>OW119928.1:62591683-63191683 GCA_933210815.1 Meta bourneti | reverse complement strand
CATCGAAGATAAATAAAATCATATATTTTTATTTACGATTGTATGATTTCTCTGTTTGCTATTTGTGAATAGAATAATGGAATTGCAATCAGTAATGATCATTAAACTTACAACACAAATGAAAAACAGTAATTAGGAAACTTAAAGGTAAATTACCTTAAAGTTTTGACAAAAAATTAGTAATTGAATTAATTCACATTAAGAATTAAATATATTTCCACGGAATAGTTTATTGGAATTGAATTTTAGGGAATCAATGAAGTTTGAAAATATGAGCTCAATTTACTCTATTTATTTAGGTAGATAAGTAGGTATTTTCATTAACGTCACACTGGAGCAACACAACGGGCTATTCGTGACAGTCCTTGATCAATACCAAAGGGAAAGATTGAAGACAACACCACGTAATTTTGAACCACGGTCAGATGACGAGGCAACACCTGTGAGCTGTCACCCCACTCTCCAAACTTTCACACCACGCCAACGTGAGGACATTTGAGGCCACGACAGATTTAATGTGCTCCAGGCCCCTTCGTACACGACGGTGTTTGGTTGGATTCGAACTCGCAACCCTTCGGTTGCTAATCCGCTACTCTTCCAACCGGGCCACCACGACCCACTCTATTTATCTAAGTTCTGCCGAAAAAATATTTGTTGTTATTAAGAAACAATAAAATCTTGATTTAAAAAATAAAATCATCTGTTCAAACTAACATGTAATAAATAATAACTACATATTTATTCTTACTAAATTAACTGTTTATTTTACCATGTGTTTCCAGTGAAAGAAAAATTTCATATAATTTAATTCAGTGTTCCATTAAATTGTATTTCAGTTCTATATAAAAATTTGAATAAAACAACAAAAATTGGGGACTTATCCTTAAGTAGCCGACTTCCAGATTGTATTTTTCTGAGACGAAAAATTAAGCATGGTCGAAACACTTACAAATGTAGTAAACTTTATATTTTATTTAATATTAATATGCTAAACTTAAAAATTCTAAAAAAATTAAAAACTTTATTCATATTAATATATTATATTTAAAATTTCTTAAAAATTTAAAAATTTTATTCAATATTAATATACTATATTTAAAAATTCCACATGTGCTCGGCAATGGAAAGAAATATTTGATGATTTAACTCAGTCCTTAAGGTAAGTAATATTCGATTCTAATACAAACTTTGAATAATACAGAAAACTATGGACTCATCTTTAAGTATAGTAGCCGACTTCCAAATGGAGTTTTTCGGAGAAGAAAGAATTAAGCGCAGTCGAAACGATTAAAAATACGATTAATAGTAGAACTGTATAATTTGTTTCACAATAATAATACATAATATTTAAATACTTTGAGTCAATCATTTGCTAATCATGAGAACGAATGACCCGTTGAAATCTAAGAAGTTTCGTATTCTCTCTCTTTATCTAAACAAATACAATCAAATATAACAGGTAGGATTCAAAATATTTCCAATGGTAATAATTCCTTTCAAGTGACACCCTTTGGAGTTAATACCTTGATGAAACCGTATTGAATGCCAATTTTTGAAATCAAAGGGTAAGATCACCAAAGATTTCGATCGCTACAGCCACTACCAAACTAAGATCCTCTATGTCTGCTAATACATTTTGTCGGAGATTTTCAAAAACATCACCTGAGTTTAAGAATCATATTAAAGTCAATGGTGGAGTTCTTAGACAAAATGTATTCTTTCACCAAGCTTCATGGTGGATACAAATATATTAAATATGCATGAAACATTTTTGTAAACAGTGTAAGTGCACATTATACGGAGCACCATTATACTTCGACAAGTAACATCAACTACATATAGGAATCTGTTTAAAATATTTCTCTAAGTAGATGGCTGATTTGGTTCCATGGTACGAGGGTCATATTTGGCCATGCTGCGCTAAATACAAGATAGAACAACAAGTAATAAACACAAGAAAGTTTTATTGGCACAAAACAGAAATAGTCCCAAGATTAATTACAGGAACTAAACCAACATCTTCATCAAGTCACAAGTTTATCTAGGTAGAAGGCAGCCATATTGTTTTAAGCATCATTCTATAAAGTGGTGTTGAGGTTGAAGCATATTTACATTTCGAAGTGTTGAAAATATTTTAGAAGTTAACCAAAAAAGCAAATTATTTGATATTTTTATTTTGAGATTCATTGTAAAATACGATCTTTCCGTGTTTGATTACTAATAGTTTGTTATTTTTTACTTAACAAGTGTATTTTATACCGAAGTCAAAGGGTACGCGTTGTGGACACGTGTCAACTTCTATTGACACTAATGTGACCCTTTTTCATGTATTTCTATGTATACTTGTTTACTTTTTTCTTACTAGGATACCAAAAATCTAAGAATAACGAAAACTATTACATGATATGAAAGCAAACATAAGAATATTTTTGTTGTTATAAAATAATCTTTGATACTAAATAATTCATGAATTCTTGTATTTATTATTGTAAGTCTAAAATCTATTCAAACATGTCCCTGTGTGCTAAAGACCTTTTATTTCGTGTTATAAATCATTCTACAAATTAATTTTACAAACATTTCTGCTTATTAAAATTTAAAATATTTCAGCATAGTTTACAACTACGTTTCGTTTCCTTTTGTTGTTTATTTTCCGAACTCAAATACCGGATATTGTAAATAAAATTTATTTACATATTCAGTGAGTGTTTCAGTGTTTAATAGAGAATGTGCACATATATTGAGTTGGCAACTAAGTTCCCGCCGTTTTGAGTCGTTCCATCTGTTGAACATAAGAGTTCCGCGTTGACCGTTTGGTTCCGTTCAAGCAATTCGTAATGGATAATCCCTTCCCAGTCTCACCATACGCACATCGTTTTACGCGGATGAAGATCTTGTTTCACGCGCGGTGTCGCTTGTTTACCGGGGCTAAGCCATTCCTTGCGCTGCTTCATATTAATGTACAGGCACCATTTTTCGTCGCCAGTAACGATTCGGTAAAGAAATCGTTGCTTGCGTCCATGAGTTGAGCGGTGACGAGCAAGCAAACCAGCGGAGATTGTGGCTCGTTGATTTTTGTTGTTGTCACTTAAAGCATGCGGAACCCATGCTCCACACTTCTGAACCTTTCCCATCGAGTGAAGATGCTTCTCTATAGCAGTGTGGGAGCATTCTATTTTCTCTGCCAGTTTCCCTTGTAGTTTGACGCGAATTTTCGTGCAAAAGTTGGTTTAATCGCTCTTCATCGAACTCAACTGGACGGCCAGAACGAGGTGCGTCTTTGAGATCAAAATTTCCATTTTTGAACTTGGCATACCAATCACGAGCGGTTCTATCAGCTATGGCACCCTCTCCATACACAGCACAAATGTCGCGAGCAGCTTTTGCGGCCTTAGAACCTCGATTAAAAGCAAAAAGAAGGAGGTGTCGAAAATGCTCATTTTTTCTCAACTTGACATTCCATTTTAATGATCTGAAAATTAACATAAATTAACTCGAACAAAAAACATAGATTCCGGTAAAACAAAACATCCTCTTTCGAATGATTTAAAACATTATGCCAAAAACATTTAATGACATGCGGAATATTAAAATTAAAAAAAAAACGGCGGGAACTTAGTTGCCAACCTGATAGTTGATAACATGAGGGACTGACCTCCTTAGTAACTAATTATCCTTACACATCAGTGTGTTTCTTCCATCTTTGAAATATTAAAGATCTCTACACTAAACTCTGATTCCTGAGATTTTCTATTCCTATTTATTTTTCCTATATCCCCTAACTTTTGAAACGAACCATTTGCTTACGGATAGATTCGTTTTATATACAACAGGTTGAGTAAATTCTATGAAAGGTTTAAAGAACTGAATTTTTGAGTTCTGTAAAAAAATTTAAACTATTATATATCTTACGTCTTAAATCTATAAAATTAAAAATAATAAAAGGGAAAGCAAATTCCAACATCTATTCATTATGTAAATTAGAGCAGGTTATAGAACTTTAAAGTTCATTTTAATACTGAAAATACGCCTTTATTATTTTGTCATAACTGTTTTAACGTGCTTTTAAAGAATTAATTTATATGTATGTTTCATGTGTCCACGTCATTAGCGAAATTGGTCCGATCGTGATGGGTGATATATCGCATCTAAACGACTTGGAGGGTTAATAATATTTAAGTTGAATAAAAGAACGTGTTGTATATTTTGACAATTAAATATAAACCATGAAACTAATTGAAGTATTAGATGAGTTATAAAGTTAGTAGCTGAACCTAATTATGAAAAAATTCATTTTTAGCCAATTCCCTTGATGTGTATATTGAATTTCTTAAACCATTTTAATTCAATATCATTGCTATTTATAGGTTAACAATAATCGTGTACTATTATTCTGTAACTAAGTGCTGAACTTGTGTTAAATTCATTTAATCTATGATAAATTTACTTACTATGTAAATTTACTTCTCACACTTTTGATAGGAAAGTACGTCCTGATATCATTTAGAATTCTTACTAAAACGCTTGCTTTGGTATTTTAGTAAGAAAAAGTACAACGAAGGGCACAGGAGTAATATTTGAAAATTGCATTTAAAAAAGCGCTAACGTCTTAACATTTCTTTCGAGTATACTTTACTATTTCAGAGTTTTGTTGATGAAGATCACATCACAAAAATCATTAGAACTGATACTTTCAAAGTAAGTTATTTATTTCACAAATAATATTTTTTAAGAATGCATACAGTAAATGGTCTTTTCACCACATTCCCTTGCCCATGCCAGCTCCCCAGTTTCCAGCACCAGTTCCCCAACTTCCGGCTCCTCGTGCGATACCAGCACCATAGCTTCCGGCTCCATGTGCCATACCTGCACCATAGCTTCCAGAAGCTCCTCCCCAAGCACCATTGCCCATTGCCATGGGGGCAACGGCCATTCCACGACCGGCAATACCCATGCCCATGGCTGAACCGGCCGCTATTCCTCTTCCTCCAGCTATGGATCCCATACCGCCCCATCCAACATTACCAATGGCACTAGCTGCAGCCAAGACGGCGCAGAAGACAAAGATCTGCAAAAAGATAAATCCAGATGTATAACGAGAAAGTGATAGCAATGAATACGTTTAAATTATTTTCACACAAATATCAACTCTCGACACTTTGAACTGGTTTTATGGAAAACCAGAATCATAGAGAAAACGTTTGTATTTTTATTTTGTATAAATTTATATATGTATTTACAATTATTTGTGTTTATAGTTTCATTTTAAGAAAATTTGAACGCAAAATAAAATATTTGCGATGGATATTTAGAGCGAGTACTCAAAATTATTCTATGCTTGTAAGGCAAAGACTCAAAAAAGTACTTTTTTCAGTCAAAAGAAGACTCCTTTAATACTAAAAATATAGGGTTAGCATAAATGAATGACAGGATTTTAAACATTTATATTTTCAAAACTATTGCACATTATATATTCAGTGATACTTGAAAATAAAGAAAAACATTCCAAGTTTTTTCAGTTACAAATGTTCGATGTGTGAACCTTTCGTAACACGATAAACATCTAATCTGCAATCAAGTTCGTTCCACACATTTTGCAGTTTTACACTGTCAACGGTTCTCAATGCAGCACTGATGCGTTCTTTAAGTTCATTGAGTATTTTCGGCAGTGGTGGTTTATAAATAAGATCTTTGATGTAACCCCATAAAAAGAAATCACATGCGTAAGATCAGGGGATATTGGTGGCCATGTGAATAAGTATAAATCATCGTCACCAACACGTCCAATCCAGCTCAACGCTGCACAGAAATAACGGAAGAAACCCTTGCATATTCTACTACACAAAAACTTTTCTCGGTCATTGTCGCCATTTTTAATTTTAATCACCGCATTCTAGGGGCGTGCTGCCATCTATTGAGCGACGTTGGAAAAAACTTGGAATGTGTTTCTTTATTTTTCATCTATTACTGATTATATTATGTGTAATAGTTTTGAAAATATTTATGTTTAAAATCTGGTCATTCATTTATGCTAATCCTGTATAATGAAAGTACAGGTTATACTTAATAAACATGTGGTGATTTTAACACCACTACAAATATTAACTTACAATACCGCAGTATATTTACAATGCAAACTATCTCCACCATTGAGTGGATATTGGTTGACAAAGTTGCACTAACTCTCACGAGTTCAACTCAATTGGTGATTGGTAATTATGAACACGAGCAATTTTTTAAAAATAAACATGATTACACTTCTAACAAGTATGGAGATTGCACTCACAACAATCAGCTTCCACTTCGATGGATGATCCACGCTGACCAGTTAAATTTCAAGTGCGATGCCAATCACTTCCGACAACTGTCTATAGCCCTGGGATTACAGACACTGCTTCTATTCCTATCACAGCTTCAAACTTCGTTGCCACTCTGGTTTCTCCTCCCCTGAGGCCTAACACTAGATTCCAAAAGGTAACACAGGACTATTCATGGGGATATTGCATGACCACGCATAAAGGGTATACCGGTGAATTCGGCCACTGTTAAACTATGGACGGGAAGTATTGGGGGTGAACTTAGCCACCACTACAAAAATTGATTTACAATACATTAATATATATAGCAGGGTATCGTGATTCAAAGTTGCAATGTTGTCATGGTGTGTTAAATACACATCAATACATGACATAACTTTCTTTTTAGAGTTACGTTTTCTTACTTATTTCAAATTAAGCATTACTTTGTCTTCACCTTTCCCATTTGAAAATAATATCCTATTAAAATGTGACAACATTAAATTAAAAAACCAACTTAAGCAATATATTCATTCACAGATCAAATAAAATATTTATTCTTACCTTTGGGAACATGTTTAAGTGTTATCGGCACAGAAATGCTTATGCTCCTGCTTGCTTTTCCGTTGACTTATATACTGTTCCCAAGAACAAAAAAGTGGATGCTGAATTTTCCGAAGTTGCACGTGAACATAATCAGAAGTCGCAAATAATATTTAAATGTTTTTTTACTGTCATGTTATAATATTGTCCCATCGCCTCGTTGGGGAGAATGGTAATCGACAACAGCTCTTATCTTTTTCTTAACTACCTTTCTGTGTCAACCAGTCAGCTCACGCGTGTAAGGAAACAGACTACTTTCCAAGGTTGTTCGATAAAAAGAACGTGCTGCAAGAAATTGTAGGTTTAATTTTATGCGGACATTATTATTTATTTTAACTTCATCTTAATACATTCTCACAGAAAAAGCATAGCAATAGTGTCGGTTCAATTTATGCTTTAAATGTGTGTTTATATTAATTTTCCCAAGTAATATGTACCCAAATTTGAGTTTATGTATATTTTTAATTTTTAACCCTCCTGCCGGTTGTCTCCACGAGGTATCCCGTCTTCACCAAAAATGAGCACACCTTGATGAACGAGATATCTCGTCCATAATGCTCTCGTTTGTCTCTTGTCCTTAGAAGGAAACTGTCCACAGATCGTAATCTAGTCATAAAAAATCGGCAATACCTTGATGACGAGATATGTCTTCATTTGCAAAATTGGCCAGATCTCGATGAATGATATATCTCGTCGAAACCACTTGGATGGTTAATATTCGACAATTGATATCTTCAGCACTTCAAGAAGCACAAGAGCAAGAACAGAAGAGCCACCCCTACTCCTAACGGGGACAGGGCCGTCTGGTACAACGAATCATTTCTACTGGAAAAAATTATTGCCATTAAAAGTTTTTAAAATATTAAGCTAAAATACCTAAAAAAAAAAGAAAAGGTGAAATTTGATACGTAAAGTTTTGTAAGAACTAAGGCTTTAAAATTTTTTTTAAGGAGTTTCAGAAGATTTTAAGGGCCTTTAAAAACTAAAATGCAAAACCAGGCTTTTAACTCCCTTTAGAATGACTAGTCTTATTGTTATTAATAAAGATACTGAAGTATTTGCATTAATAGGTCGTATTGATGAAAATGATGTAACTTAATCTAAGGCAGAAGGTGGTTGTAACGTTAATTCTGCGTTTTTCAAAAAATGAAAGTTCTGATCACATAGCGATTAAAATATTGAAATTTCGCACAAAATAGTAAAAAAAATAAAAGGACGGAACACAATTATGAAAGATAAAGTCAATAAACTTTCACCATCGTTTAAAAAACATTTTTATAGGATCTATATTAATAAATAGTTTTTAATCAATATCAACATAAATGTAGAGCTTTAGTGAGAGAAAACAAATCCTACTGCATAAAAGGCAAGACTGATGTTGACGATTGGATAATTTTTCTCTCTAAATCATAGTCATTCTAATACTTTCACGGAAATTACTCGCACACAATAAATAATTTTTGAATCTGACATAAGTAGGTGTAAAGAAACGAGTAATGTCACAACTACAATATACAGTGAATAAAAAATTTCCCTACGCACTTACTATTTAAAATAAATGACTTCATTATTTGCAGAAAATAAATATTGAATTAATAAAAATGGAAAAACACACACACAGATGAGCATAATTACAAAGAAAGTTTCTACAGCACTTAAACAAAAAAATTATATAATTTAATACAAAAATAACACAAAAATGTGGCGAATAGAAAGCAAAAAATGTTTATAAAAAGTATTTTATTAAATGTTATTATATCTCCCATATTTCATTATTTAGTTATCAGTTGGACGTCTTTTTGCTTTAATAACACAATTTTTGTTGTGAACACATTCTCTAGAGTAAAATTAGTGACTTGCGCAGTTTCCGAATCTGTGGGAGATTTCTTTAGAAATTATAATTTATTCGTCGTTTTCATTTCCATATGGAGATAATTTTTATTCACTGTATATGATAAAATAGTAGAAAACGCAAGTGATATTTATATGATAAATAGAAAATTCAAACTATATTAAAAAAGAAAATTAGTGAAAATGCTTATAAGATAGTAAATAATTAAATTATTTCTAAATATGTAATACATTTTCTACAATTTGCAATGCCAGTAATATGTTCAATTATTTAGTTTTATTAATTTAGACGTAGTTTTGAGGTGTAAATTTAATTGATTTATTGAGTTCTGTATTACTTAGTTTTTGGTAGTATTATTACTTAGCCAGATTTCTGAGTTGTAAGCTTTAACTGTCTTACTATTCTGAATATCCAGATTTTTAAATATTCATAAGGCAATGAAGCTTATCAAGGGTGTGTTTATATGGACACTTATAATTTACGATTGCTCTGCAAAAGATAATAAGCACTTGAATAGCATTAAGTGATTTCTAGAGCCTGTTGTATTCTGATCTCAACCCGCTTTACAGCTAGATAACTTATAATAGAAAAGATTGTAAGGAAAGCATATGTTTGAAATAATTTAATAATTGCAATTAAACCGGCTTCAAATGAGGAATCGATACAGATATCGCGCAATAGGTAAAATTGAAAAAGAAACTGACGACATCTTTTGCTGTTTCCAAGGTTATTTGCATGCTAATACGGTAAGTACAAAAGCCGTCAATGTCGCACGTGTCACATAAGGACATAAGGATACTTTATCAGTTCCCTTACCACTTTTCGGTAACTTTTTTAAATCACCACATGGTACGTAGAAAGCAAAACAGTCAAATTTCACAATGGTTTGCTTGATTTTTATTACATTTCTGACTATAAAAACTGTTCTGCCGGTCGAAAAAGTTCATTCAAGCTTAATCAAATCTAACCATGATTGCTAAGGCAAGCCATTACTTCCAATTCAAGAGTTGTATTCAAGAATGTTACATTCTTAAAATAGTGTTTCTTACATATTATACCATATATTTGGTAATAAAGAGATTTTAAGTATTACGTAGGATTTGATTTCCTCATAGCTGATATAATTTGAAAAATAATTGTGTATCTTTAAAAAATTCTCTTAGAAAATCTGTTATTGTTCACATTTTAATTTAAGCCTAACTAGATGCAACTAAAAACATTTTTCCGAAAAAAATCCTTCCAACAACCTTTTCAATAGCTTTAAGTGATTTTCAAATGTACCCCCAGTGGTAATAGAATACCAAATATCTTTCGTCTCAAATCATTATATGAAAATGAACTTATTTTTTTCTACCGAAAATTTTGTATAAGATTTAATTTTTTTTAAAATTCCCAAGTATTTGAACTTATATTCTTTAGTATCAAAAAGAATATTGATAATATTTTTTATAAATGTCATTTCCCCCTTCATAGTGGAATTCTATTTCACTGCATAAAATATTACATTTCTTATATGACAGACTATTAATGTTCTGAAAGTAATCTGAGTTAGTGTTACCATGCGTAACTTGGTGTTGAGAATTTCTCACATTTGTAACAAACATTTCCACTATATTTATTATTTCGTATAAAACACATGCTGTTGAAAACGGATATGAACAGAATATAATTGTACACTATTTGGAATGGCTATTTCCTTAGAGCTTTATCAACAACTGTAACATTCAGACCATATGTTTTCATGAGATTTCTAAAGTTTCACACAGATCGCTCTTTCTAATAATTATTTTACATATTGCATTGAATGCAATAAGTTTCATATCGTTCTTTCTAGTAATTATTTTACATCTAATGAAGGAATTACATGCATTGAAGGGAACTATATTAAAAAGAGCTTTGAAGAAGAATCTTTATGGGCGAAGAATCTCATGAATCATCATCTCATATGAATGCATTAGGCATGCAACAAATAGTTGGTATTCCGAATTCTTCAAGGCGAAGTAGGACACCTATGTCCATCTACCGAACTACTTAACTTCAAAATATAAACGGATTAATCCCCCTTATCCTTTAATATATTTAGAATATTAAAAGTTAACCTAAATGCCATCATCACTGTCCATTTCCATACCGATGTATTATATCACTTGGAAATTCATTTAAACGGAGTTAAATAGAATAAAAAATACTCAACTGCATAAAAATTATTGTTACAGGTTGCTATTTTCTGTGCTGCGTTTGCAGCAGTTCAATTCTCTGTCATTTTGAACACTCACTTTGTCAATACCGGCGTCAGTGCCAGCTCGATGAAGCAAGATGTAAGTTAAAAGAAGTCATAGTCGTTATAGTCACTTCATGGGGAACAGTATTCAAAACGGACACATGCAAAGTGATCGAAAAATCTTTGTAAGTATTCCATTTTTAAAAATGCAAAAAAATCAGGATTTTAAAATATGAACATTAGATATCACAAAAACTATAAACCCTTTTCAGTTTCTGCCAACTAAAAGCATTCATCTGATATAAATACAAATAGTTTTCTGTCTACTAATTGAACGTGAATTTTCAGTAGCTTTTATTAGATTCACTAATATGCTTATTTAAAAATTAGTGATAATATTTTTAATATTTGTTTCTATTTTAAAAGGTACTAATGATTTTACAGGTGTTTTACTTATGTCATTGATTTGTTTCACTATAACTTTATGAAAAAGTTCAGGTGTCGATAAAATATTCAAACCTTTATAATATCAAAAACAAGTATAATAATGGTTTAAAATGCATTGTACATAACGTTTAAAACTTTCACATAATTTTTATTTATAAATTACAATCGGTATGAAAGTTTCTTTCGAAGTTTATTCAAACGAATGAAAGAAATTCTGCATTATAAATCACATAAACTCAAAGGTATACAGATATACGTATATAAACAAGTATAACGTTAATTAAATCGAAGATGATTTAGTTCATATATACAATACTTCTCAAAACTCAAATTGTAATAGTTTTTAAAGAATAACCAGTCTAATATGCTTTAACATAGTCTTTAGTTACACTTATAACAAAGCAAAACCTTTTAAAAAATTATAGAACAAGGAGAATGTTGAATTCACCTATAAAATTTTAATTGGAAATTCCAGACATAGACAATTATTTCATGGATACCTTTTAGGGATACGGAAATTATGCTTTTGGATACGATATCAAAAACGTTAAGGGTGCCACTAATTCCAGATCTGAAGTCGGAGATACCCATGGAAACAAGAAGGGATCCTACACCCTTGCTGACATCGACGGAAGGGCCCGACGAGTAGAATACGTTGCTGATGGTCATGGATTCCGTGCCGTTGTCAAGACCAATGAGCCAGGAACCGCTGCCAGCGCCCCAGCAGCCGCCCTCATTTCCAGCCCATACGGAGGACCAGTCGCCCCTGTCATCAACCATGTAGCCCCAATCGCTACTGGAGTCATGAGGCATGCTGCCGTTGCTAATGCTCCTTTGGTTGCACAGTCCCAGTTGCTTATGGTGGAAGCATTGGGAATAGTATTGGTCTTGGCTATCGAAATGTCACTGGTCTTGGACAAGGAAATGACATTGCTCTAGGATATGGTAACGGTGTTGGTCTTGGCCACGGAAACGGCATTGCTGTAGGATATGGAAATGGCCTTGGAAACGGTGCTGGTCTTGGAAATGGTCTTAGGCACGGAAACCGAATTGCTCTGGGATATGGAAATGGTCTTGGAAATAGTCTTGGACACGGAAACGGCATTGCTCTAGGATATGGAAGTGGTGTTGGGAACGGTGTTGGTCTCGGAAATGGTGCTGGCATTTTGGAAGTCGGTATCGGCAAAGGCATCTACTAAGTGCCAAAGAACTTTTCTTAGTTGAGATTATTAATTTATTTGGTTGTATATTGTTCGTTTTGATGTGAATGGGGAAAGTAAATAAAGCTAGTTTTAAAATAATTTATTGTTTTTATTTCAAGTAAGATATCAATGTTATGTTACGAATTTTATTGTTGGTTTATATTAGAATAGTTGCTTTTTTCAAATAAGCATAAGTCACAGTTTTAGCATAATATCAAACAGAAAGTAATAAAGAAAGTAAACTTCCATTTACAAACTTCGGGTAAAATTTACTTTATTTTAAACTCTATAATTCTTGAAAAATTTATTTTATACACTGTAGTGGTAAATAATCTACAGTATTCAACACTCATGGTTATGGTTAAAAACGTTTTGTGTAGGTTTGCTCTGGAAATTTAACAACGATATTGAGCGTCTTGTTTTTTAAGAAAAGTGCATATTTCTTATTTCCAAGTACACTATTCATTAAGCTAATTTCTTTATAGATTTTTACTTGTATTCTATAACAAGATCTGAAAGGTATATCATGTCAGTGTGTAGTCTGCATTTATCATGACATCACGACGGAATATATTTTCATGGCATTTTGTTAGTTTGCAGTAACTTAGTGAATACGCTGTTCGAGGTCAATTATCTCAATCAAGGAGATAGTCTTAAGGAAGCTTTGGGGAGTATTTTTAAATAATAGATGAAAAATTATTAAATTGTGACGTCAATTACTCAGCGATCATCCGAAATCGAGAAAACTGGGTGGGGCTTAAAATTATTTGTATTCTTACATTTCCAATTCCTGAGTTATTAAGCAGGTATAGTAGATGCTGCACACTTTGACTCTGGTTCCCGGATAGAGCGCCAAAAATACCTCCTTACAGGTCTGTGTAAAGTCTTTTCCCTTCTCTCATCCCTCCAATTGACACAAGGGGACATTTAATTAAATTTTCAATTCCCATAATTTTTGACGAAGTTGCAAATAAAACAACATAAAACGTAAGTAGATAAGAATAAGAATACAGTAAAATTGCGTTTTCTCCTTTTCAAATTGTTTGACGTTTTACTGATTTCAGAGTGTTTCATGTGCATCAGGTTCTAATTTATTTCCGTGCAATGTTTTTGGATACTCTACAATCAGTCGCGGGAAAAAAACCGAACCATCCCTCTTCATTCGAGAAATTTTAACAGTAGAGAAAATTCAAAGATGGCGTTCGGCAGCAACTAACGTCTATAAATTCAAATGCATAACATTTGCATAAAGGGCCGTCATCATATTAAATTAAGCACCAACTTCATAATTTTCAATAGAAACCACCTATTTCGACACACAATTTCGAATCTATATCAAAATTTAACTTCATATATCAAATGTCATGTCAATAGGTCTCACCGTTTCGAAGTTATGAGTACAGAAAGATTGGTGCTCCTAATGTTAAATCAGTTTCTTAGACTTTTATGGATATCTTCCTAAATAATATTTATATAGTGCTGATATTTCGTACCAAGTTACTGTTAAACAACCCAAACAAAATCCACCTAATATTTTATTTTAAAAATAGTTTTCAATATGTAATAATAATTATTAAATTAATGTTTGAAGAAATTATAATTTTGAACCTTACTATATTTTGATGGGAATCGATTCAGGACTTCAAAAATTGCCATGCAAAATTTCAGCTCATTCCAATAGTTAGTTTTTGAGTACATTAAATTTCCTCATTATTTAGATTTTAGGGGGCAAACAAAGGTCTGATAAATCTCGGTCAATAATTCTCAGATCGTTTGCATATGTAATTTTCCAATCGTTTTCACTTGCATATTAAATATAATTATTCTCGAATCTTTTGCACGCGCTGACAGCTACGTTTGAAATAGTGTTCAAATTTGAAATTCCGGTAACTATAACTACAATTAATCACGATTTAATACGAATAGCGATTTTTAATGTGGAGATGATCCCTGAAATTGACTGCAACTTTAACATTGGATATCTCCGGATATAAAGATAGTAGTCACGAAATTTTATATTTAGACTAATTTAACAATGCAGAATCTCATTAAGGCATCAAAACATGGTATTTCCATAGGAAATTTTGTTTTTGAGAAAAATTTGATATGAAGACAGCCCCTTTTGCATTTTTTTGCATCTGAATTCGTAGAGGGTTATTCCCCACTGAATGATATCTTTGAATTTGATCCAATTTAGGTAAAGAATGATACATATGTTGCACCAGGGAGAGAAGTAATGCCCTTATTTTGAGACCTACATATATAATCCACTGGAAACACTAAAATACAAACTTTTACTAGTTGTAGGTAGTTAATTAATATCGCGCTGGAGCAACACACAATGGGCTATAGGCGACCGTCAGGGATCAATTCCGAAGGGAAAGATCGAAGGACAAAATGTCATAGTTTTGAACCATGGCCAGATGACGAGATCAACACCTTAAGTGACACCCACTCTCCAAACTTCCACACCACGCCAAGGTGATGACATTTCTTACCACGACAGATTTAACGTGCGTCAGCCCCACAATACACGACGGTCTGATTGAACCGACTTGCAACCTTCCAAGTTGCTAATCAGTTACTCTTCCAACTGGGCTACCGTGGCCCTATTACTAGTTCAGAATGTTCAGTATAAATGCATTCATTTTCTGCTCTAAACCCAATCATAGTACATTATGTTTGTTCTAAAACAGATTGATGCGACTAGATATTCCCTAGAGAGTACTACATTTCTAGTAGAGTGCTCAATCTATAAGTAACTTATGTCTTCTTCAGTATTCTATCATTGGACCTTGCGTCAAAATCATAAACCGACCATCTTCACCGTTCCATTACTAAATGTTTCGGTTATTGGTTTAGTTGTATTTCTTAAGGGTAGAATTACATGATTATGTACTGAAAACAGTTAATCATCCAAAGGTTTCGAATAAAGATTTAAGTTATTTAAGGGTAATGTGAATTATATTATTTTATGTGTCAACTTCTATTGAATGGCCTTACTTTCTATGTTTATGATAGTTAACTACGCATCTCCGAAGTTGATTACAAAAGCTTTGAATTAGGATATCTGCTTTGGTGTAACGAATTGTTTTAGTTTTTATGACACTTTTTAAGTTTAGGATTTGATTGTATTAATAGCTTTAATGTCCGTTTCCCAGTCTCATTGCACTTTAATGTTATTTTACTGTAACAGATGATAGATTTAAAGTATACAGCGGATGTTTTTGGACATATATTATGATAAAGGTGTTTTGGAATTGCTTTGTTTACTTTGAGAGCTTTGTCTTGAAAAAAAGCAAACTTTTCTTAGTTGAAAATGACATTTTTGCGCAGTTAAAACATTCCAGTGTTTCTCTTGTAAGAAAGTAAATTCAAAATAAATGTGTTTCTGTTTATGTGTTACTAATAGTGACGATTGGATTAATTAGCACAATAAAATCACTAAATTCCGAAGTCTAAATTGAGAATTTCGCTTCAGTTTTTAGGAATTTCTAAACATTGACCCTACTTCCCTCAAATGAAGTATTCAAAGACGTTGTTATTGAGTAGAGTGTTTGAAACATCGGGAAAAGATAGTGTGAGAGTTCTCATTTGATACCACTTGCTTTGCTCAAATTGTAACCATCAGCGAATGGGTTACTTTTTAAAAATTTAAACATAAATATATTTGAATTACAGAAAATAAACTCAAACACACACACACAAGTATCTTTAAGATAGCGAACCGTCACATTTTATTCTCATTCAAAAGCCATACAATAATCAACAGAAAGCATAAATAAATTAATTGGCAAATATTATTAGGTTATCTTTTCGAACGTATTTAATGAATGAGGGCCTTTCCAGCACCATATCCGAGACCAATGCCATTTCCATATCCGAGGCCAATGCCATTTCCATACCTGAGGCCAATGCCATTTCCATACCCGAGATCAATGCCATTTCCATACCCGAGGCCAATGCCATTTCCATATCCGAGGCCAATGCCATTTCCATACCCAAGGTCAATGCCATTTCCATACCCGAGGCCATTCCCGTATGCAATTGGCGCACCAGCAACAATCCCAGCAGGGCCAACGATTCCTGTAGCTACAGGGGCTACGTGGTTGATAACAGGGGCGACAGGTCCGACGTACGGGCTTGAGGTGAGGGCGGCTGCTGGGGCGCTGGCGGCGGTTCCAGGCTCGTTAGTCTTGACAACGGCACGGAATCCGTGACCATCAGCAACGTATTCTACTCGTCGGGCTCTTCCGTCGATGTCAGCAAGGGTATAGGATCCCTTCTTATTGCCATGACCATCTTCGACTCCGGCTCTGGAGTTGGTGGCACCTTTGGCGTCCTTGATGTCATAACCAAAAGCATAATTTCCATGCCTGGAAAAAATAAATTTAATTAATGGATTTATTCAGATTTTAGTGCTTGTAACATTTAGAAGTAATTACGTTTTCGGAAACTTTCTTAAAGGTTATATTATAATTGAATCTTTCACTGTTCATTCGTTCTATGCTGAATTTATTACAAACCTACGGTTAGTATTTTCGTAAATCTCTAACACATAAAACTATTTTCATTTGCTGTGACATTGCCGTAAGACACTAGTTAAAAGTACAACATAATTTATATAAAGTTACTAAAACTAAATTATAATTCTTAAATCATTAAATGTTTTTCAATAATTTACAACTGCTACCCTAAGTTGTTTCTTATCCAACTTGGTCCAAAGATTTACCAAGTCAAGTTTTCAGATTGAATATATCGTTCGAAAGGATGAATCTATATGTCACGAAAATTCATTTAGCAGAATTATGCATTGATAGCTGGTTGCATGCTTTGGATTCTATAAAGTAAGATAAAAAATGAATAATCTACCAGTAAAATAGTAACCAATAACAATTAGGTACAAATAAAAATATTTAATAATGGATAGTCAAACCAACATTAAAAACAATTAAAAGCCACCAAGGTACTTAAAACTGAGGAAATAAATTAAAAACGACACGCATGCAAAAGCATGAAAACAGCAAATATCAGAAATGTCGTTCAACATTAAAAACAGTAGATTGAACTATGCATGCGTATTTTGAAATTTAACAAGTATTAATAACTATATAGTTGAAATTTAATATTGCATACTTACATCTTGCTTCATAGAACTGGCACTGACTCCAGTGTTGATGAGGTGAATTCAGGATAGTAGATGCGTGAACGGCTGCAAGAGCAGCGCAGAAGATGACAACCTAATTTGTAAAATACTTTTGTAATACATTTGTATAGAAAACAGTCAAAGTGATGTATTAACTGTATTCTATAGTTTTTTAGGACATCGCAGAAAAACAACCATTCTAAGTACAGAAGAAGGTCTGAAATCTAAGTAATAAATTAAAATGTTATTGAAAATCTAAAACCATATCACTTACATATGCCAGCTCGTGTATAATACACTTACATATACTAGCTCATGTAAAACAATTTTGTAAGAAATTTGCATAACCAGCACAGTCAAAGTGATGTATTAACTGTGTTTTATAGCTTTTTAGGACAAAGCAGAAAAACAACCGTTCTAAATACATTAGAAGGTCTGAAAGCTAAGTATGAACTGAAAGCAAAGTTTGGTTCCTTTATTTTTAATTTTAAGTATATCAAAATTTAATTTAAAATATTTTATAAGCGAAAAATGGCAATATAGTTGAAAGGCAATTAAATAGGGAATTTATTATTACAATACATTAAAATAAACAATGTTAACACGCAAATTAACATGTATATAAAATTTAATGTCAGAATCAATGTTGATCTAGGAAAATATTGTTCATAGACACAGTTTAACTGAAATCACGATTGGAAATGTCTCTTAAGATTAATATTAATGATTATTAAAATGTAATGCATGTTTAAGTAAATATTAGTCACTTTTGTAATAGAGGAATATAAAAGATGAATAAATGCATTATTTTAGGTGTATTTTTAGGTAATTTTTTATAGGGTTGACTTAACCTAATTTAAAATTCTGCTCAGTAAATAAACTGCAATCCTTTTAGCAAAAGTGAGATTAAATCAATCAGTGCCGAACTCTGCAATCCTAATTAAAATATTATAAGGAAAACACAACTATCTAGAATTTTATAAAAATTCAATTATTATATTATTAGACTATAAACTTAAACAATATATTACTTGTACAAAAGAAAAATACATTAATATTATTATTTCTTCGGGACTTGAATATCGCACCTCATATTTACATACCTTAGCGATCATGGTAATAATGAGTCGTCAACTAATGGTAAATTCTGAAATCCGCTCGAATATATACAGGGTGAGTTTAAATTGTTTTTACAAAATAAGAGGGGTGATAGTACCCATCCAGACGAGCAATAATTACTATGGAACATAGGGTAGCATTCCACTCTGAGAGGTAGAAAAGAGTAAAGTCGAAACGCGTCCAGAGAGACATGTGGTTGATGCACGATGGAGCCCAAAACACTTTTCCAGCACGGTCCGGCACTTCTTAAATGCCACATATCCCGCACGATGGATCGGACGAGGCGGACCTGTGGCTTGGCCTCCTCGCTCACAGGACCTCAACCCACTGGACTTTTTCTTCTGGGGGCACTTGAAATATTTAGTGTACCAGACGCCTGTGGACTCGGCTGTAGATCTCGTAGTGAGAATCGGTGTTGCCGCAGACAAAATTAACACAACACCGGGAATCTTCGAGAGGGTGCGACAGTCATTCCTTCGCCGGTGTGAACTGTGCAACGATACGCGTGGTCGCCACTTTGAGCACTTGCTGTGAGTTTTTTTCTGATCAATAAATCAGATTGTGCAACCTTTGGTATCGTTCATTCGCTTTCCCAACACTGTTGTAAGTTCATGTTGAAATTCTAATTTTACTCTTTTCTGCCTCTCAGAGTGGAATGCGACCCTATGTTCCAAGGTAATTATTGCTGGTCTGGATGGGTACTATCACCCCTCTTATTTTGTAAAAACAATTTAGACTCACCCGTATACTGGTAAATTTGAAAAAAAAAATGAGGGTTTAGAGCTTTTTACAAGTATAGCCAGATTATTAACTCCAAAACTAGTAAGGAACCAGTAAGATAAACATCACGCCATGGCATATGATTGACATTGTTCCACTGCAGTCCTTGGAAACTATTTAAATCTTTTCAGAGCTAATGAAATGCCCAAGGGAATAAACACTCTTTGATAAGTCTGTTTAACTATCTTTCTTGTTATTCTATCCGTGGTTAAATAATTACAATTATTTATTGATAGCTTATGGCCTTGAATAGAAGAAAACTGACTTACTTTTATTCAGATAGGATTCAATGATTTGTCTGAAATCGGTGATAAAAGTTTTTTGTTGAATGTTACTGTACGAATATGTCCCGAGTTGTGGGCTGCTTATAGTTAGTTTTCTTGCTGTCAAAATTCTAAGTAAAGTACTGTTAGCGTTTTTTGCTCAACATTGGGTCCTCCATAAAAATGACATTAATATAAGAGGTATTTGAGTTTTAGAGTAATAGAATTTCGCATTCGATCTGATAGATGCGTCAGAAGGTACCAGAAACTAATTCCTCTGTAAGAATATTTGATATGAAACTATGCTAGTTATCATAAGTTCCGCTTTGATCGGGATATTACCGATTCGAAAAATATGTCATGGGGTCCCAGACAGTTGGTCGTATTGTCCTGGTCAAAAGAAAAGGCCGTGTTATTTTAGATGTATTGGTCAAGTCATTGCTTCTAAGATCACGAAGGTAAATTGGACCGGGATTTGCATGAGTGTCCCAGTTTGTAGAAAAGTGTGGTAAGCCCACATTAAAATACCCCAGTTCGAAAAAATAATTAAGTAACCTACTGAATGCAACCAGGCAAAGCATTTTTGTTTCATATAACCTGTTGTTTTCAACACACTACAAAATGTACTTAACTGTGATCTAAGGTATCTTCTATCCATGATTTTTCAAAGTTTATCGAAGAAAACAGTCGCTACGTATGATGATTAAACAAAATAACTGCCGTATTTTTCTTCTTGGTTTTCGAAACATGTTCTTTAAAGTACATCAGTCTTCAAGTTGAAATCAAGAAAGACCACCTCATGAACGAAAGTAAAAATATAGAATACTTAATTTATATAAAGAACTATTCAGTATTTTTGCAAACAATTTCTATTCTACTATCAAGTGGAAAATAGTTCCATTGAGAAAGTAGGGCAGGAAATTTATTCGTCATTTAACACTCCTTCAGGTCAGATACAGGCGGGTATATATTTAACCTTGCATGCCCGCCAAAAATTCTTGCACTTTTTCAAATCTCTAAAGTTTATGACTGAATTTTATTGTAAATGCTGGTCTGGTTAAATGCTATGTAGAAATTTTATTTATATTAGCTTAGAGAAGTAGTATCAAAGAATACAAGGACATAACGGAGAAGTGGTTATTAGTGGAATTGCGTTTAAATGTGAATTTGAAATACGTACCCAAATACCTTTTTCTTTTGAATCTGCTACTTCCTCTTAATCCAAGGTCATTCTTAGCTCAATTCTCAATTTATGCGTTACCTCAACTGATTCACAATCACAAATCGTAACGATATTTAGGCTTAAGTAGATAGTAGGTAAGTATTTTAATTAACGTCACACTGAAGCAACAGAACGGGCAATTGGTGACGGTCCGGGATCAATCCCAAAGGGAAAGATCCGAGAAAAACACCACGTAATTTTGAACCCCGGTCAGATGACCAAGCAATACCCGAGCTGGCACCCTACTCTCCAAACTTTCACATCACACCAGGGTGAGAACATTTGAGGCCACGACGGATTTAACGTCCACCAACCCTTTGTACACGACGGTCTTTGGTTGGATTCGAACTCGCAATCCTTCGTTTGCTAATCTTCGTTTGCTGATCCGTTACTCTTCCAACCGGGCTACCGTCGCCCATTGGCTTAAGTAACTAGACTGTTATATTAAGGGTTACACGAATTCATACACAATAATCCTTAGGAGTTAAATTTTACAAAACTAAAAAATTTAGAAAATCTGAAATCAAATAAATCTTTTGGTATAAATTATTGCTGAAAAAATGTTGCTGTTTTTAAAAAACTAAATCTTAGGAAGCAAATTCTTCTCATGCGTGCAATATTACATTAGTGAAATAAATAGGGATTAGCAACCGGAGGGTTTCGAGTTTGAAACTCGATTGCATCAAAGACCATTCATTCAGTGTGGGGTGCCAGCTCAAGTGCTGACCTCTTCATCTGACCGTGATTCAAAATGAGGCGGTGTGGCGGTGTGGTCCTCGAAACTTTCCCTTCGGGATTGATACCCAACCCTCTTCATAACCTATTGTGTTGCTCCAGAGCGACGTAAATTCAACTACCTAATATAACATAACTTTTTAGATGTATCTGCCATTCCTTTTACATTAAGAGGCAACTTTCAGTTTTGAATGGCACTGAGTGTTTAGCAAGACATGTGAAAGACAATACAACTTTGTCTACCAAAACATTATTGGTGGAATGAATCCATCTAAGTGTGTGTCGATTGAGGCGAAGGCCATCTGAAATTTGTCAGAAGCACCAACTGGCTTGTTTTTGAAAATTTTGTTGTTTCACATCACGGCTATCAGTCACCAATTTAGCAAAACGTGTGAAAGACAGTGTAGCTTAGACAGTGTAGCAACCAAAGAGTACTTCGTGGAGTTGGATTACACTGCTATGTCTACGATTGTATTGGAAGTTAATTTTTGTTGTGGTGACTAAGTTAACAACAAGTGCAACACTGAAAATGATAATTTTTGAAATACTTCCAAACCTATATTTCTCTGCAGAAAATTTCCCCTTTCCATCAAACCGTTGCAGAAGGCTCTAGGAATAGGAATGCATACTGATGTTAATTTGAATGAGCTGTATTACTTATTCCCAAATCGAACTATCAGCATATAAACTAATCAAACCAATAGTAACTCTTTAACAAATTGTTCGAAGTGGTAATTACCAAACGACTTTGGTCTTCAAACATGGAAAAATGAGAACTTCAGAAATCATTATAGTATTGGATTGGTACCCAATGGTCGTCTTTTTTACGCGATGTCAAATTAGATTAGGTTGGTTGGTTGGTTGTTTTGGGGTATGGCGCAAGGGCCATATTTGGCCATAAATTAGATTGGGACTTATGGTTTAAAATATTTGAATCCAGAGTCAGAATATTCAATGATTGCACCACTGTATGAGAGACATTTTCTGTCAACCTAAATGTAAATGGCGGAAGGATTTCTGGGGCAGAACGTGTTTCCTGTATGCATTCTGAACATGCAATCACTTGGCTTGTTTTTTTATTGCAATTTCAACCCTTATCCAATAAAAATTCCGAAGAATGAATTTCCAATTGATCTATGATAATTTATTGGTCTCAACACCATACGTAGCTAAAACTGAGATGTACCACATTTTAAAGTAACCCCTAGCATTTGGGGAACAGGAAGTAAAATCTCCGTATTCCGTATTGTTTGTTTTGCACAGAAAATTCCTCTCATAAGTGTCCTATGTGACGTTGTCGGTCTTGTGTTTGGAGCAGCTTGGCCAAATATATTTGCGTCATAAAATCCGACAAACCATAAATGCCCTGGTTTGCATATAAATTTGTTAAGCCTACTTAAAAATTATTATCTTCGATAATAATAATATAAAATAATACAGCAAAAAAACTAGAGCGAACAATACATAAGACAAATAAATCGAGATGTGATGAAAAGCGATCTTATATCTGGGATATTATGCACCTAATGGCGTTACATTCAGTACCGCACACGACGAATTGCTAAAAAAGGAAGGCAAGAACAAATAAATAAACTAAACTCCAATATTTTCACTTTCATGTTTCAACGATTTTTTCCGGCAACATTAACCACGTGGAAATGATTCAAATGATGAAACAGGTTTACCGGCTTTCATTCATTCTAAACATAAACAAAAATAGACACATAAATCGCAGACACACGTTTTCGGTATCAGACGCTTGACCTTGTGAAGGCTAACATCCTTTTCGAGTCAAAGAACGGATCATTTCCCTCCTAGATAGGTAATTAACTTCCTTCGTACGGGGCGGGTACAAAGAGGAAAATTCGTGAGTTCAGATTCGATCATAATTTTAATCGCCGCCGTATAAATTTGCATTAAATTAAAACAGCTTTTCAGGTTCTTTAGTCTGGATTAAGTTTATTATCATTCATTTGACATGTAAGAATACATTGCTGATTGAAACACGTGTAGGTTTTAGTCTGACCTTGGTATAGATAAAAATGGCTAAGAAAAATCAAATTTCGATTCAAGATAAGATTTAAATAAAGAATAAGGAGTTTGTTGACTTTAGCTGACGTAGAAAAAGCAAGTTCGATTATTGAGTTTAATTGATAGATTACTGATAGCAAGTAATATAAAGTATAAAATGGGTAATTGATTTGCCGCTAGATATACTCTATATGAAAGCGACGTACCTTCTAACTTTACCACGGAAGACGTCAATAATCAATCATGACTTTAAGAGTCAATGAGTAAAAGCAACAAAGTTATAAATAAAAATCAGAGTTCAAAATTTATCTCAAACGCAGCAAATGTGAAATTAAAAAGTGTAATTTATATGAAATCAACGCACACACAAAGCGTTTTGTCCAGTCAAGTAAATGGCTCATTGAAACTGCCAAAGAAATTGCTTATTACTCTATCAATTGTAAACAAGGTATGTTTAGATTATAAATTTGATAAATTAATATTAAAATTTGTACAAATATTGTGTTGTCAGAAAAACAGCACATTTTCTTTTATTTTCTCAACTTTATTTCTGAATTTTTATTATTTTACAATCGATTTACTATACCTTTTTATGGTATATAAGTTTATATTAAAATTGGTATAATTAACTGAAATTAACTAGAATGAAAGAGAGTGGCAATTTAAATATTATGACTATTTTACGCATTTTATTTACTGGTCAATCAATAGTTTCAGTGTGAATTGAGAGGTATTATACTATTGTAATAATGTTGGTTAAGTATTAGAAATACTAATATATTTGCATGTAACAAACATCAATTTGACAAGACCAAAATTGGAGATACCGATTTTTTGTTTAGAATGGCAAAATGTGAAACTAAGACGGAGACAGTGGTTGAGCAACAAACTCAGGTAAAAGACGTTTATGGATCTGCTAAAACTGGGTGAACATTTAATTGTTGAACTGTATGCCTTCATTGTACTTAATAGTCACCTTTCATAACCACGAAGCACCTGGACTGGCACTCAATGTCACTGGATTTGTTCAATGCTACGATATTGAGAGGTTGTGGACAGATGGATTGATTGCCAAATACCTAAATTGATCAATAATAAAGTAAAATTCTTATATCACCTTGATTTTTAAAAACGGACATTGAATTTTCTATGCACAGACGAAAAAACCACCCCTCTTGATTCGAGCAATTTTAACAGTAGAGAAAATTGAAAGATGGCGTTCGGCAGCAACTAACGTCTTATATAAATTCAAATGCATAACATTTTCATAAAGGGCCGTCTTCATATTAAATTAAGCACCAACTTCTTAATTTCCAATGGAAACCCCTAATTTGACACAAAATTTCAAATCTGTACCAAAATTTAAATTCAGATGCCAAATTTCAAGTAATTATGTCTTACAGCTTCGAAGTTATGAGTATAGAAAGATAGGAGCTCCTAATGTTAAATCAGTTTCTCAGACTTTCTAAATAATATTTCTATAGCTGTGATATTTTATACCATGTTACTGTTAAGCAACCCAAACAAAATCCACCTAATATTTTATTTTAAAAATAGTTTTTAGTATGCAATAATAATTATTAAATTAATGTTTGAAAAATTATGAATTGGAACATTACTATTTTTTGATAGAAATCGATTCAGAACTAATATGACCATGAAATCTTTCAGCTTATTCCAATGTTTGGTTTTTGAGTTGCATTAAATTTTCGTCTTTGTGGCGATTACAGCGGAAAACCAAAGGTTTAAAAACGTCTGAGAAACCTCGGAATAATAATTCTCGGATCGTTTGCACTTGCATAATAAATATAATAATGTAATTCTCGAATAGAGTTTTCACTTGCATAATAAATATAATAATTCTCTGATGGTTTGCACGTGCTGACAATTTTCTCCAAGAGAAAACATTTCAATTGATTGAAAATTTTAGCAAAATGCATAATTTTTTATATTGATTCATTCACAGGGCAAATAAAAAATTATTCCATATTCAGCTTAACAAAAACGAAAAAAAAGTATGTGGAGAAATGGAAAAACATAGAGAGGAAATAACAGAGGATCGTTAAAAATGCAATTTACTTATTCAAAGCATTGAATTTTCTCTAGTTATTTGAAGTAATAGTTTTCGAGGTAAAACGAGAGAAAATTCATTCATTTCAGATGTAAACCTTTTTTTATCAAGTACGCTGTTTTTTTAGATGGGCAATGAGCTAAAGATGAATTATCTCAATTACTTCTTACATGTAAAATATTTAATGTATTTTAAACGTTAGTTATAATCGAGATAATTTATCTTCAGTTGGAAAAAAGTATAGAAAAATCAAACAACTAGAAAAATATTCCGTTTCGTAAAAAATATCTACTTAAAATTATTGCTCATTTAAAAGTTTTTCAAAAATTATTGTGTACCCTTTACGGATTTTAATGTAAGAATATATTGCATCCCATACTATAAGGATGAGGTATATGTTTAACGTTTTATATTGGATATGCAAATCGATACATTTCTTAAATTGAGTATTTTTTCATATTTCACCTATAACTTCACAGAAAAATATAGCAATTTCCCAAACAAAATTAAGACAAAAGTGTGAAAATAAATAATTTTTATTTAAAACATAATTTCAGATTTATCACACAGATAGATTCTTATTACAAGATGGATTTTCCAAGACCGAGGCCCAATCTTCCAGCTCCAAGTCCGAGTCCGTAGGCACCAGAGCCCAAAAGACCGTTTCCGATGGGGAGGGGAGCTCCAGCGATGAGTCCTTTGCCCAAGAGTCCATTACCAGCGATCAATCCATTACCAGCAATGAGTCCGTTGCCAACGAGTCCGCTGCCTACAAGACCATTGCCAATGAGTCCGTTGCCAATGAGTCCGTTGCCAATGAGTCCGTTACCAATGAGTCCGTTACCTACGATTCCGTTGCCGATGAGTCCGTTGCCAATAAGACCGTTGGCGATGATTCTGTTATCAGCAATGGCAATAGGGGCAGCGGCAGCATAACCGACTGGGGCTACGTGGTTGATGACGGCACTCTGGGAAGAGGCGGTTGCAGGGGCTGCGATCAGTCCCTTTCCGATACCCAATTGTCCGATACCCAAGGGTGCTACAGCGGCTAAGGGGACACCCAATCCCAATCCCATTGATCCAACGAGGGAAGCATGGGCAGCTGCGACGGCAGCGCAGAAGACTACAACCTGGAATAGAGAGAGTAGCTAAATCAGTGACATTGTCAAATCTACAACTTTAGGAATTATTTATATATTTGTAGGCTATCGTTATTTAGCAGAAGAGACAAGAAAAGGTATTAAGGTAAGACTATTCCTGTAGGAAATGAGTTGATGTTTTTGTATGTCCCTGGGCTATCTCAGAAATTGCCAATAGGCTTCATAAAACATTTCCTGTCATATTATTTTCATTACAGAACTTTCTTAGTTCATCTCAGAAATAACAAGTCTTAAAGATATCGTGATTTAAAAAAAGCTAACAATACATAAAAATGTTTTATGTGTTAAATTGCTTGATTAAACAACATGTCTAGTTGAAAATTTAAATGACATGGATAATTAATTTTTTAAAATAGCATTAATATGCATAGTTTATTTAGAATTAATGTCTTATTAATGAAAATGATTATTTTTAGTTGTAAATTATTATAGTAACTTTCACATTCTTAACGCTTGTAAAATGAGAACACTTTAAATTATTTTTTCAAATAAAAAGCTCGATTTTAAAAGTGAGTTAAAGTACTCAATGCAATCAAAAGAAATTAATATTTTTCTACGTATTTTGAAACATTGCATTTAAAATTACTGAAATTCCTTTCTAAAAGAAAAATCAAATTAAATAAGAAAATTTTTTAGCATATAGGAAAAATATTTTCATACTTGACTTCAATACATGTTTATCAATGGTTTTCTTAAACGAAAACAAACTTGCTTCTGTTCAAACAGATGATAGACTTTTGCAGTTCATAAAAGACAAATGCAATTTGATGACTGTTTTCAAAACGTTTCACTTAAATTTTACAATGAAATATTGATCCGAAACTGACAAAATTAGCGTGCATACCGTAAGTTTGAATTCGTAAGCGCTAAAATACTTAAAATGCAGAAAAATACATGTTTAAAGCAATATTGCAAACAATTTTAAATTATATAATTCTGTAATCGATTTCTGATTTTTATATTAATACCGTTGGTAACGCAACAGGACTATTAAGGAAGTGTAAGACAATTTTATTTGAATACTTTCATTTCCATGTATTAAAAGTAGTTATACATTCAGAACAATCTATAAGACACAAAACGTTATAATTTATATATACATTTAATACAACTCCTAGCATATTGAAAATATTTGGACATCGTGTCTTAAAAGCACGATGCGAAGAATATAATTTAAGGTTCTAATCACTGATTATAAAACTCACCTTTGCGAACATGATGCGTTTGTAGCTTGAAGTGCTAATGCTTAATAGTAAAAATGGTCAACTTTTATACTACCCAATACTAGAAAAAAGAAGTAGTTGTGGTTTATGAAGCTGCTGAATCCTGTTCTCAAAGAGCGGTAATATGTCCTTGTTTATTACCCACGCCTTAAATAATTTACCGTAGTTTGTTTTCTTGAAGCGTGTTGGATCTTATTCCTTTGGATAATGTGTTGGATAATGCTCTCATTTGTGAAGGATGTAGGAATAAATTAAGATGTGTGTGAGAAATTGGTGTACATTGCTTGCTAAATGCTGTTTACTTTTCTCAATATTCGAATAACAAGGCTATTGAAATGTATGATATCTGAAGGAGAAAAAGCTAAATCTCAGAAAGCCTGATTTCCCAATGGTAAATTTACTTCCAAAAAAATTTAAAATAGTTAGATAAGTTCAAAATTTCAATTTCTCCTTCAAAGACAATGAGATGATTGTTTTCGATAATATTAATCAGAGAAGTCCAGTCTTTGACATTTAAACAACGAAGCAAAGAAAGTCAGCAATTTATAGTGTTTGAGAAACTCATTCCTAATCACGAATTTAAAAATTATTTAATGGCAACTAACTATTTTTATTATTTAAAGGAGTTATTGTACATACGTATTAAAATCTGATTCAGATTTTGGATTTTTGCTGATCTAAATGACAGCAAATAAAATACATTTTATTTACAACGGATTCTTCCATATTCTTCAAAACTTTACTCTGTTTTGAATCTATATATATTTGAAATATATATGGAAATAAAATATTGCCATAAGTGAAAGATACTAATAACCCAGAATGGTTGTATTTTTTCTGGTAAAATAGGAAAATTGAACACAATTTCTTAGTCGTAACAGTTTTAATATGTAATGACAAATATGACTCTTATACTCTCTTGATATAAAGTAAAATAATAATTTGGAATTTTTTGTTAAAATTAATACGTTAAACGTTAATTAATCAACCTTTCACAAAAGGCATGGCGGTTACATTTTTTCAACTGAATGATCAATATATTGTAACAAAGTGCGTTGCTCTAGTTCCTTTTCTATCTGTTATTTTCTTACTCTGCGCTTTTTATACTTATTCTCAGCTGAAGTGTAAAGAGAAGTGAAGAATCAGATAAAAATGAATGACGGAAAGGTTATTTTCATATAAGGAATTGATGAGCGGCAACGCTTCTGATCAACTAATATGTTCGAGGTTAGCTTTGTAATCACAAATGTTCAGTTTGTTCAACATTCATTAATAATTTGTAATTCGATTTTGATGAATTCGTGTTTTTAATACGTCATTCGTTGCTTTATTTTTAATGATATATTTTACAAAAGATAACTTTTTGCCACAGATAGGTAGTTGCATTTGTGTATCACTGCATTAACACAACGGGCTATTAGTGGCGGTCCGAGAGTAATTTCGAGATCTTTTGTTACAAATTGTATCAAATTATTACAGAATTTAAATTATTGACTGACTTGTAATGTAAATGTAAATTTGAATTAAATGTGCGAAAGAATAATTTGTTTTGAAAATGTTTTGTTTAATCGGAGTAAGTGACTTATATTTATAAATTAAGAAATTTTTTATAATTTGAGCAATTTTTATAAATTAAGAAATCATTCGACATTATACTGAATAAATTTATTTTCAAGAAATCGAAAATCGAAATATAATATATAGAACATACAAACAAATATAATTCGTGAACATACAGAAAAATGTTTTGATAAATAAGCACTTATGTTTCTAAAAATGTTAACATTTCAGAGTAAATAATATTAATAAAAGAATATAAGGTATAAATTTTATTGGAATTTGAGTCCTAATTTCTTTAAATGCACTTTACATTTTGAGAACTTAATTATGAGGAAAGAACCTTTTAAGATAAACTTTCTAAATGGAACATTCCCGAAACAGGTTCCAATATTTTATCATTGCATTAATTTACATTATTTGTTTGCTTTTCTGATCCATCAGTTTTGCATGTTGACATATTTTAACATGTTAATAGTTGACTATCGAGGTATTTAATGTTATATCTTAATTAATCCATAAGCTGCGTAGTTTCCCTAAAATTTCCAACTTTGATTCAGGATCTTCATTTAAACTTGAAATATTAACATATTATGTACCAAATTAATGTTCTTATGAATGTTCTTTTTGAAACTCAGGACTATATCACATTATTTACACATTTATATGGGTTTTAAGCATTTCTAAAAAGACATTCCAGAAGTCTGATTTGCCATGAGAAATCGGATAACTAAATGTACGTTAGGGTAGAACGAAAATAATTTACAAATTTGTATATATTTTTATTCTTTTAGCCTGAATGAGGAAAATAGGTGAGCATAAATCATCATAGGCAGGCCATAAGTGATAGGTTGCCCCAAGTAGGAATACATAAACAAGCAAAATCTGAGCCAAATCAGTTCATGTCTTAAGCTGTCTATATTAGCTCGAATATTTGAATTAGAAATGTGCGAGCTTTAATGCAGTGAAGCCGCAATGCAGTTGCCTTGTCCGCTGATTTTGGGTTTCACCCACCCAAGGATAGGTCTTTAAAAATCTTTAAAAGGATAGAGATTTGTATATTTGCTCAATTGGGGGCGCTTTAAATGGAAGTTGACTAATATTCCCATCACGCTAAGAGGAATATTAGTAAAATCTCCATGCAGCCAACCTAACAAGTCTTGCGGTTGGAAATCTTCACAAGCTATCTCAGCTTGTAAAACCCTCATAAATTGCTCTGCTATTTGTGGGTATGAAAGCAATTTTAGATGTATTTCGTAAACGTATTGACCAGAATGTTTTAAAATAAAATTTTGTCCAAACTTTGGCAATCTCTCCAAATCGCAATTCTTAATCTGATATACTCATGTCCCACAACTCCTAACGTCACAACTCTGTTTTTAACAGAAAGTAAAAATATTTGAAGTTTAAAAGAATAAAAACGAAAAATTGTTATCTACTATAAACCTTGTTACCTATAAACTTTTATTGAGGACTATGCTTAATAATGTTGAATTTTTAATCATGTTGATTTCTTAGGATAATGTTCTACTTACACGATGGTGCAAGAGAACAAAGTATCTAGTTATACTATAATTAATTCATAAGCGACACTTAAATTTCAACTACGTACACTAAAATTTTGGTTGATGCGTTATTATTACTGTTATAAGTAGCGTTTATACTTCAATATCTATGTGGTAAAGAATCTTCAAGGCAGTCAACCTGACAAGACTTGCGGTTGGAAATCTTCACAAGCTATCTCAGCTTGTAGAAGCATCATAAATTGCTCTGCTATTTGTGGGTATGAAAGCAATTTTAAATGTATTTCGTAAACGTATTGCCAGAATGTTTTAAAAATGAAATGTTGTCCAAACTTTGGCAATCTGTCCAAATCACAATTTTCAGTCTGATATACTCGGGTCCCGCAACTCTAAAAAGTAAAAATATTTGAAATTTAAAAGAATAGAGAAACCAAAATTGTTACTTGAAAATTGTCAACTACTATCAAATTTATAATTTAACTTTTTATAATTTAAATTTATAATTTAACTTTAAATTTTTAATTAATAATTACTTTTTATCAACTACTAATAATTTATAATTTATTTTTAAATTTATAATTTATAATTTGATTTATTTATCATTTATTTAATTTTTTTTAATTTATACATTTAAGTAAATTTTTAACTTAATTAAATTATTAATTTTAAATTTCTAATTTTTGAAAAATACTGTTCTGTTGAGCTTTGCATGAATATAGTTTTTCAAGTATTGTACCATTATCACGGCAGAACTCTCACATCATATGAATTGGATTAGATTGAATTGTGGATGTTGAGGTTTTATGGTTCAAGGTTCAAACACGGACAAGCTCCGCCAAGCTCACAACATACGAGTATATCTTTCTAGATCATGAGACCAGTAAAATATTGCTTATTAAAATCACGTACTTTGAAAATCTAGATGCTAGATTTAGAGACTTATCCACATGGTAGACTTGAGTTTGTTATAAAATCATAGCTTTCTTCTAAATGTTACCATTTCCTTGAAATTTAATATTCATGAGAATATAAATAAATCGGGATGTATCGATTTTTTAAATTTTTTAGAACGACAAATCTGCTTCTTTTAAAGTCTATATGGATACCTAGTGTGTAAATGTACACAGCTCTAACCAATTTCCTCACAGTAAATGCGAATTTGTATAAGCATTAGACATAACTATGTTAAAATATCCAAGAGGAATCTGACGTAATTTTTACACTTTGAGTGTTAAATGGATACATCAGAAAAACCATTTTGTACTACTTTTAATTTTGTATCTTATTTCAAATTAAAAGTGTTTAGACTATTTTAAAACTATTGTAACTTGTTGAATTAACTGTGCAGACAAATTATTGAAACAAAACGGAAAGAATTCCAAGTTTAAAAATGTCATTCGACGTTCAAGATAAACGATATAATCCCCTAATTATTTTTTATTAAAACAAACATTTTATTTTGTACTTTTGGTAATGGCATTGTAGAACTTTCTAGAAGCTTCGTGTAACCAATCGTAAAACATTAAAAGATGATTATTATCTTTGACAGCGTTGATTATTATTTATTTATGGATGCTACTTCTTCTGTTATGTTATGTGTATCTCTTTCTCCTATCTCTTCTCCTTTAAATTTTTTTCGAATTTGTAATTATTTGTACATTACACTATAAACTTTTATCGAAGACTATACTAAATAATGTTGAATTTAATCATGTTGAATTCTTAGGATAATGTTCTACACTACTGTTTGTGAAAATTGCAACTCCATGAAGGAATCATGCAAATTAAACGAAACTTGCAAGAAATGCAAAATAGGTTAGGATATGCAAATGATTATAATTGCAAAGCGATCACGCATGCGTCGCTTTGTAATTTGCACCCTCTACCTTCCAAGTGAGCCGTGTATAAAAAACACTGTAAAGGTGCGTTAAAATGTGTGTAACGTCGTTTGACTGCTGTAAATGATTGATTAAAAGTCAATATGCCTCGCCAAAAACGCAGAGTGCCATACGAGCAACTAACGGAGTTCGAACGGGGCCGCATGATCGACCTCCGTGAAGGTGACTTCTATATCGTGAAATCGTCACTCGCACGGGGCGTAATGCCACAACAGTGATGCGTGTGTGGAAGAGATGGACCATGGAGAACCGGACAAGTCGAAACCCCAGCAGTGGGCCACGCAATATGACGTCACCATGGGACGACAGACACCTCATCCGCATGGTGGTGACGGACCGTACAGCGCCCTCTCGCTCGTTGGCACAACATTGAAGCACGTCTACAGGTGTGTCAGTGTCTGCCCCCACGGTGCGTTGACGTCTGCTGCGCCATGGGCTACGTGCAGGGATTCCCCTGTGCAGGATTCCCTTGACGCTGAACCACCGACGCCTCCGGCTACAATGGGCTTACCAACACAGCCAATGGCGTGCCGATTGGCAACAAGTCGTCTACTCAGATGAGTCCCGCTACAATCTGGACTATATAACGATGGACGCGTACTCGTCAGACGCTACACAGGTGAACGCCTTCTCCCGGAGTGTCTTATTCAGCGTCATACTGGACGAACGCCTGGCGTTATGGTCTGGGGCGCTATTGGATATCATAGGCCCACCCACTCCAAATTCTGGGGACTCTGAACAGCGGGCGCTACATCAGGGAAGTTGTGGAGCCCGAGGTCCTATCCCTCCTGCAAAGAATTTCCGGAGCTGTATTTCGGCCAGACAATGCGCGTCCACATGTTGCTCGGAATGTACAAGCCTTCTTCAGTGCACGACATGTTCCGCTTCTTCCATGGCCTGCACGTTCCCCGGATATGTCGCCCATTCAGCATGTCTGGGATTACATCGGACGGCGACTCGCTCGTACCGCTCGTCGGACAGAGTACGGCTGAACTTTGGCATCAGATAGAGGCCATCTGGAATGCCATTCCTCAGCATGACATTCAGAATCTGCATGATTCGATGCCACGACGTGTACAGGCTCTCATCGCTACGCGTGGCGGCTGCACAAGATATTGATTTTCGGCATTATTTTTGTTTTATTGCTCTGTAAATTTTATCGTTTATTTAAGCTAATACGTGGAATAAATTTGATTTATTTCTGATGACTCTTTCATAGTGTTACAATTTTCACAAACAGTAGTGTATTTACACGTTGGTGCAAGAGAACAAAGTATCTAGTTATACTAAAATTAATTCATAAGCGATGAGGAACAAGAACTCACATTTTCTTTTCCTATTTCACCTACACTTAAATTTTAGTTGATGCATTATTGTTATTGTTATAAGTAATTGTCGTATTAGGGATTCAATCAGCCTACAGATGGCGCTAAAAGCACCGTCAGATCGTGTTAAGATAGAACACTGATATATTCGGATGATGTGGTCGTGGAGTGGTCGTGTAGGACGCTCCTTGGTAAATTGTAAATATTTTGTCATATGATATATGTTTGTGCTGTCATTGCCTGGGATTCACTGATAACCCATTAAATAGAACCAGATACGACATTGGCGCAGTCGACAGGATTTTAATGAGGAAATATGCTTTCGTTTTCATGGTGCGTCCTGCTCTTTGTTGTGAACTTTTATATTTGTTTCCTGATAAATACTACTTTTTGAAGAATGGTGTAAAGATCTTTTGTTGAAATGCTTTAAGGTGAATTTTGAATTTGATTTTCGGAACTTTATTGTGGAACTTTCGTTTTAAATCGAACATTTTTGTTTCGTGATCCCATCATGGCGTTCCTAGAGAAAGCAAGAAAGGAAGATCGAAAGACTGTTGCTACCGAAATGGGGATATCGAATACAGAAAACATGGTTGTAATTGAGCTAAAGAAAGTTATAACCGAAAAAAAAAACTATGACGAACCGTTCGTGAAGGAACTCTTAAATACTATTATAGAAGAAAGAAGGAGAAAGAAGAATTAGAAGTTGAAGAAAGACGAAGAAAAGAAGAATTAGAAGTTGAAAAAAAACGGAAAGAAGAATTAGAAGTTGAAAAAAACGAAGGAAAGAAGAATTAGAAGTTGAAGAAAGACGAAGGAAAGAAGTTGAAGAAAGACGAAGGAAAGAAGTTGAAGAAAGACGAAGGAAAGAAGTTGAAGAAAGACGAAGGAAAGAAGAAGTTGAAGAAAGACGACGGAAAGAAGAAGTTAAAGAAAGACGAAGGAAAGAAGAAGTTAAAGAAAGACGAAGGAAAGAAGAAGTTGAAGAATGACGAAGGAAAGAAGTTGAAGAAAGACGAAGGAAAGAAGAAATGGAATTCGAGTTGCAGAATATGAGTCTAGAAAACGAAAGATTGAAGAATGGGTCTGGTTAACAAACTGATGTAAACATGAAGCCGAGATTTGACTTGCAAAGTATTTTACAGAAGTTTGATCCCAAAACTAACGATATAAGCCTTTACTTGGTTCTCTTCGAGCGTCAAATGAAACGGACGGAAATCAAGAAAGAAAATTGAGTGTCATATCTAATATGATTCCTACCCTATGACGTTGCGCAAATAATTGCCAGAGAAAACGAAGAAGTGACGGATGATTATGAAAAAGTGAAAGAACTCTTACTAAAAAGATATAAACTTATTCCCGAAAGATTCCACCAATTGTTTACGAAACACTACAAGAGACCCGAAATTACGTGGTGAGACTTCGCCTATGAACTTAAAAATTATTATCAAGAATGGATAAGAGGACTGCATGTAAAGACTTTTGAAGAACTGTCTGATTTAATTATTACTGATCAGATTAAGCGTAAAGTGCCATCGGAAATCCGTGATCATTTCATCGACGAATGGTCTCGATTCAAAATACCAGAAGAAATTGCAAATAAACTAGATGATTACGAAAACGTTCGAATTTGCGTAAACAAAAAAGCGAAGGAAACATTTTGGAAGGAGAATCAAACGAACACGTTTAAACATCAGAGAAGAAACGAAAAATTCCATAGACCGGAAATATGCACCCCTCACATCAGAGAACATCGATTCAAGTCGAAAGAAGATTACCAAAGCACGAGAAATACAACTTCAAGGGAATGCTACATATGTGGTTTATCGCACTTCGCAAGAGATTGTCCTAAAAGATACAGCAGATCAACACAAATATTAGGAAGAAAGAAAAGAAACCAGAAGATGAAATATTGACTCCTGAAATACGATCGGAGCATCTGGTGAAAGAAAAATAAATGTTCCTATGAACTCTCTTCAATATGTAAACATTCTAGTAGATAATCGAGAACTGAAAAGCCTAATCGATTCTGGAGCTCAAATCCCAGTTTTTAATTCAAATTTTATTTCCGAATCAAAAACTTAGCCCGTTGTGTTGCTCCAGTGTGACATTAATCGAAAATACCAATACCAATACCGAATCAAAAACTGAAAAGGGAAAAATAATTTTAACTAGTGCATTCGGAGAAAAAAATTGAAGCTGGATTGGCAAAATTCCAAGTTTCATTTAAAAAACGAAGATGAAAATAGACTTTGCCGTCCGATTGAAATACTTGCAGAAGTAATGGACAAAGTTCATGGTCAGTGCATTCTACCCCCAAATATTTATGAATTACTAAAATGCTCAACAGAAAATGGAAAAGAAGCATGTATTCCTAAATGTAAGAGATTGGATTGTGTTTCTCCAGTGAAAGAAAAATATTATTTAGTCTGCCCTGAAATCGGAAATGATGAATCAAAACAAGAATCACCAGAAAAAGGAATACTATCGTGCAAAAGTGAAAGCTTTCGACTTCGTGAAGAATAAAATAGCTGTGATACCCATTAAAAGAAATAAGAAAAAATTTATTACTTCGAAAGGGAAATTTCTTTTTTATCAATGGATTAATATTCCACAAAGATAAAATATTAGGAGAGACCGTTCAGCAACTGGTTTTACCGCAAAAGAGAGCTCAAGTTTTAAAATTAGCTCATGAATCTGTTTTTGGAAGTCACATGGGAATGAAAAAGACGAATGAAAGAATACGATATAGTTTTCGTTGGCCTCACATGACTAGTGAAATCGCCGAATTTTGTAAAACATGTAAAGAATGCCAACTCCGAAGCCCAGAGAAAATGATTGATAAAATTCCTATTACTCATGTTCTCAGACCGGAATTACCATTTGAATGTGTTAATGTGGACATTATAGGCCCTATTGAGCCTCCCTCAGCTCGTCGTCATAAATATGTGTTATGTTTGGTTGATCAACATTCTCGCTGGCCGGAAGCAATTCCTTTGCGTTCCTTAACTGCTAAGGCGACATGTGACGCACTGTTGGAAATTTTCATGAGAACTGGAATACCAAACACTATAGCAAGAGATCAAGGTATGAACTTTATATCGAAACTTACTCAAGAATTCATGAATCGCTTAGGATCCTCTCTTAGATTTTCGGTACCAGGATATGCAGCCAGTAATGGACTTGTAGAAAGATATAATCAAGTTCTTAAAAATGCACTTCATCATGTTATCCGAACAGATCCTAGTAATTGGGATAAATACATTCCGTTTCTGTTGTTTGCTTATAGAGAAGTTCCTAACTGTACTACCGGAGTATCTCCATTCAAGTTGATGTATGGTCGAGAAGCAAGAGGTCCTCTGAGTGTGTTGAAGTCTAGCTGGTGTGGAGAAATTCCTATACCTTTGAATATGGACAAATCAGTCGTAGATTATCTCCAGGAACTCAAAATAAATCTCGAACGAGCAACCGACCAAGCTTTACTTATCGCATCGGGAAAACAACAAGCCTACACGGATTATTTTAATCGCCACACAAGATCCAAATAATTTAAATTAGGAGAGCAGGTTTACTTACTAATTCCAGATTCTTCCAACAAGTTATATGCACGATGGACCGGACCTGGGGAGATAGTCAAGCATCCATCGCCGCATTCTTACAAAGTGAAACTTCCTGACAGAAAAGTACGACAATGCCATGTAAATAAGATAAGGAGATATTACCCAAGATTGAATGCAGTTGGTATTGTTTTTGAAGATGATGAAGAATTTGGTGAGATTCATGGTTCTCCTAGAACTGTACATCAACAAGAACTGTCTGATAAAATTTGGAAAATAAATTTATACGATCTACATGAGAAAGAAAGAAATAAACTGATTCAGATATTACAGAAGCATAAAGATTTATTTAGTGGAAAATTGAAAGTTGCACAAGTTGGTGAACACAAAATAAGACTTGAGGAAGGCAAAGAAAGGACAAAACCATATGTTTATAGGATACCAGAGTCTTTGAAATCACAAGTAGATACCCAAATTGAAGAGCTCTTTGAATTGGACTTAATAGAAGAAAGTTCTGCAGACATCGCTCATCCTGTTGTGTGTGTAAACAAAAAGGATGGAGGCATGCGTTTATGTGTTGATTATCGATCTCTCAATGCTGTCACCAAGGCTGATGATTTTCCTATGGAAGATGCCATTCAATTACTTCACAGCATAGGGAAAGCAAATGTTATTTCTACACTTGACTTGTTGAAGGGATATTGGGCTATCCCAATGGAAGAAGAATGTCTTGATTTTACTTCTTTCAAGACTCACAGAGCACAGTATAAATTTAAAGTAATGTCATTTGGTTTGAGAAATGCTGCTGCGACTTTTCAACGAGAAATGAACAAAGCGTTGGCACCATACAGAGATTTCAGTCGTGCATATATTGACGACATAGCTATATTTTCTAATAACATGAGTGATCATCTAAAACACTTAGACCTTATTCTTTCAAAATTAGAAGAACTACAGTTTACTGTGAATTTGCACAAATGTGCATTTGCAAGACCTGAGATCAAATATTTAGGTCATGTTATCGGATCTGGAAAGTATCAAGCAGATCCAGACAAAATAAAAGCAATTGCTCAAATACCTGTACCTGAGACCAAGAAACAACTTGGAAGCATGCTTGGGTTGTGCAATTATTATCGGGAATATATACCTTGCTATGCAGAGATTGCCCCTTACCTCTTACAGAGTTAACAAAAAAGAGGATTCCTGAAAATTTACCTTGGCTGGATATACACGAAGTTGCCATCAATAAACTGAAATCTGCTCTAATGAAAGCTCCAGCTTTGCACACTCCGGTTATGAGTGAACCGTTCATAATACACAGTGATGCATCCCAGTATGGTATCGCCGCTTGTCTGTCCCAAGGGATCGAAGGATTACTCCGACCTATTGCATATGCGAGCCAGAAGTTGAATAAAACTCAACAAGCTTGGTCTACAATAGAGAGAGAAGCTTACGCTATTGTGTGGAGTTTGAAGAAATTTGAAACTCTAGTTTTCGAGTCCAAAATAGAACTGTACACTGATCACAACCCTTTGTCATACCTTTGAATGTGCTCCACAATCTTCATGACTACAGCGGTGGGTTTTTGCTCTTCAAAGATATAACTTAACAATAAAACATTGTCCAGGAGTCAAAATGCCTCATGCTGATGCATTATCCAGACTATTTTCCGAAGAGAAGTAGTGACAAATTTATTATTGTGACTTTAAGCATAATTTCTTTTTATTATATGCTTTAGTATTTTATGGGCATTATTCTTATATGTATATATATATTTTATTTTGCATTATTTTTTTTGCTGTTGATATGGTGTGATAATATTTAGGTGATTGGGTCCATAATATTTAAATTCAGATCTGTGTTTATGTTTTGAGAAAACCCCAAACTCATATCTTGCGGGGGAGATGTCGTATTAGGGATTCAATCAGCCTACAGATGGCGCTAAAAGCACCGTCAGATTGTGTTAAGAAAAAACAATGATATATTCGGATGATTGGGTCGTGTAGGACCCCCCTTTGTAAATTGTAAATATTTTGTCATATAATAAATGTTTGTGCTGTCTACATTGCCTGGGATTCACTGATAACCCATTAAATAGAACCAGATACGACAGTAATATTTATACTTTAATATCTTTGTGGTAAAGAACAAAATTATTACACAATATTACAATGTAAAGGTAAGGGAAAGCAGCATTTCTTAAAATTTTGTGTTTAGACCATGGAGACGAGAAAAGATTTTTGAAGAACAGTTTTATGAAAACTCATCAAATCTACCAATTAATCGCAACAGCAAAAACTAGTGATATTTCAAAAACCAATTTCATCCGATACGAGTAGTGATCAGAACATAATGACATTATTTAAAGGGAACCTAAGGAAGTTTATATTAGTTCTGAGGTAAAAGGTTGGTAGAGAGAGGTAGGTAGTCAATTACCGTAGCACTGGAGCAACACAACGGGCTATTTCTGAGTAAAATAAATATGATGTAGCACATAAACCAGAATGATTTGAAAATACTGTCAGGAATGAATAATGAATGCCGTCTCTTTCTGTTCTTTAAAATGTTTTACAAGTTGACTGGTATTCCAATCCAAATAGCCGTTCGTTACTTTTGGATTAAAGTCAGCCTTAATATGTACAATTTTTGCATGTTGTTTTATTTTCTAGTTGCATTGATATAACGATTTTGATTATAATCGTGCATACAAACGACGAAAGAGGATTTCACCCATGTTACTCTAAAATGTCCTATGATGCATGATGAGTACAATTTTAAGGCAGGCAGATAAAAATGAAGTATGTAGACAAAATTTGTCACATCCCGGGAAACTAAAAGGCAACTTTTTTATACATAGGCATTTTGAATTTTTGAAGAACGTATTTCGATCCAACCTAGCGTACATACTTTCAATTAAGTGTTAGAGATATATTTTGAAATAGTTTGAATAGATAATGAAATAGGCCATAATACGAATAAAATAAGTTAAAGAAGATAGACAAAATTTCACACACTATACTAAAAAAGGACTAAAACTACTACTATACCCTGTACTAAAAGGCAATGCATAATACATATTCTGAAATCACACTTTTGATACTAAAACATATTTTAATGTAAAATGAGACGTAACTTAAATATATTAAGAAAATAGTTTCGGGAAAGATTTGCAGATTTGAGATGGACCTCCTAGCTTTATACGCAGGTGTGTAAAACTTAAGGAACACTATTATTTTGAAAGATTACAACCTCAAAATTAAACGAAACGGTCTGTGGTGACTTGCTTAATTTATGGTATTCAGTAGGAAGGTGGTGCATATTCAAATTTTTGGATCGGGACGTAAGAGGTTGTGACAGGGGAATGGGTTCTCTTACCACAGGGACTCATCCCCAACCTTATTCTCAGTATGCAAGTATATGCAAAGCCTATATTAGTGTTCGAAAAAGTCACGCAACTGACTAAGAACCACCTCCTCTCTTTATTTAAGTTTTTACAGTTATCCTTCTGTCTCATGGATTCCATCAGAGCAGTCTTACCTATTTTTGCTTTGTCGAACTAAAAATGCTAATGCTTCTCCACTTTTATACGCGGCCTGGAAAAGCTTAGTTAAAAAAGTGAGTTTTGGCAACACTATTCTAGTTCAATATATTTAAGCTCGTGTTTCTTCGTGGGACTTTCTTCTATCCTGATGATGGTGGACGTCTTGTTCCAACGAAATGGCCATTGGCGATCCTTATCTTTATTAGCCCTTACAATAAAAAAGGTTCAAAGGTAAAAAAAATCAAAGGTTTTTCAATTTTTACTATCAATTTGAAGATTCCATCTGTTTATCTACAACCACTATCATTTGGCACATGTGTTGCTATTTCAACCTTCAAAAAAGATCATAATCATAGTTGGAAATTTTGGAGAAATTAGGCATCGAGTTGTTAAATACATGAACCATCTCACAAAACGTTTAAGCAGTCAACTATTATTACGCTAAAATAATTCAATTTGCTAAGGACAAAATAAATTAATATTGTAATGACAAAAAATTTAGAAAATTTGAACAGTCTTTTTGCAAGGTTCTATTAAGAGTGTTTACGTTGAAGTGTCTTTTTCTCAAAATCAAGTTTTAAAAAGTTTAAGGTATATTTGAAGAAATTTACTCAAATTGACATTAAATTTTAAGCATGTTTTCAAATAATCTAATATATCCTTAAATGTATTAGAATGTTTATATTATTAAAGCATTTAAGCTCTAAAGAGTCATCACTTGATCTTATAAAATAATCACTGTGCCGAGTTAAATAAAGCAGCACTTTAATGTTTCCTTCAACCGAATTTTTCAAAATTTGTTTAGTTTGAAGAAAATAACAGTTGGTAAAATTGCACGAAACATTTGTATGGAAAATAGGAGAACAGTATTTTATGTCAGAAACAAACTGTTTAAAAGAAACCTTTTAGAATAATTTATTATATAAGTAAGAAATATGACTATCATATCAATCACTAATTGTAAGAAAACATTAATTGGTAAACTTAAAAGCATTCTAGTCTTATTTTGGAGTCATGTGTTTTCTACTTATGTGTTAGAATGCATATATAATCTCACTTCCTGTGATTATTTTTTCCACACTCCAACATCACATAAAGAAGCAGAATCAAAAATGAAAATTCGAGACAAAAGTGTGAAGATAAATACTTTTTATTTAAAGCTTAATTTGAGTTTTTTTTATCACAGACAGAGATAGCTTTTTTACAAAATGGCTTTTCCAAGACCGAGGCCCAAACTTCCAGCTCCAAGTCCTAGTCCGTAGGCACCAGCGCCCAAAAGACCGTTTCCAACAGCGAGGGGAGCTCCTGCGATAAGACCTTTGCCCAAGAGTCCGTTACCAGCAATGAGTCCGTTACCAATGAGTCCGTTGCCAATAAGTCCGTTTCCAATTAGTCCGTTTCCAATGAGACCGTTGGCTAGGATTCCGTTGCCAGCGATGGCAATAGGGGCAGCGGCAGCATAACCGACTGGGGCTACGTGGTTGATGACAGCACTCTGGGAGGCGACGGCGGCTGGGCCGGCGATCAGTCCCTTTCCGTAGCCCAATGGTCCAACAGCTGCGAGGGGTGCCCCTAATCCCAAGCCATATGGTCCAACGAGGGAAGCATGGGCAGCTGCGACGGCAGCGCAGAAGATGACGACCTGTAACACGAAATGGATAATCCAGTCAAACTGCGCTTCAAAATCAGTAAAAAAGCGTACATAAGTTGAGCTTTGAAACGATAAACTCTTAAAATTTGGAAGCAATACAAGTTATTCAGCTTTAGAAATTTTCGCTGGAATTTGTGGGTTATGGAATACAGAAAAACCATGAATAGACATGATAAATTGTTTTTCCATAATTCACTTATAGAAAATATATTTTCCTTGTTTGTATGTTTCAAACTGAATCCATATGATTAGTTTGATTTATAAAAAACCATAACAACTTGCTTGACCTGCTTATGCTAGCCATAGCCTTATTTAAGCAAAATAGAACCCAATATCTTACTATAAATTATGCTTAAATGAGCTGTTTTACCAAAAATACTTGCACTGTATGGAGACTGTATATTTTTAGTCTTATTAAGCAATTAATGAAAAATATGTGAAAACTAGTAAATTAATTACTGATTAGTTATTGATTTAAAATTTTCATCACTGTAGCCTTAAGTACTTTCCAGAGTGTCATGAGTTAAAACATTTTATCACTATAAGATGTAATAATATATTTCACATTCGTTACGATTTGTCTTCAATTAAAGTCGTCTTTAGAGTTTAGAAGCTCATGCATATTCAACATAAAAATAAATGATACAATTATAAGAATATCTTATTAATTTAAGATATAATGAACTCTAAATTTTTAATAATTATTTATCAGGAGTAACAGCAAAATCCTCGCAGCTTCACATTTCACTTAAAAAGAAAATAATCACGTTTTAAGAGATTCAGTTTAAAAGTAAGCTACTATGAAAAATTGAAGCATTATATATCTAAAAATAGGGATCATTTAAAAATTACTTTAAGATATTGTTTCCCAAACTGCTGAAATTTAATTCTAAAATGTAAGGTTAATTGAAGTCACAAATATAGAAAATGTATATTTTCAATTATTCGACTTCTTTTACCAATTCAATCATGAATATTTATTCAGTAATTTGAATTTAAATTCAAATTTTCAACGGTTCCTTTTTATGCTTAACATAGGGATTTATGAGCATTACAATTTATCACAGTGAAAAGTTAAATTTGATGTCCAATAGCTTAAAAATTTGTTTCCTCTGAAATATCATTTGAGTAATAAATCAAAAACAGGAATAGTAGCACATAAGTCGGAAATTTTTTATGGCAAAGCGTTTGAATGCTTAAAAAGTGCCGGATAAAACCCATAGTGAAGAAGTAATTTGACACAAATACTTCTTCAGGATCAAATTAATATGTTAATAAACAAACGTATATCTTAGGTACAATGGGACGTAATGCTAAGGAGCAATTTATGATTTGACTAGCTTTACTACCCGGTTTTGCCACAGAGAAACAAAGTTGCGCCTCTACTTTCTCAGCAATTTCATTACGTCGGCGTAGAGCTTTTACAGCTTCGTCTGCTTCAAGTGTATATGTTATTTCCTGTTCCGATTGCTCGGATCGTGATATATATTGACATTCTGTATTGATTTTAGTTTGGTTAAAAATAACTTCTTACGAAATATTCCATATTAAATTTAACTTCTACGGTTCTAAGGGAATAACGTAATGAGCTGAAAATAGTTACATTGACCTAGAAATTCCAGACAGAACTAAACTGTACACATCTCATAACACCAGAGTTCAGCGTTCAAGATATTTTGCAACTCCAGGAACAGATTTTTAATTTTATACATCAAATATCATCACATATACCTACGTAGCTTATGTATTGTCGTATAAAAACCTCGTAAATCTTGAAATCAAACTTTTTCAAAAACGATTAAAAACTAGATATCAAACACTGTATACCAATTTTGAAATTTGCTGATAGAGGGCTTTATGACTGAGCTTCTGAAACAAGTTCAGCAAGCATATTTGTAACCAGATAACGTTGAAAACTCATAAACCAAAAAAAATTGGACTTACGAGGTTTTGATAGCAAAACGACACGATATAACATTTAAAATTATTCAAAATATTAACCCAATTTTAGCATACCAAAATGCCTAATTGTCATGTCTTAGAAACACAATGCGTAATAGATGCATAATCTAGGTTTAAATTACTAATAATCCAAACTCACCTTTGCGAACATGGTGCTGTTGTTTTGTTAAACCTGCTGGAATTGCTAGTGATGAACAGTGGAAAATGTCAACTTTTATACTATCTCATAACATAAAAAATAATAATTAGCTGTGACATATGAAACAGAAAATGAAAATTCCTGTTTTCGGTGCGATGTTTTTGACCTTGGAGTGTCATTTAATTACCCACACCTATTATTATCTGGAAAATCAATTAATTTCCTTGAAGTGCCTGTTCTGATTCCTTGAGATCCAGTTTAAACAACACTATGGCTCCTGTGAAGGTTTTCGTACTGCATTTATGTGAAAAAATGAAATTTTAAGTGAAAACACACCCGAATCACCTTCCGGTAGTTGTCATACGTTGAACAGTTATTGTTTGGTTCTGTTTATTTTTACATTTTTCTTGATACATGATATCTGAAGAAGATATAATCTTGAAAGGCGTATTTCAATGACGCAATGACCATTCTCACAGAATCATTTTGATAATTAGGTCATGATTTTAGCTTTTGATTGGAGATCGAAAGAGTATTGTTCTGGGTTTCATTTTAAATCACGTCTATTCGGTTTTTAATCGGTACGAAAAGACTAAACATACATGAATTGATAAAGATTTTTGGATTAAAGAATTTTTTGAATGTTAGTAGTATTCATATTTCTTGAAAAAGCTACTGAATACGGTCATCATGGAATGTAATGGTGCTAGTAATTGTAAGATTCAGAATTAAATTATAGGAATATTTTATAAGTTGTTTTATAAAAACTTTCTGCATTACAGGTTTATTGTTTAGGTCTTTTCCTCCTAGTGGTTTCGTGGTTCACTCACCCATCATGATCTGAGCAATTTTGCTAATGAGACGATTCATCTCATCATCAAGATATTGTCTATTTTTTTTATGGTGACGAGATCAAAATCTGATCAGTTTTCTTCTAATGACCAGATATCTCGTACATCAAGATCTGGTCAGATAAAAAGTAAAAGGTTAAGATAAAAAGTTTGAATATATCTGGCAGGTTAATGAAGACTAGTGGTCGCCCAGTGGTCGAAAATTCGACCATAATTCATTTAATTTTTAAGTTTGAACGTTAATAAGGTTCTTTTATCAAAGAGTATACCTCTATATTCATTGCATATAATTTTTTTGAATTTTGTTCTATTACGTAAGCTGCGAGCATGTACAAATACGTCATAGGAAAAATGCGGTATAGCTTGGTTAAGCCATATCTAAAAAACAATAACGCGTTGTTTGACATTTTCTTGGGTTTTTTTTATTGCTATACTGGCCACAGGTTTCGCCAAGGCTACACAGTTAATTTGCCTATCTATTTCAAATTATATAAAATTTAAATAAAAAATAAATCCAAAAAATGAAATAAGGAATACGTGCTTCGTATTTTTTATATATGTTTTATTGAAACAAAAAAAACCGGGTGGTTAAAGAAATAAATATTGCCCATTGAACTTGAAATAGTTCGACAATGAATTTAATGATTCAAAACTTCTGTGTAGACGATGTTTTTTGTAAAAACTCTTTCATCGTTTGCTAAATGCCCTTGACCGTTATATTCTGAAATATAAAATCTCAAACCATCGAATGATCGAACTCTACTTGCTGCGACGTACAATTGACCATGTGTAAAAACTGGCTGCCTCAATAAAATTCCAATTTTTTCGAATGTTTGTCCTTGAGACTTATTTATTGTCATCGCAAATGCAGGTATAATTAGAAATTGAGTTCTTTGAAAGTTAAATGGTAAAATAGTTCCGGAATATGTTAAATTTATACGTGGAATCAAAATTCTCTTATTGCGTGCGGTTCCAGTTAAAACTTCGCAATCAATAGTATTACGATGCATAAATTTGATGCGCATTCTTGTTCCATTGACTAATGCTTCCTTTGTATCTAAGTTTCTGATCAGCAAAACGATGCAATTAACTTTCAATACTAACTTATGTGGTGGCAAATTATGAAAAATCTCATACTCCTCCGTGCGCGCAATGTGCTTAAAAAGGGGTACAGAGTTTTTTCTTCACGTATTAATATATGTAGAAGAACACCGCAGTCCAGGAATTCTGGTATTCAAAAAGCACTCGGACTCAATTCTAAATACAAACATATATTAAGACGGACGATTACATGGAACATTTAACATAGACTATATACATTAATTACTTCGTCGTTTTACATTGTCGGTCGTCGTTAGTCCTACGTCGTACACAGTCGAACACTGTCTGCTATTCTAGCGTTGGCCAGCAGCATCAGGTCTCGTAGCGGTAGATGGTGACTGAAGCGCCACTCACAGCGGCGGTCAAAGGCCGGTACCACAAATCGGCCCTCCTGACGGATGACGGTCCTCCGCATCCTAACGTCTAGAAGATTTAACAAACTCTGCAAAAGAAAGAAAACAAGCAGAAAATATCTATTCAAAAAAATTATAGTCTGTTATCGTCATAACTATTTTTCTAGGACGGCATCGTTGAGTTGTGGTCATCTCGTCGTTGATGTCGCCACAATCGTCGTCATTGGTGATGTTGCCATCCTCGTCGGAAATGAAGTCATCGTCGTTTTCATTATTATGGCCTATTCGTCGTTGTCATCTTTAAAATCAAGACCATGTCGTTCTCGTCTTCTTCAGCATTTCCGTAATTTTCATCGTAAAACAAAAAAATAATTGTTAACACTTTTTCTGGACAAAATCGGGGTGAAAATTGTCTAATTTGGTATGTGAACATCATGACATTGTTTAAACTTGGTTCCAAGGCTTCATGTAATCGGCAGCTGTAGATGTAAAATTTGGACCTTCATGTTTTCCCACCTTTTCAACATCATAGCGATCTTTGAGTTTGACTTTTATTATTTTATAGGGACCAAAATATTTAGGCTTCAATTTTAGTCCTGTCCCAAATTGAGTTCTTTGAATAGCTACAAGTTATCCTTCTTTGTATTTTCGCGATTCTTTTCTTTTCCGATTGTAGGTCTTTTTGTTTTCCTCCTGAATTTTAAAAATGTTTTGCTTTGCTTCTTCCCTAAGTTCTTCTCTATTTTTCATGAAACTTTTCTCATATTCTTCTTCTAAAATTTCTATTATTCTACGGTCTTCTTTATTTTTCATCCGTACACCAGTCAATAGTTCAAAAGGTGTTACTTTAGTACTTCGTGCGATAGTACTGTTAATTACTCGTTGAACAACGTCACTGCATTTAAACCATTTTGAAGGATCGTTAGAGGATAACTTTGATAATACTGGTATTAGAGTTTCGTGCATTCTTTCAACTTGACCGTTTGCTCGCGGAATTCCAGCTGTAATTAATAAATGTTGAATATCTTCGGCTTGGCAATATTCATCAAAATCTTTTGAGGTAAAAACACTTCCACGATCACTGATAATTCTGGATGGGTTACCAAATGTTGCTTGTTGAACTTTCAGTTTGTCTATAGCGTCTTTGGCACTTGTCGACTTTACCGGGTAAATCCAAATAAATTTTGAAAATGCATCCACTATAGTGAAAATGTGCTGGTAATTTTTATTTGTAGATGGTAAAGGTCCGATGAAATCAATGTGATATGTACTTAAAGGTACATTCTCTTTCGGTATAGGGTTTAAGAGTCCTTCTCCTTTTCCTCGCTTCTTATTATACAAAATACAGTCTATACAATTTGCTATAACGCTTTCTATCTTTTTCCTGAGTCCAGGTATGTTAAAATTTCTCTTAATCAGCTCTTCTGTTTTTGTTACAGCGAAATGACCTTTGTTATGATTTTCCTTAATAATTTCAGTTTGCATGGCTTCAGGGATCACTAATAAATTTCTACCAGCATCATACTTATACAAAACGTTGTTCTTTATAAAATAATTTTCATCTTTCCCATTCTCAACTAGATTTTGCAATACTTTTATGTAATCATCATCTTGTTGGGCAACTGCTATTTTAGCTGTCACGTAATTTTCGGAATCTATCATCAAAACGGGGTTTCTGCTCAAGGCGTCAGCGTGTCGCATTTGCGTTCCAGACCTATGTTCTATTTCATAGTCGAAATCTTCGAGAAAGAGAGCCCATCTAGCAATCCTTGTACAAATATCTCTTTTGCTCATTGTCATTTTGAATGCATTGCAATCGGAAACAATTTTGAAATGAAGACCTAAAACATACGTTCTGAATTTTTTTAAAGCCTCAACAACCGCTAAAGTTTCTAGTTCATAACTTGAATATTTTTGTTGCTGATCCGTAGTTTTTCTGCTCATAAAATACACTGGGTGGAACTGGTTATCGTTTAGGTCGCGCTGCATTAAAATAGCATCAAAACCAAATTGGCTTGCGTCAGTATGAATTTCAGTTTCGCTATCTAAATTGAAAATATTTAGAACTGGTTTTTCAGAGAGTAATTTTTTCAGTGTGTTAAAAGAAATCTTTTCGTTTTCATCAAATTGAAATGTATTTTCTTTTTTCAACAAATCGCTGAGGGGTTTGGCAATTAAAGCAAAATTGGAAATAAATTTTCGGAAATAACTTGCTAGTCCAAAAAATGAATGAACCTCTTTGAGCGTTTTCGGTTCAGGATAATAACAGCTTTCGTTTTGTGCGGGGAAGGATAGAGTTTTCCGTTTTCTATAATATGTCCCAAATATTCAATTTTACTAAACAAGAATTGACTTTTCTTCCAATTTATATCTAATCCATAGTTTTGAGCAATTTCAAGTACTAACTTAAGACGTTTCAATGCCTCATTTTCATCATCTGCTAAAATTATAATATAGTCGATATAAGGCAATACAAAACCTTTATTAATTAAATCACGAAATATATCATTTATAAACCTTTGAAAAATTGCAGGTGAATAACATAATCCGAAAGGAGTACGTAAAAATTGATACTGTCCATTGTGCGTTACGAATGATGTGTATGGTTTACTCTTTTCTGAAACCTTCACGTGAAAGAAACCATTTTTTAAGTCTAATGTGCTAAAAATCCGTGTACACTGAAGCTTATCTAAAATATCTTCAATCAGTGGCAAAGGATACCTATCTTTTATTATAATCTTGTTTAACTTTCTAAAATCGATACAAACACGCGGGGTACCATCTTTCTTTTTAACCACTACAACTTGGCTAGAATATTCCGAAGAACAAGGTTCAATAATATTCATATGTAACCATTCCTGGATTTGATCATCAACTATTTTGCGTTCTGTAAACGGTAATCTTCGAGGTCTATGAAATACAGGTTCATCATGTTTGAGAACAATATTCATTTCAATATTTGATTTTTTGTTTTCAATCGGTTTATAATTTAACACTAAATTACTTATTTCATTTCTAACTGTTTTACACACATTACTACAAATATTTAATTCGTTACATGTGTCAGAAATGTTTATATTCAAAATTTCGAATTGATCAGAGACGACATCAATTTTCGATTTGGTGACAGTTATACCATTTTTGCTTATCTTAACCTCTACCTGATTCAAAACATCCATTCCTATTATAGCTTCGTAAGCCATTACACTATTAGATACTACACATATTTTAGAATCGAAAATCTCATCATCTATTTTTAACGAACCGTGAAAAAAACCTAATGGTTTGATTTTATTCTCTCCTATTCCAGACAAAACAGAAGTAAAAGGATTCAAACTAGGCCTTCGTAACTTATTATAAACAATCTCTCGAATCAAAGTCAAAGCACTTCCTGTATCGAAAAGTGCTGTAATCGAAACATCGGAAATGGAAATTAGTTTATGCATAGCCTCCAAAGGGTGTGGAGAGATCAAAGCAGACACATTGGCACCGCTGACTTGACGAAAACCATTTTTGTTATTGACACATTCGTTCGATTTATGACCAAACTGATCACAGCGAAAACATTTAAATCCTTTTTTCTTATTTAAACAAAATTTACTCTTATGGCCTAGCTCGCCGCAATTGTAACAACGGATAGTTTTGTTGGCAGATAAAAACGTATGACGGGTAGGTAGATGTTGCATTGAATCCTGACTTTTTCTAGCTTTGTTATTGTAACGAGTGGTTTCTTTAAAATTCTGATCCGATTTAATTTTAGCGTAGATTTTTCTCTGAATTCTTTAATATTCTTACTTCCATATATAAAATAGATTTATTGTTAGCAGAATCATTAATACCATTTATTACATAATGCATCAACGAGGGAAAATCTATATTACCCTTGTTAGCCAATTCTCGCATAACTAAAAAATATTCATCGAGTGATTCATTATCTCTCATTTTCCGATTCAATAACATTTCGTGAGATTCAGCAGAGTTAAAAATTGAACCAAATTCAGAAATTAACAGTTCTTTAAGTTTAATCCAAGAATTTATACTACTTTCGCTTTGAATGAATAACTTTGCTTTTCCAGTTAGGGACCGTTTAGCAAACAATAACTTATGCAAATCACTTAATTGAAATAAATCAGTAACATTTTCAAAATCTTTAATCCATTTATCAATATTTTGCCAAGAATCACCATTAAATGGAACAAAAGCATTTTCAATATCAGAAAAACTAATGTTAGGCCTGAATAATTCTTGAACTGGAAGTTGAACGGAACTGTTGTTTTTATTTGATTTGTTATCTATAGATTGATCATAATCTTCTAAAGAATCAGTATCCCTCTGATCATCAATTTCATTATCTTCGTCTTCACGAATGATATTTTTATTCAGTAATGTAATATCGCAAAGATATGCAAGAATTCGAGTTATTATTTCAGGTTTTGCTCCCTCATCAATTACACACAACAAATTACAAATTGTTATGACGTTATTAAGAGAGAATTCTTTGTCAATAAACTCAAATTTCTGTTTATAAGCGGGTTCTTCTGGTTTAAAAGCAAAACCATCAAATTCTCTAATACGCTTTCTGTTTTGACGATCGCCTTCTGTTCCAAAAATAATTTTATGCAAACATCGAATTTTCGATGGCTTTTCAATTTTCAGTGCAACCTCCAATTCAGAAATGTCATTTAACTTCATCTTGAAATAAAAAAGCTAACTCACCGGAGACGCTTGGAAATCTGCAACTGTTGCTTATTTTAAAAGATCAGTTCGAACGTTAAGTCCATCCCGCTTCTGACACCATTTTGTAGAAGAACACCGCAGTCCAGGAATTCTGGTATTCAAAAAGCACTCGGACTCAATTCTAAATACAAACATATATTAAGACGGACGATTACATGGAACATTTAACATAGACTATATACATTAATTACTTCGTCGTTTTACATTGTAGGTCGTCGTTAGTCCTACGTCGTACACAGTCGAACACTGTCTGCTATTCTAGCGTTGGCCAGCAGCATCAGGTCTCGTAGCGGTAGATGGTGACTGAAGCGCCACTCACAGCGGGTGTGTCAAAGGCCGGTACCACACATATAGCTATGATTTATGTCATATTTGGACGATTGCCAAAAAACGTGTTTGTTTCCAAACACTTAGGGTGACATACTTTTATGCAATTATAATATTTTCTGGTATATTTCGAGTGTTTCGTAGCACACCCAAATAGGTAGTTAAAATAAAATGTTTAAAATTTATTTTTAATTATTACTACAGATTTGTTGATTGTAATATTGTACATGATCGTTTGATGTCTGAACTTCCTCCTCGCTTCATTTTTAACTTCATAATTTGTTCCATGTTCAAAAGTGATATCTCTTTTGGATAGTTTCATTCCAAATGTTGCCGGATAAAACTTCTGGAAGTTTAAAATATTTATTGAAATCATATTCCATTGAACACAGGTTGAGTATTAGGTTTGTATATCCTCTGAATTTATCATTTTTAAAGTTCATTAAAAGCTTTTTTGAATAAATTTTGTTATTGTATTGAAATTAGAAAATAATTAAGTTCTAAAAATATATATTAACGTGATAAAAAACATTTAAAAATAATTCAAAATTGCTGAAGAAAAGAGTCAAGACTTTGGCATAATCTGTGATGAATATATTTTTCAATACCTACGAAGAAGTTTTATTGACTGATAACTAGGACCCGGATTCTTAAGCCTTAACCTATTCAGTTTAATGTACTCTATTTCATATCTGTTAACACATTTTTACGATGTAGTATATTCTGAATGAAATATGTAAATTTTATAGCACCTAAGAATACTTAATTCGGAGCTTACGACTTAAAAAAAAACCTAAAACACGTTTAGTACCTAAAAAAGATATGCCAATAATAGCAAATAAATCTTCTCCAACCCACAGTAATCGTAGCTCAATGGATATACCCACCATTCTAGCAACCTGCGAATTGTAGACAGAACAGGTTCAATTCTTCCCTAGGTGTATTTTTCTCTTCTGTGTCAGTAGAACTTTGTGTGTGTATGTCTATTATTTGACATTGTCTGTCTTGTATCTGTCACATTATGACCAAATATGGTCCTTGCGCCATAAAACCAACCCCACTGCAATAGCTGAAAAGTAAATTTTGCAGACCTTCCATATCTTGGTGTAGAACTTATATACCATGGAATAAGTACCAAATACCACAAAAAAGATTTGGGGGTTTGCAAAAAAATATTTTTATCTTTTTAATATTTAATTTCCTTTTCAACAAATGCTGAAAACAGGTAGACCACCCCCAATATCATGGACTGTTCTCACTAATTCAGAGAAACATCGCTGAAGAAATCTTGATGCAAGGTTTAAGGGTGTGTAGAGAATTCTAAATCTGTCAACTGTCTATTCTAAATGTTGAATACAAATTTTTACTCTAATAAAAACGTCACTACAAGTATTTATCAAACCCCTTTCATACCAAAACAATCTGCTATCTAAGGACTGTACCAGATATTTTTAAAATAACTTTTAGTATCATGTCTTTTAGCAAAACCTTGAGTTTTTGCCAGAAAATATTGCAATTATGATTGAAGGTTTAGATTGCGACGCGGTGGTTAGCACTGAAAACTTGTCTTCGATTTATTGGGGAGAATGCCATCTAGTGTAATTGACAGTAGTTCAACTAGTATTGTAAAATAGCAAGTTCAAATAAATACCATTGATTTCAGTCTAATATAATGCCCGGATGGGTTTTGTGAACATTTATTGGTTTAAGAAGGCTAATTAAACCCAACGTCTAAAAAGGTAAAAGATTTCAATCTGTAAAGAAATAATTAATTAATTTATTATTGTTAACTTTTGCTATTTAAAACAGCATGGTATTAATAAATTAACAATTGCATTGGTAAATTATTCTCTAACATATTATTGTAAAAAATTTCAATAAACTTGTGTAATAACCTCTAATATGATGCGTTTGTTTAAAAACCTCTAGTAATCTAAAAGAATTTTAAAAACTTCTAAAACCTAAATCTTCCCTTCTTTCTTATCCCATTTTAATATAGGTAGAATGCGTCTATTGATCCTAAGATCTGAGAGCCATCTCTGTACCAGTGTCCGACTTAGTCACCCATTCAAGACATACGATATCAAGTACACACAACAAAGAAAGTGTTTACTGACACAGAAGAGAGAGAAATACAACCAGGGAGGAATGCACCTGACAGGAATCGAACCTGCGCCGCATACAATTCGAAGGTTGTGAGCCCAGTGGACATACCCACTGAACCATGATGGCCCCAACTTAAATTTTAGGTTCGAAAATCTAATTTAAGAATTTTAGCACCTAAAAATTCGGGATCTAAAACAATCTTGTAAACTATCCTGAAAATGATGATATACCCTTCCCACTGGTTGTGAAAACTCCAAATTTTTTGTTGTTAAAAATTCTCTCACAGCATTATCTAAAAACTGTTACATGTGGTAAAACCATGGTCACACTGCTTTTTTGTATTTCTGCAGATGGGAAGCACATGAAATTCCTTAGAGTTTAGGTCCTTTGTATTATACAAATATACTTATACTTAAGGTGGACCTCGTGGAGCTATATAGACATACAAAATCAGGTTCGATATAGTTGTTGAAGAATGGATGTAACACTTTTTAAATTATGTTCAACAATTACAGAAACCTTTTCTATTACCGATGATAGTCATGCAAGCTTTTTAACATTCTTTTTTTTTTAAGACAAATTAACAAATTGTGTTCCCTTTCAAACATATGTCACTTCAATCTTCAGATGTTATTGTACCTTCCGAAAAGAAAAGGGAAAGGCAGATGGAAGTTGTGGTACAAAGAAAGTCGCCTTCAAGTTTGACCAAAATTGCTTTTCCTACAACCCTACAACTGACCTCTTTTAACTTTGGCACTACAAGAGGTGAACTAGCTATTAATTGTGGGGAAGCACCCAGTGAGTAAGTTCGTATCACTCCTAATAGGGAAAATCACCAACATACATGTGCTTAAAAACCAAGATTTGAACATACTGGGTAGCAGATGATGAGTACTATGACCATTACAACAGGCATGCGTTTTGGAACTATTTAACAGATGCGACCATTAAGCATGTTTGGAAAAACAAATTAACAAATTGTGTTTCCTTCCAAACATATGTCCCTTCAATCTTCAGATGTTATTGTACCTTCCGAAAAGAAAAGGGAAAGCAGATGAAATTTGTGGTACAAAGAAAGTCGTCTTCAAGTTTGACCAAAATTGCTTTTCCTTTTCTTCTATATCAACTAGAAATTTGATCAAAGGCTCTAAAGGAAATGAGTTTTTCTCGTAATCGTGAAACGGTTTCACATGAAATATTAACATCACCGAATGATCTTATGGAAGTTTCGCACAATCTACCCGGTTAGAGCTTACATCCTTGTGTTCCTATATATGACTGAAATGAATCGATGCCATCAGCATCTCATCAGGTCATTGGCATAGCACCCATGACAATGTCCTGTGGATGAAACTTACGTGCATGATAAACGCTTTTACGAATGTTTTACTAGTATGATTAATGCATATAAAATGTTTTATTTGTATGATTAACGTATTTAAATGTTTTACTCGTATGATTAACGTATCAACGTATGTTTTACTTGTATGGATAATGTAAATACGCATGTATTACTTGTACAACCTAAGAACAACAAAAATCATGTAAACGTCTCCTATGGACTCCTGAGTTTCATCTGGGTTGGATCGATGTCTGCAGAACTCTTAACGCAGCTACACTAAAAGATAATCGAAAATATGATATTTAGAATATGAGATATCTACGAATATTGCTTAAAAACTCTTCTGCAATATTTAAATCCCACAATTATGTTTCTCTAAGTAACTGATTATATATAATCTACGAAAAAAATTATTTTTCACGTTCAGATTAAAATTCTCAATGTTTGAATTCTTCAATTTTAGAAATGGTAATAATTACCTTCCTGATAAAAAATAAATTTATAAGCACTCAGAGAATTAGTAGCGTGTTTTAGCTTACTGAACAGCTGCTTCAGTGTACCTAGCTGAAATTGAAAGGTTGTGAAAATGGTAACACCGGGATGCTTATACCTTCAAATCCGATAAGAATGAGTAGTAAAAATTATACTTGTTTTCAAAATATATCATTTATAAACAATTCTGTTAAATAACATCTTTCAATGAAAAAATTAAAAGGCATTTGTCTGAATGATATGTTACTATACTTTATTGTGCGTTATGTACGTATTTGAAATCAAAATATCTCCTACACTGTAAAAGATAGATGTAAACACTAATCAACAAAAATCTTTAATAGGAAATGCAATTTATGCATCCGTAATTCGTTTTTTATGCATTAACTAATTGTTTTCTTGCAAGCGTTGTCAATTACAAAAATATTAAAAGTACTAAAATAGAAACATATTAACTTATTACTTTCAAAAATTACAATTACTAAGCTAGTTTAATCATGTACTTTAGTTTAATCATAATGTGACAGTATTTCATGTTGTAAACGAAACAAATAAAATTAGCATGTTTAATTCAATTAAATTAATATTTTTTCCATGTACACATGACATCACAGAACACAAAATATCAAACGGCAAAACAATGATTTGGTTATAAATTACTTTTTTATTTGAAGCTTATTTGAGTTTATATCACAGTGTCGCTTTTTACAAGATGGCTTTTCCAAGTCCAAGGCCCAAACTTCCAGCGCCGAGTCCGTAGGCACCAGCGCCCAAAAGACCGTTTCCGATGGCGAGGGGTACTCCTGCAATGAGACCTTTGCCCAAGAGTCCGTTACCAGCGATGAGTCCGTTTCCAATGAGTCCGTTTCCAATGAGCCCGTTTCCAATGAGCCCGTTTCCAATGAGCCCGTTTGCAATGAGTCCGTTTCCAATGAGTCCGTTTCTAATGAGTCCGTTACCAATTAGTCCATTGCCAATGAGTCCGTTAGCCAAAATTCCGTTGCCAGCGATGGCCAGAGGGGCGGCTGCGATTCCAACTGGGGCGACGTGGTTGATTACGGCACTTTGGGAAGAGACGGTGGCAGGGGCGGCGATCAGTCCCTTTCCAATACCCAAGGGTCCGACAGTGGCTAAGGGGGCACCCAATCCCAATCCCATTGGTCCAACGAGGGAAGCATGGGCAGCTGCGACGGCAGCACAGAAGATGACGACCTGGAATATTGCAAATAAATCAGTCAAACTGGAAACAAAATAATGAAGATTGTTTAAAAATCATATAAACCAAGAACTATCCCCATATGCTAAAATTAAAAGCTTGAGTTTTTGGACTTGTACTTTAAATATTTTACCTAACCACCTATCCTTTTACATTTCACCTAACAGTTTATCCATAACTTTTAGAAGAAGCATATAGCACTTAAACGTATTGATAACATAGAGATCTTGAAACATAACATAACTTGATAACATAGAGAGATTGAAAACTGCATCTCTTATTCGCAAGGAGTTTTGACTCGTAAAATCAAGTATATTCCCCGTCGTTTTTTTAGACAAAAGTTTTCTCACAAAGTTCATAATAAACTCAACTTTGTTTACTGAAAAACCGGCACGAAATTTAGAAATGTTTCATGACTTATCACATTCCAATTTTGCATTTAAATTATTTTAGATTTTATTTACTATTAAAATATCTAAATATCTTGCTTGCATAGAATATTAATATGCTATGAGAGACACAGTATTGGGTTTTAATTTCTAATAATCAAAACTCACCTTTGCGAACATGATACTGTTGTAATTCTTAGCGGAGTGCTAGTGGTGAACAGTGGAAACAGTAAACTTTTATACTTATATCATGTCAGAAAAAAATTAGAACTAGTTGTGGCTTATGAAACAGAAATTCAAATCCTGTTCTCAAAGAGCGATACTTTTGTCCTTGTTTGTGTCGTTTATTACCCACGCCTTTTATTATTTTCAGTACAGATTAATTTCCTTGAAACTAACGCATTACTTTTTCTAGATTATGTTGGATAATGCTGACATTTCTGAAGGTTCTTGTACTAAATTAAAATGCAAAACACGAAAGTTTAAGTTCGGGTTGTCATTAGTTTATTATTTATCTGAATTAATTCGTTTGTCATTAGCCTAACAGTCCTTAGTTAATGTTATGAACTAAATGCTGTTATGTACATTTCCTGATGCATTTTTAACAGGTTTAGTAAGATATATATCTGGAAAAAACAAATTTGAAAAGTATTTTTAATGACCTAGTGTACTAGGAAGTTAAGGAGTGATTTTAATATTTCCTTTGATTTGATTGAAGGGATTATTTAGGATTATAGTTGAAATCAAAGCTGGTCCTTGATTGTATATTCAAATACTTTTAAGAATTGATAAATATTTCAGACAATTATTTAGCCAAAGAAATGAAGAGCTTTTCATCTATATAATTTATTTGTATTGCTTGTTAGAATCATTGAAATAGTTGTCACTGATTATGATTCATAAAGTGCCTAAAGGCTTAAGGTTTTTGTCCTAATGGTATTCTTGTATAGATTATATATTTTTAAATTTTGGAATTTTTGGAAGATAAATATTCTTAAATTGTTGTGAAGTAATATGTATACGTAGTTGTGAAGTGTGACCATTGGGCTATGTAATATTGACAAAAAATTGACAAAAGTACAAATTGCTAAGGTTGAGCAATATTATGTTCCATTTCGTGGCCCAGCGATAGTTTGATTGTGTGTATCTTCATGCGGATATTTTCTATTATCAGACACAGAACTCGTTTAAGAGCAAATTCTTAAGGTGATGAAGGCCTACTGTGACAAGATTCGTAACCTCATGACGTAAACAAAATTGAATACTGGTTTGCTAGTGTCTCAATATCTCTATTTTCCAGTACCGATAAATATAGATACATCTTTTTCTTAGACAGCCAATGTTTCTGTCTCAGACAGCTCAAGTTTGACAGTCACAGAAAAAAATGTTTATTTAGTTTTTCTTTTTCTCTCTGTTATTTCCTTCCTTCTTGACCCTTGCATCATTCTTAGGCCCGCTCACCCATCCGATCTGTCTCCATCGAATACATGTGGGACATGATTGCTCGAAAATTGACATATGTCATCACCAGAAGTGACAATTGACGAAATGTGGATGCGTGTTGAATTTGAAACGACATTTTCGATTTCAGACAGCCATCCATCCAGAATCTTTATTGGTCAACGTCATGCTGTGTGCAAACAGTTATAATTGTTAAAGGCTTGTGCAGAAATTGTGGTGGACGAAACAGCACATGAATAGAACGTCCTTCTCCTACAACTCACATGTTTCTGGTGCTTGAGCAAATCCACTGATCTATGATTAACCAATTTGGGAAAGATCGAGGACAACATCTCGTAATTTTGAACCATGGTCATATGACGGACCCTAATTTGACTTTGTGATGTGTTTAAATTTAATGAAATAACGTATGAATGCAGCGACTTTCTATAGAAAAGAAGCGAAATCATCTGGGTGTCACAAAACGAGAAGACTTCACACTGAAACTATGTAAACTGAGGCTGAATATCAACATTATTTGTTGTAAATACCAAGTATAATGATTTCACTAACTTAAGATAATCAAAACTGATTTTTCCATTGGGAACTGACCCCGACTGTCGCCAATATCCCGTTGTGTTGCTCCAGTGCGATGTAGACTAAGGCTATGTTTTACTTAATATTACAAATTTGGAGTGATATTATTAATTAACTACTTGTTTTTTGTTAAGATGTACATTTTGTTACATCCTTTCAACACGATATTGTTTTTATACAAATATGAGGCCATTAAAATTATTAAAGTATCGAGATGATGACTGTACTGACCACTCTGTCCTGTTTTCCTTAGTTAAAAGTATTTAAAACGCCTTAAGAAACCTTACAAGGTTGCAGAGAGGGAAAGACGCTAAAAGTAACAATAGTACGTGGTACACATGTCCGTCACGTGTATAAAACTCCTCTAAATAATATTAATTTCATTCTGGAATAGAAAATGAAATGCGGAACTGGATTGAGCGCATATGCTGTCTTTCAAGGAAACTATTGATATGCTCCACCCAAGTGAAGTAGTTAAGATTTTTAATATTGTCCACTACTTCGTTTCTCTGGATTTTTTATATAGATTCAGGTCATTGGGTAGATGTTTGGGCGATAAGATATTTGAAGGCTTCATGATTTTATTATGATGTTAGGAAAGCAATTAGACGTAACGTCTTATGCAACACTCTTACTCTATTTCGAGAAAGCTTTAATTCCTGTTTTCAAGATGTTACGATCTAAATAGTTTTAGTTTCTATCAGGGAGAGTTTTCTCGTGGTTTATACAATAGGAAAATGTATTTGGGTATAATAATATATTGAAAATAGCTTAATAATAAAGTAGTGATCTGCATTAATGAAGATAATAGATGTGATAGCATTGAGAAAATATAATTTGATTCATTTTCACCTGTTCTATATTTATTTCACATATTTGAAAGGAAGCTCTGTACATATCATTGAATTTGGTGCAAAAGAAAATGATAATGTAGCAGTATAAAATTAGTCTATAGTTTGTTTTCAACATATCTTAAACACTACAGAAATCACAATATTAAAACAATTCACACTTTTCTGAAAAATTGTTTGTTGTAATTCATTATCTATCAGACGGACGTTTTATGATTTTCCACTTAGGAGAAAAAATTAATACAAAATTTTAGTCCTTAGGTTATATAAAAAAAATTTCAAGTACATCTAGTACACGATGTGCTAAAATTACGTAAATTCTATTTATGAATGGGGCCGCGGTGGCCCGGTTGGAAGAGTAACGGACTAGCAACCGAAGGGTTGCGAGTTCGAATCCAGCCAAACACCGTCGTGTACAAAGGGGGCTGGTGCACGTTAAATCTGTCGTGGCCCCAAACGTCCTCACGTTGGCGTGGTGTGGAAGTTTGGAGAGTGGGGTGCCAGCTCAGGTGTTGCCTCGTCATCTGACCGTGGTTCAAAATTACGTGGTGTTGTCCTCGGATCTTTCCCTCTGGGATTGATCCCGGACCGTCACCAATAGCCCGTTGTGTTGCTCCAGTGTGACGTTAATTGAAAATACCAATACCAATACCAATACCTATTTATGAATGCGTAACACTAGCAGTGTTAAGCCAAGACTTTTTAGCAATGTTCGATGACGTATTAAGCATTTGATAATTAAATCTTAATCTAATCCTTTTCTGGGCTTTTGTAAAAATAAATAGTTTCTTAAATTTTGACTTGATATGTCATTGAACATTGAAGATCAATCACCTTTATTTGTGAGTCTGTGCAGCCCTAGACCTTCTACCAAAAGAAACTTGGCTTTCTTTCTCAAAGACATCATGCAATGCCTTCTCTGCGTTTAAGACCTCGACATTTTTATTCTTTTCACAGATATTCATATATCTGACTTAGAAAATTTACCTCGTTATTAAAAAACGATTAAGCAAAAATAAATTTTTTCTAGTCTAGTCCAGTGTTAAGATGTAAGACCTATGCATGATGTTATGCACCCCTCTTCTAGGTTCTCTACAGCGAGTTGCAATTGGTTGGTAGGGAGGTAGTTAATTAACGTCGCACTAGAGCAACACAACTGGTTATTGTCAACCGAGTTGCAATTGGAACTGAAATAAGTTATGATTTTAAGCTTATGTCGCAATTTCTGATGTTCAGGACTTTTTTTTCTATGAGGATTGGAATTTTCGTTATTGTACATATCTGCAGAATCGTAATGCTTATGCCTCTTACGCACTCGTTGATTAAATACAGTACATACCTTTCTACTAATGGAGCTTCCATATGAACGAAAAGAAAACAAACTCTCTACCCAACCTGCCAAATCACGAAACTTTCAAAATTGAGGCAGTGGGGTATCCTGACTAATATCATACATCAAAGGCCGACCATCACTTCACATTGACGTTGATGCGAAGCATGAGTCAGGAATTGAAACAGCGGCATGATGACTCATTTGTACATCAAAGTCAGACTGTTATTTTACTTCGCATGGTAGCCGAGTGGTTTACTCTCTCCCTTTGGTTCAAATGGCTGTGGATTCGAATCCTGGTCTGGGCACAGACTGACCAGACCGTTCCGGAATCCACTTTAAGCCATAGGTCTCAATCTCCATTAGCCCTCGTGTAGCAAAAAAAATTACTTCAGTGACAAACAAAATCAAATTGTCATTTTGCAGAATAGCTCTACTTTTTTGGTTCACAATATGATTACACACTAGCTTTGATAAAAAGTAAATTTTGTAGTAAAAAGTATGATGCAAAAGCAAACTTTTTGAAGAACATACTCATTATTCTACATGATAACGCTAGAGCGCATGATGCAGATGCTGTCAATCAATTGTTCACTTGGTGGGGATGGTAAGTACTCTACCACCCCCTGTACTCTCCTGACGACTTTAATATGATCCCGAAACGAAAGATCGATTCCTTTTGTAATCAAGGTCGAAATTAGTTTGGAAAATCTCCAAGGATTCAGAACTACCCTAGAGATTTCTCACGTTGTAGATTGCTAAAGTATACCAACGATCAACTAAATAGAGACGGTTCCATTCATTCATGGATGTATTTCTCTCTTCTGTGTTAGTAAAAAATTCCTTGTTGATATTTCCATTTATTTGACGTTGCTTGGCGCAGTTTGTCCAAATGTGGCTCTTACGCTACATGAAACCTAATCCCTAACAAAGAGACATTGCCAATACTATGACTTCCACATCTAGATAAATAGGTGTATAAAGCTGAAGACAAAAAACTTGTTTGGTGTTTTGTCGCTTTATGGTTAAATTTTGTTTTGTGTCAGTTTTTGTAAGGCGACAGGGGCAATTTTCCCCGTCGTGTTGACAAACAGGGACCAGCGACTTTTAAAGCGGATTCCTAACCATTACTAACGTTCATGCCCAGACCGGGATTCCCATAACGAATAGCAAAAAAATGACACTGAACCAAATCAGGTGGGTATTTGAATTTACGCCATACTGGAGCAACAAAACGGGCTATTGGTGACGGTCCGGGATCAATCCTCGAACGGGAAAGATCCGAAAATAACACCTCGGCACTTTTATCTACGAAACCAAATCAGACCTAAAGCAGATATGTCTTGTGTCTAGCGTAGCATGGCCAAACATGGCCCTTGCGCCATAAAACCCCAAAACAAACAAACAACCGGACCTAAAGCAGAAAGAGAAATGTAAAACAGACCTGCTTACATGAAACTTTAATATTGTTATTTATGAAGATCTGGTTTTTTCAAAACAAAATACAGGGAATGTCAAAACTTTTCTTAACCCTACAAGTGGTTTCAACTAGATATCTTGTCCATGATCTGACCACTTTTGCTAATGACGAGATTCTCTCGTCCATCAAGATGTGATCAATTTTGCTAATGACAAGATACCTCGTCATCAAGATTTTGCCTACTTTTTGATAATTATAAGATAAAATGCTGTCTGTTTAATTCTCATGACGAGATATCTCGTCCATCAAGATCTGGCAGTTTTATTAATGGTGATATACCTTGCTGACACAACCACCAGAATGGTTAAAAAGTTTAAGTAAATGCAAGGAACATAAGCTTCGAGTCAACGGGGTTTTTTAGACGATGCATTTGAAGTTCCTCATTGGAATCAATGCGTGATATATCGGAAAATTGTGGTGGCCCAACGAGGCGTTGATCTTGCCAATTCATCTAGTTACAAAGGTTTCCATTAGAAACAAGTATCCCTGTGTAAAAACTGCTTAATTTTATGTTACCTCCCTCCTTTTAAACTTTGTTCAGGTAGTTTTGAAAAACCTGTATGTTTCATATACTGTATACCGAAGTATTGTATGATATAAAAATGCTACCTAATTGAAAAGACTATCGTCTAACTCAAATATGATGATTCATCTTATTTATAGGTATTTTATATTATTCGAAGTTTTATATCGATCATCACCACAAACAGATTTTTTATCCTTACAGAAGCAGATAATTCTAACCACAATCCACTTTGAAGATTTTATGATCTTCACCAAAACCAAAAACAAATTTCGGGGTTTTTTTCTACTATTCTTATTGGCGTACCATTCTTTTCAAAGGGATATAGCTTAATTTAAGTGAAAACGAATAGACAGCCATCAATTTAAAAAGTTATTTCATTCTATGTGTTTGTAAGAGAGAATGCAAATAGTAACATGAGCAGTTAACATTAGATTCTATTAATATCACCTAATTATTCAATACCGCACCAATTATACAAGTTTGCATTTTAATAAATGAGGGTTGATCTCCCTAAGATATGCTAATGAGTAACTTAAATACCGCAGAAAACGTAGCGCAATTTTCAAGGATATCTTTGCAAGTTTAGGAAACAAGATGAAAACAGACCAATGTCACCAATTCCTGAACTATTTACCTTGATGGATACGTATCTCTTTGTTTTGGAATGCTTGAAGTATTACAAACAACATAAAGCACATTTTTCCTAGGTAGAAATTTACTATAAAAGCGCGTTCAATTTTCAAAGAAGACATTGATTCAGTTCGAGTCTAGTTTTCAACATGATCGCTAAGGTGAGTTGAGTCTTGCTTTCGTATGGAATTCAGTGTATTCTTATAATTGATAACTTCCTATTGGAATTGGTGTTTTTAAGACCTATTCCTTGTTTGAATTTATATTTAACTCATATTGACTGCTGTCACATGAGTTAGTAACTTTCAATGACTAAGTTTTCTCCTGCGTTGCTTTATCAGTAATATTTAAAATTTATTGTGCAATTCTTCTCAGAAATATTTATACGTTTCTTAGATTCAATGTGGTAAATTTATAATTTCACGTTGGAGATATTTATCAATTTTAATCGTCTATTCTTTATCTAAAAGCTAATAAGAAAGCTAAATTTTACTGTAATTAAAGCTATGTGTAGAAATAACTACTTACCACGTGTAAAAACTTGTAACCAAAATCTATATGATGTTAGTTTTTATCTTTTAGAACTGTTTCGTTCATTGTTTGTGTTATGCAATTCATTATATTGTAACAGTTAAGTCATGATTTAAAATGCAATATTTTTAATTGACATTATCGAAGTAACGTTAAAATGCCTATTCTGAAGACATGATGTCCTAACATGAAAATTACATAAATATAGTAGTGAAATTATGAGCAATATATTTTCGGTGATTTAGTTTGGTAACGTTGATATCTAGTTATAAACATTCACTTTTTTCAAAAACCATTTGGTTTCAATTTCATTACTTTATATGAACAACCCAACATACGCATAAAAGCTGTAAAAATAGTTTTAAAAGATGGAAACACGATGATAAAAATATTAATAGTTTTTTCTGTGGCTCAAAATGTCCACTATCATCAGGACAGTAGGAAACAAGATGAAAGCTCGAGTTTAAATAGGTTAACGTCAAATTGGTGGTGCTACATTCACTTTTTTAAATAAACCCTTCCTATCCATGCGGAATTTGCTATTTACTTCGGTCATTTTTCTCCAACGAAAATAGCTATCTTTATTCTGCCTTTATGAATTATTTTTGAAGCTTTATGTTTGACTACTAGGTTGACCGAAGTTTTTATCTACCCAACATAACTTTCTATGAATCACAACGCAAAAATAAACCTTGAAAAATACTGTGGTTTCGTGTTCTTCAGTAAAGGGATTTTAAATAACTTTATTTCTTTTATTATTTAAATAAAATGTGATTTATGCATCATAAAAATAACTTTATAAATGCTTTTATTTCGCTTAGTGCACCCTTCTCTTCGCTGCCCTTGCAGCAGCTCAAGCCAGCGCTATCTGGGGTGGACATGGAGCCATTGTCAACACTGGAGTCAGTGCTCGATCCCAAAACCAAGATGTAAGTTCAAGTTTCCCTAACAATGTTGTGTTAGTTCTTTTTATGGTTCCAGAGAAAAGTTTTGGATTCACATTTCTAGACATGGAATGTATTATTGTTCTCCAAGGGCCAACTATACTTTCGGTTTGTTATAATATTTCAAAACCTTCTGTACGAAATTTAAAGAGAGATAGGGAACATAAAATGAAAACGCATTTACATAGGGATGTGTATCTGTCCATCATGAGAATAACTTACAGAAATGTTACTCTCAGGGACATTTCCATCAGAGACTGCCCATCCTGAGAATACTTATAGAAATGAAAGCAAGTACGTGAACAGCATTAGTCAAAATTTTACAGTTTCACAGCAGTTAAGCACTTACAGTTTCACATAGGGGCTCAAAGTTGCGACCAAAACAGTAATGCACGCCTATCAAAAATGAAGCTTAGATTGCCTTAAATGTTCAACATGTGTACTAGTTGCTATGGATGTACGTTTCCATTAGCTGTCTCGTATTCCAGGAGTATGTATGTCATATCGGCATTCATGAAATGATGCATATTACCCGTACAAAGTCATCATCTAAAATAACGATGGCTCAAACTGGGAACCTACCGAACAGAGCTCTATAGAAATTTAGGAAGCGTTTGAAGACATGCATTTCTATGTGAGTGTGGTAAAGTACTATGTAACCTACCTCCTCTAAAATTAATTTAGAAGCATCCTGTATATGACGGAATCTTGCAAGCGATTATGAATAGCGATACATCTTATTAATACTAGAATGTCTTTTCGTAATGAAGTTCCCAAGTATAGATCCTGTAATACGTAATAAAACATCAGTGCATTGTCGTTTCAGAACCATTGGACTGGAATTTTAAATTTTGTTATCTTGCTACGTTCTCACTCCTACCATTATTTGCTTTATACGCATCGTACACTATTTTTGCTACCTCATCTAACTTTAGAATTTTATGTTGCTAGGACATCTCATCCTATGTCCGCAATACTCTATTCATTTTCAAAAATTATCCTATCATTTTATATCTAAATAAATTAACCTTTTAAATCTTGAAATTAGAAAGACATGACTGATTCTTTTAAATATTAGAGACTACATGAAAAAAGTAACACGAGTAGAAATTATCCACTTTTCATTGGCTGAAGTTGTATTAAGTGAAATTTATTTCCTGATGTCGTTAAATTACTCGCATTCTGTGATCACCTGCTCATTTATAATAAAACGCTCATCAATTTAAAATACTGCTCTAATAACCAAAAAAGAGGTTTGATCAAAATAGGATTCCCTTTCAATTAATTTACTCAATCAAGGTTCTCAGAATTTTTTCTTTGATTGTTTTCTCTCCTGCAAAAGTTGCTCAGTCTCTCCGGTAATATGCTTCACTTAACACTCTTAAATTTAGTCCCTGTTATAAGCTAGAAGTGATCACTCTATCGTGCATTCTTCTCTTACTTTAATAAATTATATCTCATCTGTATATCTTTTAATTTCTTTATCTAAACGACAAGATCACTTTCGACTCCATTTGTTATAAGACATATAACGTATTTTAGAAGGTACATACTCCTTGTTTATATCCTTCTAGTTAAGTAAAACAACATCTTTTTTGTGCATTAAAAGCATCGTGTACTTTATTCCACTGTATATCTGTTTATTTAAGCATTTTTACAAAATCTGTAGCTGGTATGATCTGTCTTGCTATATTTCACTCTTCTCATGCTATATACTATACTTTAATCTCTAGGCATGGGGAAACTATGCTTTCGGTTATGACATCAAGGATGGAGTAGGTGCAGCCAACTCCCGATCTGAAGTTGGAGATGCTCATGGAAACAAGAAGGGATCCTACACCATTGCTGACATCGACGGAAGGGCTCGACGAGTAGACTACGTTGCTGATGGTCTTGGATTCCGAGCCACCGTCAAGACCAACGAGCCTGGAACCGCCGCCAGCGCCCCAGCAGCCGCCCTCATCGCCAGCCCATACGCCGGACCCGTTGCCCCAGTCATCAACCATGTTGCCCCAGCCGCCGCTGTCGTCGGACACGCTGGATTGGCTGCCCCCCTTGCATACGGAGGAGTGATTGGACATGGAGCCGCCCTTGGAGGTTTGGGTCTTGGAATCAACGGTCTTGGTCTTGGAGTCAATGGTCTTGGTCTTGGAATGGGCAAAGGTCTCCTCATCTAAATTTTCAAATGTATAGAAAATAACCTTCCCTCTGCTATAAAATTTAGAAGCGTCTAAGGATTATTTATTTGATTCAGATTTGTGTAATTGTGGTTAATAAATAATTTTTTCTAATTTTGGGCTGATTCTTCTTCTGTCCATCAAAATTTCATTATATACGTCATTTACTTATGTTGAAAATGATACATTATAGCTTAACGAAACCCAAGCCCTCCTTGGTCTTCGAAAGGACAAAGTAATCTTCCTCTAAATATTCAAATTTATAGAAAATAATATCTCCGCAACTTTGAAATTTATCCTCATCTACGAATTATGAAATTATTACATTCAAATTTATTTTTCACCAACTTTTAGTTTTTACCCTCTTATGTTCATAAATAAATTCACTTTATAATTAATGTATTCTTGTTGAAAATTACACACTATAGCATATCAAATTAAACCGTTCTCTTGTGCCAATTAATACGTTCACTATATATTTAATGTGTTTTTGAATGCGATACAATATAGTATATCCAACTGAATTGTCTAAGCCCCTTTGGTCATGTAATCAGTGGTCTCGGTCTTGGTATTTGAATGGACAACGGCCCTTCTATAAATATTCGAATTTATTCAAAGCAATCTTTCCTTTGCTATGAAATTTAGGATAATAAATTGGATAGAGATTTGTTGAATTTTTCCAATAAATCAAATTTTTCATCTAGCGGCTGTTCTGTCTTGTGTTTACATAACGTTCACTATATATGTCATAAATCTATATTGAAAATAGTACACAATAGAGTAAAAAAATCAATTATTCAAGCCATCCTTGGTCTTGGAGTCAATGGACTTGGAATGATGGACCAGGCAGTCTTCGGCTAAATATTCAAATTCATAAAAAATATAATTCACATTACTATGCTATTTTGGAACGTCTAAGAATTATGAAAATTCTAATATTCAAATCAATCTTTCTCCAAATTTCAGTTTGTTCCTATTAATGAATCCACAATGCATTTAAATATTTTGTTGTAAACGATACAATATAGCATATCAGCTTGAATTGTCTAAACCACCATTGGTTTTTATCAATGGTCCAGGTCTTGGTCTTTGAAAATGGGAGAAAGCCTTTCTGTGAATATTCAAATTTATTCAAAATAATCTTTCCACTTGTATGAAATTTAGCAGTGTTTAAGGACTTTCATTCGATAGATATGCTCAATTTTAAAAATAAATCAAATGTTCATTTCTCGACTGTTTTGTCTTGTACCTATCAATAATTTCACTACATATTTCATGTACTGCTGTTGAAAATTAACCATTAGAGCTTACGAATTTCAATTACTCAAGCCACCCTAGTTCTTGAAATGAAATACATCGATCTTTGGGTTTTGGTCTTGAAATGAGAAAAGACCTCCTTGGAATATTGGGATTTATAGAAATCCAGCAATTGTGAAACTTGACAGTGCCTAGGGGTTATTTATTTGATTCAGATTTGTGTATTTTCGTTGCTAAAAATAAATAAATAATTTTTTTTTATAAATTATTGCTACTTATTTAAATATATAAATAAATTTGCTTTACATTTCTTACTGAGGTAAGTGGGAGAGGATTGGCGCATTTCTCAGAACATTGGCTTCTGAGAATTCAAAATGGAGAATATCAAAAACATGTTATTAAATCAAACCGCACATAAATGTATTACAGTAAAGTGAAAGCGAGGTTTGATTAGAATTTTAACAGTTAAAAAAGTTCGTAGGTATTCAAATATCAGGGCATTATCTTTCCTTGAGAATAGGTGAGTCATCTTCCCCAAATGTCTACATGCACTCAGCTATTTGAAAAGTCAAATATCCATAAAAATGATATCACTCATAATATACTTCTAAACGTATCAAACTATCCTTCAAAAACAATAAGCAACTGAAAATAAGTGAAAAATTTGAATTATAATCTCTGCGTCTTCTCTTCCACCTGTCTTCTGTTTCCCACTCGCCTTTACTTTTGTTAAAAATGATAAACTATAGCTTATGAAATTAAAATTCCAATGCAAAAGGTCGCAAAAACATTTCGCTGTTTCTGGAATGCATTATTTCTACTTATGAGACGATATTTGGTAAACTTTAGAATAATTTTTTAAATGTTGAATAATTATTGCCATTTTGTTATCTTTGTTTTTATTTAATGGCTATTATACTTCATCTCATCAATCTTTCATGCAATGTTATTTAAATTAAATGTGAATTTTCAACTTTCTACCACTTCTATGTGCTGTACTTATACTTTTTAATTAAATATATCGATTGCATTACAGTGCATGAAAATTATATCTTTAAATGTACAGGACGTTGTAAGCTATTATCGAAAATTCTAAAAGGGGTGTAATGTAATTGATACCAAAAACTTAAGTAATGATTGAAGATAAAATACTTTTCAAATATGATAATTACATTTAGGAAATGAAATTATTTTTGGACTGTGAAATAAACATCAGTTTTACTATGAAACAAAACCATAATATATTATCCATACCTTTTTATTAAATAATTCGGTTCGAAAACCTTACATGGGTTTGACGATCAATTTTAAAGTGTCAACGTTATACGAACATAATCCAGTATAAATAAAACTTAAAACTGCATCTTACCGATTTAGCTTTACGCGATAACAGCTTCCACCATTCTGGCATATTATTTAAATACTTTTTTATGCTTTTTATCAAAAATACTTCTATAAAGTTAAAAATAAATTATTGACTCACAGGTTAAAAGAGCTTACACTTAGACTTCTGACAGCAAAACCATTTATGAATATTTTTTTCCATCTAACAAAATTAAAAGTTGTATCCCGCTGTTATTACAAAATGGGTGAGTTATATTCCTTTCTCTTAGTATATTTTACAAATTTGAATCACATTTAAGGCCCTCTTTATATTTTTGAAATCCTTTTACAATTAACCCTTGCTTTTCCTTTTGAATTGGTGTATTAATCAATAGTAAAAACGAAATCTTTGTGATCAAGATGAGATAACCAAGTAATTGCTCTGATGAAACCTGTTTTTGAAGGTTTATTTATAATACCCAACACTGACCTCTTCGGCCTTCGGCACTACAAGGGGAGAATTGACGCTTATCTGTAAAGGAGAATCCAGTGGGTAAATTGCAGTTGTTTCTAACAAGGGCAATCACCAAAAACCACGTGCTTACAAACCGAGACCATTACAAACAACATGCGAGTATTTCTGTAACCTACTGGGTGGCAGAAAAACGCTTTGACAGTTATACCCAACATGTCTCTAAAGTAAAACTTGTTATTTGAAAGGGTGTTATGAATATTTTATATCCGGAATCTACTGGGTGGTAGATAAACGCTTTGACAATTATACCTAACATGTTTCTGAAATAAAAATTATTATTTGAAAGAAGGTTATGTATCTTTTGAAGAATTATTTCAAAATTCCTTTCATGTTAAATGTAGAGAATACGTTGGTCAAAATCTTAACTGCATCGCAATGAAGTGACATAACATCGTCAGAAAATTATCATTTCATAATTTTTGACAATTATACAGATGAATTTTCTGTCAATACAGATGAATTAACCTTCAGTACGGGTGGTATCTGCAAGGTACCTCTTCAGCTTTTAAGTAGGAATTTCTAGGCAAACAATCATCTATGAAACCTCATCTATGCGCATGTTGAATTCCTGTAACTTACTCTGTGTGTAATTCTCTCTCCTGTGTTAGCAAAACGCTCCTTGTATGTGTGTCCATCACTTGATGTTGGGTGTATTGTGTTTGGCACATCTTGGCCAAATATGGCCCTAGCGCCATAAAACCCAACTCAACCATCTATGTACCTAAGTTCAGAAGCTAGTTGCACCATAGAAAGAGCATCTCGTAGATTGATAGGAGATGTTTTAATTTTAGCACTGTTTTCTAGTAGATACACCAAGCAATTTGGATTAATTAAATATCCCTCAGGTAGCGTCATCTGACCGTGGTTAAAAATTAAGTGTTATTCTTGGTTTTCTCTTCGGGAGTGATACGAGATCGTCACCAATAACCTGTTGTGTTGCTCCAGTGCGACATAAATTTAACTACCTACCTACTCTCGTGTAGAAAAAAGGCTGTAAAGTACCCAAAATGACTCCACCAATTGCGATCCTTGAGACATAACTAACGTTGCTATTTAGATTAAGATTGATCGTACTTCTCAACAAACCACAATACTTTTAAATTTGTTATTCAAACGAATGACGTAAATCCTGAAATTTTGTGCGCGGGATAAATATACTACTCTATCCAAGAAGGCAGAATCTCCAAGTCCGACGATTGCTACTGTGCATATATGCATCTGATATTTAACACCAGACAACAGTATAATAGTTCAACTGTTGAACTGTACTCAAACGTTTTCAATGGCTGTAAGGCATCAGATACTTTTATACCAACAGTTTAACAATAGGAAAATTTTGAAGATACTGCTTTCTTGACTAATAAGTTAATATGAAGGTTATCATTTGAATGTCACCACTGATGTCCCTAACGAAATTTTTCTGTGCTACAAAGATGAGGCTCAGATAAAAATAAGCATTGCATGTGCATTGTGGTTTTGGCGAGGAACTTTTCAAATAGAATTTTAAAAATGCTATTTTAGAATGTTCAATGGGCATTTTAAAGAATAGGAACTCCATATTCTCCTAATCTACAAGTATGTTACATTTGGATATTTTGTTCACTTTTTATCCACCTTTTAGTCTCGAAAATTCCAATGTATAGTTTCAAATTTTAAATCACTGAATTTAGAAGTATCTACCATTCATAACAAGAATTTTCCTCGAAAGATATTTTGGTCATATTTGCATTTTATGAAAACCTGTTAAAGGGTAAACTCATAAAAAAGTGAGCTGATAATTCACAAATAACTGATTTATTCATTCTCAAATCCAAATACTTATTCGGGCGATAAAGAATATTTTTCCAAAGTGTTAAAACAAATCATAAGTATCAAATTGAATATTATTATGATTTTAATTGCTGAAATGAAATTTACTAAACTTCATTGTATACTGTAAGTGAATTGCAATGGTATTATTCTTAAACAAGAAAAAATCGAAAATGATACAGAAAACAAGAACATTTATTTATCTTTCACTTTACATTTTCAGTCCTTTTTACCAGATGGCTTTTCCAAGACCAAGACCCAACCTTCCAGCTCCTAGTCCAAGACCGATGGGGGCACCCAAGAGACCATTTCCAATGGCGAAGGGAGCTCCTGCGATGACTCCTTTGCCCATGAGTCCGTTACCGATGAGTCCATTGCCGATGAGCTTGTTACCAATTAGTCCATTGCCGATTAACCCGTTTCCAATGAGTCAGTTGCCAATGAGACCGTTGGTTAGGATTCCGTTTCCAGCGATGGCCAGAGGAGTGGCGATGAGTCCCTTTCCGATACCCAAGGGTCCCACATCTGTTAAAGGGGCACCCAATCCCAATCCTATAGGTCCAACGAGGGAAGCATGGGCAGCTGCCAGAACAGCACAGAAGATGACGATCTGCAACGTAAAACAAATGTATCAAACTGAAAGCTTTGAAGTCGGCAGATATATGTACATATTTGCAGATCTTGTGATATAAAGAAATCACAATTTATATGTACTAGATTGAAATTTCAGAGTTTTTGTTGTTAAAATCTATTATTACTTAAATAATGCAGAAAACACAATGAAAAGTTATAGAAAGTAAATGAATGATTTTATTTGCTATATTTTAGTACAAAGTTATATATGCTATTAATTGGTTCCTTTTCACCTTAATTTCTCTCGACGGTTGCTGGTTTTACAAAGCTCTTTTCTAATGAAGTATTGTAACATTGTTTCCGTTAAATTTACTAATTCTCGAGGCTTGTAAGCCATAGAGATTAATAATATTTTTATGGTGTGGATAATATATTTAGTTTTTGGTAACTACGATAGCATTGAAGAGAAAATACTTCAAGTTTGATCATTGTTCAAACCGAATGTTAATATTTGGGCTTATCCATTACTTTCTTGTGTAAATATTGGACCTTGCGCCATAAAATCCAAATTAAAACCAACCAACCATCTTGAGTAAATATTTTCTTCAAGATATCAGAAAGTAACTATATTTCCCACAAAATGTGTATCACATTAATATAAATGAGTGAATAATACACCCTAAATAATCTGACTATACACAATCTTATAATGAGAAAAAATGAAATTGCTATTGTAAAAGTATGTGTTATTAATAAATCTCTGAAAGATTTTGTCTTTTCATGACGCATTTTCTTGTAAATAGTCCGTACTGTATTCAAAATATTATACCTTGCTTTTTATGTTTGATAAAATCCTCTTCTGATCATCTCAAATCATAAAGGAATACTTTCCTCTTAAATCAAAGTAACTACAAAATTGGTGTCAAGGTTTGTGGTAATCTGAAAAATCACTTTAAATTTGCTTTTCCGTAATAATTTTTGCAATTTTAAGCCAGTTAAATTTTGGAGCACAAAGAGTCTTTTAGAGTTAATAGAAGCAAATTTACTTTAAAGTAAAGAAAATTAATCTATAATTTAATTGCACGTATATAACTATCAAAATTAATTCCATTGTCAAATTTAAAAGCCACCCATTATCTTTATCCCAATACATTTAATATCACGCATTTACAAGAGAAGGCGAAATCTTCATTGTTTGAATATCTAATAATTCCAATAATTCTATAAGTACTACTAGATAATATAACGAAAAATCTCTACAAAATTGTTCGATTAAAGTTTGAAACAACAGCATCAATTTCATGCGAAACTTCAGCACTAGAGTATAACATATTAACTGATTTATACATTAATTAATAATTAAAATTTAACTCTTATAGTACTTTTGCAACTCTTCAATCATACTAATATAAGAGTTAAAATTAAGTTCTTAAGCGATGAAAATATTATGACTGAAGAAATTTGGTTATGAATATGGCACCTACCTTTGCTAACATTTTATTACTATAGGGATGATTCAAAATACAGCAACTGATAAGCAACTTTTAGCTCCCATTTTTTATCAGTGCCATATGTTGATTGTAAACAAAAGGTAGATTAGGTTACAGAGTATATGTTGTTTCTGTCTTAGAAGCTAGTGGTTTCTCCGCCCAGTTCAACAGATGGTTGACATTGAAAGTTCTGCATATTATTTTTTATTTCCCAGCTATACAATAATTACGCCGATTCGACTCTATCGTGTGGCAGTGATGTCATAATGTATTCCAAGGTTGATAATGTAAATTTAAATAATAATTGCTAGAAAGATAAAGAAGAATACCATCAGTCACGCCCTGTTGTTTACTATGAACGATTCGATTCTAATAAAGAGGAGAAAATATAATTGTATTCCCTCAAGAGATTTGAAGGCAAAGAATAGTTTAAAATATATTGAACCCGGTAATAAACAATGAAAGCGTAATTTTTAGCTATTTGAGAAATAGTTGTTCTCGTTGGGGTTGTTCTCGTTGCATCTACAAATTACTGCAGTACGCCTAAAGGTAAAGGACTACGCATAAGTTATGTGATTTGTAGGGAATAGGTTAACAGAGACCTACAGACCAGGTACAGATCTACGAACAAGTTTAACCAATAAATACGGCCATCCATATATTTTTATTAGACCCTCAGACCAGATACGGTCTTTTAGCAGGTCAGATACGACCCTTCGAATAGGTTTACCCGGCCCGCAAGGCAGATACGGCCTTCCAAATAAGATTAGCTGCGAGCAGACCAGATCCGAATAAATATTTTTTGAAATAGTAAGGCAGAACCTAGTATTGTTTCTCAAATAGCTACATTGGCTTCAACTTTCCTTGTGGGGACACATTACCCTAAAAATGGCCAAAATAATGAAAAGAGTTATATTATTTTATTTCAATCTGTGTGGGAGAGCAAAATGACATAGCTGTTGCTACGTTATTTAGTAAGCAATTAAAGTTTTTCCACAGAATATCAGGAGTGAAAGCCATAAAAATGGACTTCATATTTTTAAACTGTGAAGTCCACTTTTGCAGCTTTCTGTTTTCCATGTCTACAATGTATTTAAAATGCTGTTTTTTTGCAATTAATATGGAGATTTGAAAATTTTGAAATTGTATTTGATAATTCTGTGCATCGAAGTAAAAGGTTTAGAAGTATAGTTCATTTTAAAAAAATTATAAAATCAATTGACTTTTTTATTGTTTTTCATAGTGTGTGTTATAAATTCCAAGACATTGACTAACTATGGCACGTAAAAAATTTTTATTCATAGGAAGAAATGGTTGTGAAAATGCTTTCAAACTGGAACTACATGATATAGGCTATAGTAAAAACTTCAAACACAAATAAATGTTCCTCGTACAGGCAACTTCATATTCAAACACTCGGATAAATATTTTTCGAACGACACACATTTCACAAAAATATTCATTACACATTGAAAAATGTAAAAATTTCAGTAATGTTTAACTTCCCTAATTTTTTTCGTCGATTTAGATACCTATATTTAAAAATTTCTGGTTTTACATTAGAACTATTTCGCTTATTGGTAGCAACTTACTATTACAAATACAATTATTGGTAGCTTTTTGCAATTTCGTTCTTGCCAAACATTGGCATTTTTGTTTAAAAATGCTTGCAGATTTTGTTTTGCAATATTTTGTTATTTGGAATTGTGTGGGACAATTAAAGTGTGGAACTTCTCTATGCTACGTTGATAGACTTGGAAACTTACGTTTCCTAGTAAAATAAAAAATAAATAAAATTTTACTGTAAAATTCAAATAAATGTTTAATGGATGTTTTTAATTAAAAGTAAATGATCGGAACCTCTAATTATAATGAAAGAATCATCATGAATGTGAATATGTTTCTTTAAAAGTCTAAAAGATAACATATCGTCGCTTACAAGTGAAACATTCTAAGTCAAAAAATATAAGAAAACGAAGAGGAGCAATTTTACTCACTAAGTTAAACTCCCTAAGTGTGTTTCTCGAAGTGAAACCTAACGTTAATGCAAAATAAAATGACTTAGTGAACTTCAGCTTAACACCACCACATTTTGGTCTAAAAGCAAAAAAAATTATCACATCTTATAAATTTTGACTTAGTGTTTCACTTGTAAGTCGACGGAATATTTTTATCATAACACTCAATCATCTGACTGAATTATATCATTTTTAAATGCGTTGAATCATCAAAAACATTAAACCCTCATGTGCCACAAAATGTTGTATGGTTTAATTTTAGCGTAATATATGTTAACAATTCGAAACAAATTTAATACAGTGAGATTAGCCTAATTTATATAGCAGCAGTTAGGAAAGACAATGATTTCAAAGTACGATTGTAGTTTGAAGTGATCCTGAGATGCCAAACTGGCTGAAATTGCAAGGTCCCATTGCGTATCTATCTATACGAGTACTTATGGTACATAAGGATAAATTCATCTGTTTTCCTTTCTATATTAAATGAGCCTCAGTTAAAAGAATATATATGAAGAAATATTTCGCCAAAATTGCATTCTCTACAATATAATAATTGTGTTTCATTTTAAAATCCCATGCTTAGTTAATTTTAAGATTTTGCAGCTAGTGGAAAATTTCTTACTCTGAATATGGAAGGGGATGAGACACACCTAATCGAAATTTTGAAGGTATGAGCTTGTGGTTTTGTAGTTTTCCTAGGACAGTATGTGGAGTATATATACGTATATAGTTATAGAGGTATAGTGATCAAGTGACTACATGTTTTCAATACACAATGGGACAGCGATTAAAATAGAAGCAGGGACAGTGAAGGTACGTTAATGAACAAAACTTACGTCTATCTGATAATTATTACGCAAAATCATCAAGGATATTTACTGATATGTATTTTGGGACCACTTGTCATTGTCAACGACCTGGAAAAATTTTAATACACTGATTTCAAAATATCAAGTATGCACCTAAAACAAAACACGGAAAGCATTGTATTCATATTTTATGTCAACAATTTAATATAAAAGGGAATAAAATTTCATCAAGAGCATTCAGACTTAGTCGAACGTTCAACATGTTTGCTGAGGTAAGGTCTCTCCCCTATTAATTGTTATGCATTTAATAGTGAAGAAATGGCAATCTGATGTTTAGTTAACATATACTGAAGTGATTAAATATTTTGAAATTATAACATAATTTTAGTGGCATATTGATGTTAAAGTTAAACGCTGTTCACAATTTTAAGAATAAAGTATTTTACTTTCAACTATTACTGACAATTACTTTCTATTTTACCGCACAGTTCGAACTGTGCTTTAATTTAACATAATTTAACTTTTACTTTACGCTCTGAAATTAATAAAGCACTTTATTAAGTATATTTTATTTACACTAAATATAAAACGTATTACATCTATTACATTTAATTTAATTTAATTAATAAATTTAATTTTAACGTGTGTATGCAAAAGAGAAAGATGTAAGTTCTAGTGCATAATTTATCTGACTTTTACTATGATGTAAGGTTCAGAGTCTTCCTCGTGGTTTATTGCTCTATATGGAGAAATGGAATAGAATTTCTCGCTATAGACATTAGTAGAATTTATTTCTCAGGAATAGTTTAAATAAAATCTCGTTTTTTACGATACGGGAATTTTTTGAGTTATATATCTTATTATTTCTTTTTCATCCCGTCAAGGAGCTATAATGATATTTCCTCTTCATATTTGAACTAATATGCATTTTCTGCCATTTTACAAGGGCCATGGTGCACCCGTTGGTAATGGATTAGCAATCGGAGGGTTGTGAGTTCGAAACTGGGTCCAAACAAAGACCGTAGCATGCACGCTAAATCTGTCGTAGCCTCAAATGTCCTCACGTTGGCGTGGTGTGGATGTTTGGAGAGTGGGGTGCCAGCTCAGGTGTTGACCTCGTCATCTGACCGTGGTTCAAAATTAAATGTATTTTCTGATCTTTCCCCTTGGAATTAACCCCGGAAAGTCGGCAATAGCCCTTTGTGTTGCACCAGTGAGACTTTAATTACCATTACCAGCTATTTAACCAAACTATGGCTCCCCGCTATTCGTACTCTTTTAACAGTCTAGCTTTATGGTTTTAATAATCCAACAGTATCATTTCAGACGTACTTTTAAATTACTTAGCCCAAAATGGGGCGATTAGGTAGAAACTAGAGAGTGAGATATCGATATCTTTACTATTAAATAAAATATTAACAACGTCTGGATCTCAGCCAATAAAAGAGCAAATGATATCCATGTTTATAAAACCAAAGTTTTACTCAAATAGTAAACAAAAAAAATCAAGTGAAAGGAAATACGTGTATAATTTCCCGAAAAATTCGCTATTTAGAGTTATTCTGACCTCTATTTATTATCACCAAGCTGACTAATCTGGATCAGCCATCTCATTTTCATATTAGTTTGTTTTAATCAAACTGTCGAATATCCAATGGGATTTGAATTTTAATCCAAGCGTGATTTTTTAGACGGATTTTCTGTGAGCTAAATATAAAGGCCCTAGTATTTTCGTGGATGTACGTACTCCCTTTTTTTCACTCTGACTTTCTTTAACTGACGTAAACTGGATTGTTATTAAAATGCAATTCTAATATTCTGTTTATAGAACTAATCCCAAATGCAATTTTTTTCTTTTCCTTTTTATTTTACTGAAAACATGCCCACACACACACACACACACACACACACACACACACACACACACACACACACACACACACACACACACACACACACACACACACACACAATAAATGTTTTGCAAATGTCTTTAGCTTAAAATTGGCTCAAATTCTTCCACACAAATAACTTAGTGGTGGTGGAACAACGCATTTCTATATCAAATATTAGGGAAAATCCATTGTAAATATTAATTTATTGAATAACTAAGAAAGAAATGGCAGACTGAGCTCTCAGGCTTAGCAGTGGACACTTGAAGAAATGGAGATCGAATTGGGTTCACGCATTTTTCTGTGAGCTCCAAATGCAATTCAGCTCAGGTTTTGCTCAAATACATCATCTTCAGTCTCGGTTGTCTCTGGCCAGCTTATTTGCCATCTTGAGTTGGTTTTTGTGGATCTCAAATCTATCGCCCCAATAGACGTGGTGTAATCTTTTTATTTGTGCCAAGTGATATAAGTTACAGCAAAAAAGGAATCGGCATTCTTCATCAGGGTTTTGTTCGTATGATGGGGAACCTATGCTTACAGTGCAAAAGTTTCTCATCGCAATACACCTATAACTTTTGTTTTTCAAGTAGCTATTCTCTGCTGCTCTTGCAGTAGTCCACGTCAGTGCCATCATTAACACCCATCTTATCAACACAGGAGTCAGTGCCAACTCTAGACAACGAGACGTAAGTATTTTATGTTTTAAATAAGGGAGTGATAAAATAGGAAAAGAAAACGCTTATAAATCTATAATATAAGAAAATATTTTATTGGGAATAATTGTATTGTTTTCAGAAATAATACTCTGAAAGGAATTTTTTTAATAAATCTCACGTGGTTTTAGCTTTATTTCTTAATATGGTAATTACCGAAGCAAGTAAATTCTGTGGATTTTTGTTTTGTTTTCCTAGTGATTAAATACTTATAACACCTATTTTTGAAACTTGTTTCAGTTCAGATTCGTTATAGGTCTGATTTCGTGATGAAATAACTTTTTGTTTGTTTCAAAAATGTATTATCCGAATTTAAAGATATTGCATGAAATACCTTAAATTTTTAAATACAAAATAATTAAATAATTCAATAGATTATAAAATATTTTATGTACTTGAATGCAACTATATGTGTTATAACTGAAGATAAAAGATAACAATTTCAAAGAAAAATAGATAGTTTAAACTGTTTAAAATTTTTGTGATTTTTTAATTCACTTGGAACGGATATTTAAAAGAAAAATAAGAAAACGACTGTTTACGAAATCTGTAGTTGGTATGTGATCTGTCTTAATATCTTCTACTCTTCTCATGCTATATACTATACTTTTATCTTTAGACATGGGGAAACTATGCTTTCGGTTATGATATTAAGGATGGAGTAGGTGAAGCCAACTCCCGATCTGAAGTTGGAGATGCCCCATGGAAACAAGAAGGGATCCTACATAGAATAAATGCAATGAAATTAGATGTTAGGAACCCTATCACGGTATGTGTCTAGATTGTTCGGTGAAGTGAATAAAAAAATCGAACTTCACATTAATCACACATCGCAACACTTTTTGAGTTTCTTGAAGATATGATAATTCATACACAAAAATTCACCCACATTGTAACATAAATTGAGAGTTGAATCTGGAGTTAAAATCAACAATCGTAATTGAAGATACAGAAGCCGCTCTAACCAAATCCAAATATTTAAAAAACAATTTAAAATATAAAGTATACAAACGCAATTACGGACTTTAACAGATAAAAAACACATCTCAGAGACCTCGTACTGGTTGGATGTTTTAAATTCACTTTTAAAAAATCCAACCAGATCATCCTGAAGACCTTCGTGATACTGTTACATACATACGAGCACTCATGCCGGGACATGAGTTTAGAAGTTTTTTAACCTAGCACATTGGGTGCAGAGTAACCCAAACCTTGTTACCCGTTTGAAGCTGAGGTAATTATTTATGACTTGTAAAGCATACTTTCTATACATGTCTTGGATTTCTTCTTCACGATATCTTATTTCATTTGTGAAACTGGAAAATTTCAAGTAAGGAGTTATTTCTTGAACGAAATTGTCGTTATCAACAACACACCGAAAATCGTGAGCGAAATGTCGTTCAATTCCTTTTTCAATCTCACTTTCTTTTCAGGGTACATGCGATATGGTAGTAGTGAAACAGGATGATTATTTCCTGTATTTATATATTGCTAAATCTTGGAAGTTGTTTCTTTCCTTAGTCGGAATTTATATCTGAAAAATTTTCTAGCAATGCATTTAATTCTATTCTTTGGTCTCTAGATATATGTCTTTCTTATTAGTTTCCTGACCATCCTGGTGGTTTATCTTCGCGACGAAATTTGCCTGTAGTGGCCAGTATGATGCAAAATCCTATACCAAATTTTCACCAGTTCTAGGCAAGGGGCAATTTGATTTTCTTAATTCGATCTTCATTCCCTTGGAGTAATAGGACAGTTTTGTCTCGACAAGGTATCTCATCATTAGAAAAACCAGACCTAGACGGACAAGATATCTCGTTAAAACTACTTGGAGGGTAAACTGCATTTAATAAACATCAACATTTGTTCTTGATACCTTGGAAGCTCTTTGGAAATTATCTTAAGCAAAATTAAACTTCCGTCCAGTACTGCTACTAAATACTAGAGGCGATTTTGAAACATCCAACACAATTCTTGCTTTGAGTAAGAAAATCTGTCTTTACAAGTTTGATTGGCTTTCACTATTGGTAAGATAAGTTATTCCGTTCTGGTAAAATTTCCTTCAATTTTGCTAGTTACCTGGGCTTTGTACACCTCAGCTTCTCTCTCAAAACCATCAGCAAGTGAATTGTTACCTCAAATTTTGTTCCTGTTTCACTCAAAAGATTGTATAACACTTCACCAGCAATCGTGCGACTGGATCCAGTATCAACACATGCTATAAAGCCCATCCCATTTATTGTGATACTCAACAGGGTCGTTTGGGGTTGTAGAACTGAACATTCATGAAGTTGCACAGAGCTAAATTCTGTTATTTCTACTTTTGCAGCTAGAGAGCACATGGAGCATTTCGGCTCAAGTACTCTCACTTTTCCACATCCATATTAATTTGCTCTTAAGGTCATTTATAGGATGAAACGTTTTCGTTTTCTGTGGATCAAACGTGTCACATATAGATTAATCTCTTTGACTCTCATCTCCCGGTTGATTTCAGAAACTCCCATTTCTCAGATTCTTGAGTTACATTTCTCGATTTCACACTTCTGACTTCTTCATAGGTATCGAATTTATATGTTAACTCTTTGGGATAATTCCAATAATATCATTGATCAAGGGAGTGTTCTTGATGGGTCATGATGGGTTCTTTTCTTAACTTGGTCAGCAATAGTTAAATCTTAATAGCTCAAATGTTGTAACGATCAATTCTGCAAGCCAATCCTCAAAGGAATTTTTGTTTTCGAAATAATAATCACACACACTACGTACTGTCGGGATTTCTACGATGTCGTATAGAAAGTTGGAGGAAATTTCCTGCTCTCATTTTAAAGAGCTTCAGTAGAATCTCTTTAATGTGCTCATAATCCTGAGCATCCGAATCGGTTTTTGTGCAACTAACTTAGTAATGTCACATCTGAAGAAACAAATCAGATAAACTACCCATACCGTAACCTGTATCTTTTATAAAAAGTTTATTGATTTCCAAACAAATTTAAAAATAAACTCATGTCGTCTATTTTCTCAACGAAGCTAGAGATTAATCTCTTCAATTCTAGTTTTGACAAATCTGTGTCAGCAGTAGACAGAACAAATTGTGAGTCAGCGCGCGTATTTGCAGCATTGCTGCACTTTTAATTTTTTTAGCTCTAATACTATTTCCTTTTCTTTTTAAGCAGGTAGTTAAGTAACGTCGCACTGGAGCAACACAAAGGGCTATTGGTGACGGTCCGGGATCTTTCCCGAAAGAAAAGATCCAAGGACAACGCCTCGTAATTTTTTCAGCAGCAAGTAGCTCTTTTTATTTTCACCACGCTTTCGTGCTCTTTTCTTTCACTGATTATACTATTAAATAATTCCAAATTGAGTTCATCATGCCTAGCGGTTTTCATTATAGCGTATTTAATATCAATTATCTTAAACATGCATCGATGACAACGTCAAGTTCATTTGTTAAAACCAATTAAGTCCTATTTTTTACCCTTAGCCTAATATTGTACAGTACTACTTATTTAAGACAGTACTACTTATTTAAGACAGTACTACTTATTTAAGACAGTACTACTTATTTAAGACAGTACTACTTATTTAAGACAGATAATACGAAAATAAAAATTTCACTCCAATTCAATTCTTTATCAAATTTTACTTAACACTCCAAGTGTTTCGACGAAATATATCATCCCATATCTGGTTGTTTTTGCTAAGGATGACATATCTCGTCAAGACAATACTGTTCTATTACTCCAAGGAGAATAAAGATACATGTAGGAAAAACAAATTGTCACTTGCCCAGAACTGATGACAGTTTAGAACAGGTTTTTGTACCAAAGGCTGGGCACTACAGGGCAGTTTTGATGTGACGATAAACCACCAGAAGAGGGTTAAAAATAAAAGCAGCACGATTACTTTTACTGTAAAATTTTGCTACTGATTTCGCCTGTTTTTGTAAATCTTATGTAGAATTTATCTGAGAATTCACCACATAATTCTATTTCAGAACAAAAATAAATTTCTATATGAGACAATCAGTGATTGTTAAATTGAATTCAAAACTGATTCAAAAGTGATGACTGATGCAAATTAACTAATACTTATGTAACGTATTAAACCTTCTCGAGAATCAAAATAATAATTATGCCAAAGAATTATTCCACAAGTAGAAAATTCAGATTTCAATTAACAAATACTCATCTGAAATATTCCCTGTGAGCTGGTATTGCATTCTGGAATCGAAACTCGAACGGACCAGTTCTCTGAAACGCTTCGGGCAGTTCAGGACACCAAGTTGGGCGCCATATTGTAACAGAAGCTGAATTGAAGTTTAAAGTTGATCTGGGGTTGAAATTAATAACTGTAATGGAAAGAACAGGGAGCTGCTCTGACCAGATCTTGAAGTTAAATAAAAAATTTTAAATATAAAACACACAAACACAATTACGGACATCAATTTTTTTTACCCTGAAACAGGTAACAGGTTGGATGTTTCAAGATGGCGTAATTACTATATATTCCTTTCTTTTTAATTTTTGGTGGATAACAGCTTATAGTTTCACAGATGGCCTTCCCCTGGTTGTTGAGTTTGCTACATTCACTGATTACAACATTAAATTAAAGTGATAGGGTTAATTGAATTGTCGACAAGTCACAATTATTAGCCCTATGAATTCCCAATCTGAATCCTGAAATCAACTTAGAAAAGGTATTTCACTTTATTTTCAATCTCCAAGACTACCATTGAGGCAACCTCCTTTGGTATTTTCTGCCACCAAATATTTCTTGATATTCGTAGCTTGTCCAACCCTCCATTGTATTTTGTTGTATATAATGAATTTAGTTTGTTGTATATAATGGATTTAGTTTGTTGCATATAATAGATTTATTTTTTGTTGTATTGTAAAAAACAAAATTTTAATTTATCGAAACTCAGAACAAAATATCTCGAAAATATGACTTGGACCGCTTTTCATAGTCACCCAACTTTATTGTATGCTTTATATAAATTGTATTGAGTATTAATCTCAGACAAGAAAAAGCAAAAATGTTAGAGAAAACAAGAACATTTATTTATTTTCACTTTACATTTTCAGTTCATTTTTACCAGATGGCTTTTCCAAGACCAAGACCCAAACTATCAGCTCCAAGACCAATGGGGGCCCCCAAGAGACCATTTCCGACGACTCCTTTGCCCAAGAGACCGTTACCAACAATGAGTCCATTACCACCAATAAGTCCATTACCAGCGATGAGTCCGTTACCAGCGATGAGTCCGTTACCAATGAGTCCGTTACCGATAAGTCCATTGCCGATTAGCCTGTTTCCAATGAGTCCGTTTCCAATGAGACCGTTGACCAGGATTCCATTGCCAGCGATGGCCAGAGGGGCGGCAGCAGCGATTCCGACTGGGGCTACGTGGTTGATGACGGCACTCTGGGAAGAGACGGTGGCAGGGGCGGCGATCAGTCCCTTTCCGATTCCCAAGGGTCCGACAGCGGCTAAGGGAGCACCCAATCCCAATCCCATTGGTCCAACAAGGGAAGCATGGGCAGCTGCGACGGCAGCGCAGAAGATGACAACCTTGAATAGAATAAATAAATTAGTTAAACCGAAAGCGTTGAGGCCGGGAATTAGATGTATATATGTATACAGAGCTTGTGATAAAAGAAATTCGAAATCTAAATGTATAAAATTTTATTTAAATGCTGTTATTTGTGCTTAAAATATATTTTTAGTGAAATAATGTTGAAGCATGAAAGTTTTCTTAAAGTAAAGGAATGATTTCATTAGTTACATTTCAATACAAAATTAAATATGTTGTTTTATTGTTAGTTTTAATTTTAATTGCTTTCTATGACTGATGGGTCTTCAAAATTATTTCCTAGTGAAGGGCTGTAATAACTTGTTCGTTAAATTAATCAATTCAGGAGACTTGTAAATCATGCAGATTTATATAATTTTTACGGTGTGTATAACATATTTAGTTTTGATATTTACCACCACATTGAAGATAGAATATTTCAAATTTTTGTAATTAAAATGAGATTGCTTGGATTTATTAATTAATATTATGAGTAAATATATTCTATATAAGAGATTACAAATAAAATATCATGAAATATGCGTTTACAGTATTATGAATGAGTGAATAATGCATATGCAGAACTTGTGAAGAAAATCGAAATCTATATGTATAGAATTTTTATTCAAATGCTGTTATATTTGTGTTTAAAAATATTTGTAGTGAAATAAGGCTGAAAACATGAAAGGTTTTCGAAAGTAAAGAATTAATTCCATTAGTGGTATTATAGTACAAAATTATATACACTGTTTATTGGTTAGTTTTCATTTCAATTGCTTTCAATGGTGCTTTTTCAAAATTCTTTTCTTATGAAATGCTGTAATAATTTCGTATCGTTAAATTTATCAGTTCTTTAGACTTTGTGAGTAGTGGATTAATAAAATGTTTATGGTGTGGACAACGTATTTGATTTTAGTATCTTCTTTCACATTAAAGACAAAATAGTTCAAGTTTTGTTATTGTTCAAATCAATTTTAATATCTTCGTGCTTATTAATTATTTCTGCATAATCAAAACAAATCTTAATATTCATGTTTATCAATTGCTTTCTTGGGTAGATATTTTCTCTAAGAGATCAGAAAAATAGTATATTTCACACAAACTATCAATTTCGATTCTCATGAATGAGAATAATTCATTCTAAATAAGTTTGATCATACACTAATTATGGGAAAATATTAAGCTGTTAGTTTAAAAGTGCCTGTTAATAAATCTCTAAAATATCTTTTCATGACACATTCTCTTCTAAATTGTTATTTTGTAACCAAAATATTATAGCTTGTTTTTATACTTAATTAGCCCTTTTCTTGATAATCTCAAATCAGAAAGGAATATTCTTTCTTAAGTCAAACCCACTACAAAATCTATATTAAGGTTCCTGTCAAATTAAAATGTCACTTTAAAATCTGTTTCTCAATCATAATTTTACAGTTTTAAGTCTTAGTCTAGGTCATAATCACTGTTGAGCACAGAGTTATTTATAGTTAGTAAAAGCAGATTTATTAAAATTAAAAGAATATAACCTGTAATTCAATTACTCACTCATGGCCATCAAAGCTAAGTCTAGTGTAAAACTTTAAAAACACTATATTCTTTTCTATCCAACTGCATTTTATATCACATTAACTAGACGAAATCTTCATGATTTCAAAATACTCAGTTCTAATAATTCCATAAGAATTGGTTGATAATGCAACGAAAGTACTCTTATAATAAGAATTTGTAGAAAATATGAACTTCATACGAAGTTTCAGCTATAGGGTATTAAATGTTTGCTGACTTACATTAATTCCAAATTGAAATTTAACATATAGTATTCAATACATTTCAATAGTACTCATAGTTTAAAACTAAGTTCCCAAGTGGTGAAAATATCAAAGCATAAGAAATTTGACGATCTGAATATAGAACATACCTTTGCGAACATTTTACTGTTAATGACTTCAGCAGCTAATTATCAACTATATGACTGCACAAGTATTTATACGCTTTGAAAACTTTTAGCTCTCATTTTTAGTGCCATTTCTTGATAGTAAACAAAAATTAAATCAGGTTACGGATTATACGTTGTTCTCTGCAGGAGAAGTTCTTGGTTGCTCCACCCAGTTCAACCGTTAGTTGACATTGAAAGTTCTGCACGGTACTTCTATTTTTTATAATATACAATACTTACGTCGATTCGACTCTATCGGGTGGACATTGATTCCATAATGATTCCAAGGTCGACCGTGTCTATTGAAATGCAAATTGCAAGAAAGGTAACGAAGAAAATTCATTAATCACGCCTTGTTGTTTACAATCGAAGGGTTTTATCCGTATAAGCGGAGGTAATGTAATTGTGCTCCTACAATGGGATTTGAAAGCAGAGATTTTTTTAAAATACATCGAACCCAGTGATAAACAAATAAAGCGTAATTTTCTTACAATTTGCTTAAGGGGATCTATTTTTGTCAAGTTATCAGTTGTTAAATAGGACATCCAACAGTTCTAACAATGCGCAAAGGGCCTTGTTCAATATATTATTTGAATTATAGAACGTAAAAAAAATTATGAAAGTGCCTTATTTGTAGCAATTCTCTTTCCCCTTTACATTTACTGAAGAATGTTGCAAGCACAGAAAAATTAGTTCATGAAACGCTTTTAACAATTGGTTCTCTTAAAAATAGAGGAATTGAGATTTGTTTGCTTATGTGCGTGGACACTGTGGAAATTACGGGAATGAAAGAGCTGATTTTTTAGCCAAAGACGCCTTGAATTTAGAAATTGATGTAAATTGTAACATTCCTAAGTGTTACTTGAAAGGCTCATATTATGACAAGCTTGTTGCTAAGTGGAACGAAGAGTATGTCTCGTCTGAGAAAGCTGGCCACACCAAAAAAAATTTCCTACTACTAAGCATAGATTGAACTCAGAATTATTTTTCTTCACAAACTTCCAAATTACACAATTTTTATCTGGCCATGGAAATTTTGCTAAATATCTATATATGTTTCATCTTCGGACTAATGATATGTGCGAGTTTTCTAAAAAGCAGCCCCAAGATGTAGAGCATTTGCTTTTTAGTTGTCCTTCATTTAAAACTTCAAGAATGTGCCTACAAAATGATTTGAGAAAATTAGGTAAAACATGGCCAGAGAAACTCAATGTTTTTGTTAAATCTAATCTGCTTTTCTACTCATTTGTCGAGTTCATAAAATCTTGTAATTTTAGCTAAATTGTTTTCCACTGTTTCTTTGTTAAATCAACTTACTTCTGTAAGCCCCGTGCTGTACTTTTCTTTGGTGCACGGGGAGTTTGCTTTTGTTCAATAAAAAAAATCATAAAAGTAATGATTATAAGAAAGTTAGTATCAAATTTGAATAGCATGATATAGACTAGTCTTCTTTCTTAACTAAGCCTAAAAAAAATTAAACTAAGTCATTGAGTCTGTTCAAAAAGGTTTTGGGGCAATGACAGATGGGTCCTTAAAAATGTCTTCATGTATGGGTCTAATGGAATTCAGGATGTGTTAGGGTGAGGCTAGTAATAAGCCGCACTTTATCCAGATGGGAAAGGATTTCTGGCTATCAATGAATATCATCTTTTTCAAATGGCCAGATCGGAGCCTGGCATGCATAGAGAAAGTTCCAGGCCAATTTAAGGCAAGCAGCTCTCCGGTGTTCCACTGAGGTACCAATGATGAAAGGGTACTGAAGATGATCTGCTCAATTTCTTTTTAAGTACGGACGGGTGATCGTCCTCTGTGAGCAGAATGGTACTACATTAAAAATACATAGTAAAAATGTGAAATATAAATTAATTTTAATTATGACAGGCATTTGTTGTCATGCTAAATATGGATGGCGATAGTGTTTCTGTGGCGATACGTGTTTCCTGTACTTATTCTGAAAGTCACATGACTTGGCTTGTTTCTGGAATGCAATTTCAGCACTTCTCCAATAAAAATTTCAGAGAATAAACTTGAAATTTATGAATGATAGCTGATTGGTCAACACCAGTTGAATGAAACGCTAAAAGTTATCAAAACGGCAATGAAATGCATATTAAGGTAACCCCAATATGTATCATACGAGAGAATTTGAACAGCAGAAGTAAAATATTCGCAGATCATGGTGTTTGCTTACGCTGAATATCCTTTTCATATTGACAATTTCATATTCAAAGCATGCTTGTAGCTAATTTTTAGCTGTCACTCAGTATAAAAATTTTAATTATCTTATCATGGTCAACAATAATTAATCATAGATTATTGTTGGTCAATTTAGATACCTACATTTTAATGTTTAATTTTATATTAAATGTATTTTTATTGATAGTTTAATTGAAATCTCGTTTTTACTTTTCATTACCATTTTGTTTGAAAATATTTGCATGAAAAAACATTTTGTTTTTGATATTGTAAGCAACAAAAACAAAATATTTTTCATACAAATATTTTCAAGCAAAATGGCAATCTAGAAGTTAGCTGAAGTATCTCCTGCATTGCTAGACTTGGAAACAGTCTGAATTTGCAAATAAATTGTAGATTAAGTAAACAAATTAAATTTAAAGAATTCGTTTTTACGAGCCCTATATAAAATAAAAAATAAACACATTCTGGCAACACCTAAGTGTCTACGTATATATTTAATTAAATGCAATATAAAAATTTCACAATAATATTTTTTAATGTTTAATGGATTGTTTTTAAATCGAGAGTAAATGATCGGAACTTCTACTTTCAGGGAAACAAACCATCGTCAATGTGACATGTTAATTAAGTTTAAAAAGTTAAAAGATGACATATTTTTACCATAATATACGTTCCCATCAATCTGAATTATAAATTTTTCAATTGCATTAAATCATCAAGAATATTAAACTCTCATGTGGCCACAAAATATTTCATATTCTAATTTTGGTGTAATATCCTTAAACTATCGTTCGAAACAAAATTCACATGACGAGAGTCACATAATTTATTGCATCAGTCAGGAAAGAAATTGATTTCAAGTTAAAATTGAATGCTTATAATAAAAATGATCCGGATATGTCAAAATGGTTGAAAATGCATGTACTCATTACCTACCATACTAACAATTCGAGCTCATTATTGTTATATCATTTCAAAATAAGCTTGCTTTGAAATGATTTAATTCTCGTACAGTAGAAATAGACCAAAGAGAAACTTCTTCCATTGTTCTGTTCCGGGATCACAAATAAAGATCATGAGTCAGGACAACCATTTAAAAGTAAGCTTGCTTTTCAATCAACTAATGTACTACAACTGTATGAAGGTATTTGATGTGTCATCTAAGAGCATTTACAGAAATATCATGAGAGAGGAACCAGTACAAGAACGGGAATAAACATTTGACGGAAAAGTATTACACATTTCTTAATTCGTAAGAGGTACTTTTCGTATGTAAGGATTCCTCCATCTCAGTTCTTCATTTTTATATTTATGAGCCTGCAGTTTAAAAAGGGAATAAATTTTTTGTACAAAATTATATTTTCTACGCTATAATAATTTTCTATCATTTTAAAAATTACATGCATGGTTAGTAATAGGATTTTGGATATAGTGGAAATTTTTTATTTATCAACATACCAACTTAAAAAATGCGGTTAAATTTGTCTTGGCTCTTTTGTCTCTTAATCTCAGTCAGGCTTAAATTTGTGTCTTTTTGGTATAGAATAATGGAAGTAGTCTTATGGTTTGATTGGTAGCCCTGTGATCTGTTTTCGCTGTACGAGGGTTAATTTGATGTAGAAATATGGCGAATAGTTTGAATAGAAGTCAATATGATCAACAATCCATGTGCTACATATTTGGATAGTAAAAATAACTCATAATTAGAAAATAAAAGTTTCGTTTTTCACCATGAAAAATTAATATTGCCCTTTTTATTAGTTAAACAACTTTAAAGAACCGCTAAATATTGTACAATGGAGAACAATGCTCACAAAAAAGAGCTTTAACAATTCATCTGTAAGAAAATGAATTTAAAAGCATAGTAATCAGGTAACTACATGTTTCGAATACACAACGGGATATAAGAACTTGTTTAAGACCGGTAAACAAATTCATTAACTTCAAGTTATCAAATAAAAGACAACTATAAAAAAAGAAATAGGTGCTCTGGAGACATGTTAATGGACTAAACTCTACCGATTAGGTAGAACGAACTCTACCGATCAGGCAAAATCATCAAGGATATTTACAGATATGTGTGTTTTGTAAATAGATTGAACACCTGTCAATGTCAACAAGCTGTGAAATTTTTGATATACCGGTTTTAACTTTCAAAATATTAAATAGGTATCTAAAACAAAAGATGAAAAACATTTTGTTCAGATTTTATGCAAACAGTTTAGTATAAAAGGGGAACGAAATTATACCAAAAACATTCAGACACAGTCGAACGTTCAACATGCTTGCTAAGGTAAGGTTTATCGTCTCTAAATTTCTTATTAATTTTATTCTGAAGAAGTTACTATCTCATAGTTAGCAGGTTGACATATTAAAGTGGTTATATATCTAAATTGCACAGTAATTTTGGTGGCGTTTTTTCAAGTTATGTTAAGGTAAAGCACAGTTTATAATTTTAAGGGGAAATGGAAGGTATTTCTCAGCTATAGATCAATAAAATCTTGTTTCGTGTTTCAGGAAGTTTTTAAATTGTATCATTTCCTTGACTCCCTGTGTCAAATCCCATAATGTTACCAACGGTAGGGATGGTAATAAAGTAATTGATTTTGATATTTGCACTAATTTACATTTACTACTATTTTACCAATCTATGGTTCAACACGATTGGTATCTTTTTAACAAGTTAGCTCTATGATTTTAATAATACAGCAGTATAGTTCCAACCATAACGAGCCTTGAATGTGGTGATTTGGTAGTCTAGATAGATCTCGCATTTTTTTGCTATTTAATATCACGTCTGAATCCACGTCTGAATAACAGAGCAAATCCTATGTATGCTTAGGAAAACAGAGGTTTACGCAGTTGATAAACAAAAATCAATTGAAATCGAAAGAAACTGCTTAATAGTGTATAATTTACCGAAAAATTGTACATTTAAAAATATTCTGATTTATATTCATGAGCTATCCAAAGGATAACTAAGCCGATTAACCCGAATCAGCCAGTTCAGTTATTAGTTTATTTTAATCCAACTCAGATATCCAAGGAATTTGAATTCAAATACACATTCGTAAGCGTTTTTCGTTTCCAACGATTTCCTGTAAGCTTAATATAGAAGACGCTAGTATTTTGTGATTGTACGTACTTTCTGTTTCATTCCGGAGGTGACATATTAGTATATTATTCTAATGCAATTCCATCATGCAGCTAGAGAATTAATCCTAAGTTTAATTTAATATTTTTTGTGAGTTTTCTATTTTATTTAACTGAAACATATCATGAACATATTTCGCAACTCTATTATCCCTTGAAGTCTGGTTCAAGTTCTTCCCCACTGATAGTTTAGTGGGAAAGAAACTTAACGTTAAACCGAAAAAACGTTAACGTTAAAAACGTCAACGTTTTTTTTTACCGAAACCGTCCTTGCATACAAGAAAAGAACAGTTGTTAATCGGTATTATTCCTGTCTACCATTGGTAAAAATCCACTGGAAAACTTTCTCATAACATAACACTTATGAGAAGAATTTTCAGCGCAAACAAACCAGGCGGAAAGCAATTTTTCTTTCACTACCCAAATACTTTTGTATGATACATATCGGGGTTACTTTAAAATGTAGTTTATAGCCATTTTGCTGACTTTGGTGATTTATTGATAATTAATTGACACTGAAAAATCAACTACATATATCAAGTTTGAATTCAGTCTTTGGAAATAGAAAAGTAGTGAAATCGTATAAGATAAACAAATCATGTCCGGATAACATACAGTAAGTTCCGACATAAAAACGTTACCACCACCTACATTTAGCTTGACAAGAATAGCCTTTCTTACCATTTGTTATATTCCAGGTTGCTATTCTCTTTGCTGCTCTTGCAGCAGTCCACGCCAGTGCCATCATCAACACCCACCTCGTCAACACTGGAGTCAGTGCCAACTCTCGACAACAAGATGTAAGTATTTACCCTATTTCAAATGAGGTAGTGAAAAAGTAGGAAAACGAAAATGCTTATGTATTTGTGTGCATGTAAATATTTTATTGAGATAACTATATTAATTTTGCCAATAATGTACTTGTAAGCAAACTTTCTTTTAACCCTTACTTGGTTTAGGTTTTATAACTTAAGATGGTGCCAGCAAATGCAAGTATATCCTCCGAATTTTGTTTTCCTGGTGATTGTAGTTGGCACGGTGTGAAAGTTAGGGGAGTGGGGTGCCAACTATGGTGTTCACTTCGTCATCTGACCGTGGTTCAAAATTAAGTGGTGTTGTCCTTGGATCTTTACATTTCGGTCTTGTTAATGGACTCCAGGACAATCGCCAATAGTCCGTTCTGTTGCTCCAGTGCGACGTTAATTAATTAACCTACCTACCCGTGGATCGAATACTTCTATGTCAGATATTTTTCTGTTCAGATTATTTATTTCAGATTTTTCGCAATGAAATTAGTTTTTGCAAGTTTCCACATGTGAATTGCCCGAGTATAATGACGTGTATGAAATATTTTAAACATTGTTCAATAATTTAATATATTATTCAATATTCAATGAACAAAAGGGATTCGCTTTTATGTGTAGTGGTTAAATTAAAGATAAGAGGCAAAGATTACAAAGGAAAAACATCTAGAATGTAAAAGTGTTTGTTCTTTTTTATTCATTTGATATAGACATTTACAAAGAAATTTTTGAGTTAGAAAGGTTATCGAAAGTATTATTGCTTTTAAGCACCTTTTTACAAAAACTGTAGTCTGTATGATCTGTCTTGCTATATTTTACTCTTCGTATGTTATATAGTATACTTTTATCTCTAGGCATGGGGAAACTATGCTTTTGGTTATGACATCAAGGATGGAGTAGGTGCAGCCAATTCCCGATCTGAAGTTGGAGATGCTCATGGAAACAAGAAGGGATCCTACACCATTGCTGACATCGATGGAAGGGCCCGACGAGTAGATTACGTTGCTGATGGTCTTGGATTCCGAGCCACCGTCAAGACCAATGAACCTGGAACCGCCGCCAGCGCCCCAGCAGCCGCCCTCATCGCCAGCCCATACGCAGGACCCGTTGCCCCAGTCGTCAACCACGTAGCCCCAGTCTCTAGTGGAATCATCGGACATGGTGGAATTGCTGCCGCTCCTGTAGCCCTTGGACTCAACGGTCTTGGTCTTGTTAATGGTCTCGGTCATGGAGTCAATGGTCTTGGTCTTGTTAATGGTCTCGGTCATGGAGTCAATGGTCTTGGTCTTGTCAATGGAGTCGGTCTTGGAGTCAATGGTTGGGAACTTGGTGGTATTGGAATGGGCAAAGGCCTTATCCTCTAAGCTTTCCAATATTTGAATGAAAGTGTTGATTTACGCCTTATTGAAAATTGTGTATTTGTAATTTATTTGCTGCCTGGTATGGTGCTGTGCTTTTAATAAAATTATTCGTGTAATTTTTAAAAGAGTATTCACCTTATTTCAATAACAAAGTACATATAGTGGCTCTGAGGGGCATAAGAAATTTTATATACATTAGCGGGTGTACATTATATTATCACTTATCAGAAAGCTGAACTTTGGACAAGGATGTTTGAAGCTTGTGACGTATAAAAAATAATTTCAAAAATATTTTACATTTAATGCCTTTAATTTGAAAAATAATTTCACAAATTGAAACTATAAAATACCTATAATAAAATTTGCGAATCCAAGTGAAAAGGTTCACAAGTATTTAGACTTTAATTCTCACACTAAAATAACAAATATAGAACAGCAGGAACATATTTAAATATAAGGATATATAAATCTTATAAGTTTAAAATCGGACTCGAATTCTCTTGAGTGGTATTTCAAATTTAAAAATTTAATTATTAAATTTAGTAAAGTTTGTTTTTAAATTTAACTAATTTAAAATATTAATTCTATTGTATTTTTACTTATAATCTAATTGAAAAATAACTTTAGACATTCTCCCCAGATAGAATAATAAAAATTAAATTCTAAAAACAATCTATTTTAATAAAAGCTTTAAAATTAAATTTTACAAACTCTGTTGCAGAAGTGTACTGGATCAGTGTTTCTCAACTGCCGGGCAGCGGACTAGTACGAGTCCTGCCATCATTTATACCTGGTCGTGAGAGGTACTCCCGAAATTTGTTATTTTAGTTTTCTAAGCATTTTTGAAGAAGAAATGCTTGTCGGAAAAATATTCTTAAGAGAATAATATTCATGAATGTATCGAAAATTTCAGACCCAGAACTCCTAAATAAATTAGCGTAGCAAATGTTAGACTAAGCCGGGTATTCTTTTAAGATTAGAAGTAATCATGAACTATCGGGAATTTTCCGGCATCGAAATCTTTTAACTTTAAAGAAAAGCAGAGAAAAATTTTCCAATGAAATGGAAGATCAAGACAGTCTATATTTGGTTCTGAAATCTAGAAATGTGGAATACTGCATTCGCATTGCCGTTTGTAAGTTCTTGTTCGAAACGCCAGTGATGATTTTTTAAAGTAATAGGATTAAGTTTGCTTAATTTTGGTGTTAATAAATCTAGTATTGAAGGTGTTTTGACGCCCCCCCCCCAAGAAATAGGGATTTATCCACCTCAAGCCAAAAGTGTGATCTAAAAGAACACGTAGAAAGCACAAACTCCTAACAGCACACACAATAAAAGTCTGCATTCACTCATAAGTTTTCACTCGTAATTAACAGCTATTTAAAATTTGGTATCATACAATACCCTTGACACTGGCCAATTGACACGACAAAGTTTTCAAACCAATATCATTAAAATCAGTTTAATAATATGATAATCACTTTTACGTTGGGTATTATAAATATTTGGTGATCAGAATTGGACATGTCAATAAAAATCAGAACAAATTAATTTAATGACATTGATCTGAGAATACTACAACATGCCACAAGTCTTCATTAGTTCAGTGATTGAAAATTTATTTAAATGTAATTTTATATTTGACAACATACCAGATCAGAAACATAACTTCATGATCATGCCATAATTATGTATTTACGATGGTTTAATGTATGAAATAAAAAAATTGGAAGGTATTTACGAGTAAATTCGTTGAGATTGGGCCCTCTTATAGAATAAAGAATTTACTGGGTTTCGCAAAGGTCGAGAACCACTGACCTAGGGCGTTCCATTAATCATACATCGAGCCTATTTTTGAACTCCTTGAAGATTTGGTAATTCATACGTAAAACCCTCAATAAATTGAGCTCAAAACCCTAAAAAAAGTGGAGCTCTTAATTAAATTGTCGATAAATCACACAACTCTATACATCCGTGAATACCAATGGGTTTTCAAAACCATCTTAAAAATATGTTTCACTTGATTTTCAGTGCCAAGACTAGAGAGAAACTTCCTTGGAAATTCTTGCCACCTACAATTTCTCGACATTCGTGGCTGTTTAACCCTTCTGGTAGTTGTCTCGATTAGGAATCTAGTCATTAGCAAAACTTACCATACTTTAAGGGACGAGATATTTCGCTATCGAAAGAACTGGTTAGATCTTGATGGATGATATATCTCATCATCATAAAAAAATCGCCAAGATCTTGATGGACGCTCATGGCTAGTTCGTCATTAGAAAATTGGCCAGATCTTGATATACGACATACCTCGTCGAAACCACTTGTAAATTTAAATAAATAATAACAAACCAGGACACATTTAATAACGTAAGGCAAATTAAATTGTTTTTAAGTCTATTTTCTATGAGTTTTTTTCCAATATTCATACGCAAAAAGTCATAATGTTAAAAAATAATGCAATGAGATTGGCTCTAATTTCAAAAATTATTCTCCAGCCTTATATTCAGCACAAACCACAATTTGGAAGTGGACATACTATTCGGCCGACCGCTTGCATACTCTAAGCCAAATACAGATGAAAAAAACGTATGCACGTATACATTAGACGTCTTGACGTAGCTCAGCCCAAAAGGAAAAGAAATAGGTAAGTAGTAGAATTTAAGTCGCACTGGAGTAATGCAACACAGAAAATAAACAGATGTTACTTAATTAAACTTACCGAGAAGTGTGTGATTTTTCTACTTGCATTTTTTACTGTTTTATGTATACAATCTAACTCAGATAATAGTTTCTAAAGAAATTACTGCCCATGATCAATGCAGCGAGTAATATTAAGTATCGCATAAATCCTGAGTCTCCTTGAAACTAATAGTTTCTCAGTGAGTTTACTCACTGCATTAGAAAACAGTCAGTTGTTCGCGGCACAGGTTTGATCTATCCCTAGGTGTATTTCTCTCTTCTGCGTCAGTAAAACTTTCCTTGCGTGCTTGATGTTTTTGTTTTGTACTTGGTGCAGCTTGAGCAAATATGGCCCTTGCGCCGTAATAACAAAATAATAACTGACTTACATATTCTCATCCTCCACCATACTCGTCCTATCAATTATGATCCTTGTGCCATAACTAATGTTGCTTTTTCGAATAGGATAGATCTTATTTCTCAATAAAACACAATATTTTTAAATTTATCATTGAAATATAAAAAATGACACAAAATATAACATTTTGCGCTTAGAGAGTTTACATTTACTTCTACCCTATCTAAGAAGGCTTCATCTCCAAGTCTGCCGATTGTTGATGAACATGTACATATCTAATATTTAATATCAGATAACGATATGATCTCCCAAATAACAGTTGATGGAATGCCCAATTGTTTAGAGGCGTTTTAAGGTAGCTGATAATTTTATGTCAACAGTTTGACAATAGGGAAATTTTATAGGCAAAATAGACAAAATTTGAGGGTTTTGACTTCCTTACTAGTCTAGAGAAATATCCCTCTTCTTTGATCCACATTCAACATTTTTTCTCTTCTAATATGCATTCAATTCTTGTACCAGCCCCACTCTTCTGACCACTGTTTTTATAAGATGCTATAGTATCGTATCATTTACCATTGTACAGTTCTAGAACTAAGCTTCAGATATTTCATTCGTAAGCTTCAGAAGCAAAAACAGATACTACTAGATGAAATTTCCCAAGTGCTTGATTTTTCGACTTTCCTTTTTTAATGTCTTCAATGTATGCAATCTTTAACAGTACATTCCTTCTAAAGAAACTACTGCGCATATTCAATGCAATGAGTAATTCAAAATATCACATAAATCATACAAATCTCCATTAAATCAATAAGTGTGACCGTTGCCAGTGATGGCTAGAGGCTGTTTCGGTGGCTATTCCGACTGGGGCTAAGTAACGATAACGACATTCTGAGAAGAGACGGTGGTAGGGACTGTGGTCAGTCCCTTTCCGATACCCAAGGGTCTGGTAGCGGCTAATGGGGGCCCCAATCCCAATCCCATTGGTCTGGAATGGGAGAGAATGTATTGTGCAATTTTTATCCTCTTTTAATTGTAGTTAATTCATATTTACGATTTCAAATTCTAAATCATTACATTTGAAAATATCTCATACACGATGAAAATATTGCTTAACCCTGCAAGTGTTTCGACGAGATACCTTGTCCATCAATATTTGGTCAAGTTTGTTAATGACGAGATATCTCGTCCATAAAGATCTGATCAGTTTTATTTATGACGAGATACATCGCAGAGACAAAACTGCCCTAATACTCCAAAGGGAATGAAATTACAAATAGGAAAAAGTTTTATATCAAAAGCTGGCGACTAAGGCAGTTTTCGACTCGAAGATAAACCACCAGGAAGGTTAAGAGATTTTTGATAACATTAGCATTTGATAAGCGAACATTCAACGGAGAAAATTGATACCGAGTGTTCCATAAATTTGTAAATACTTCAAACACTGAAGGAATTGATATATTTGAATGAGGTTTGCGAAAATATTATTCTCAGGAAGGGAATTTTTGGATAAGAGAAAAATAGTTCACATTTTTGTTGATAGATGGCGATTCACGCGTTCAAATAAGAATTCCATGGAAAAATACGTTTACTTGTATTCAGGCAAACATTTACAAGCATATCACAGCAATCATTGTTCTGTGTCCGCCAGCACAAGAAATTACATTTTGCAAGCAAGGGAGAACAACGTTCAATGAAGCGTATTGCATATCCGGATGAATGCAGGAGATTTCGTGGCGAATAGCGTCTTTTAACTCTGCCAAAGATGGGATACTGCGGTACACTCGGAAGTTTAGATTACCCCACAGTCGAAAATCAACTGGTGTTAAGTCAGCTGAGCGAGGAGGCCATTCATTTTCGTTCTTCACCAAAAGTGCTTGTCAGGAATTGCTTCACTGGAGATGTGATGTGAAGACGTTCCCCATTTTGCATAAACGTGACTGTTTGAAGGAGATTATGTTGTAATAAACTCAGTATCACTTTCTCCTGTAGAATTTGCAAGTAACGTTCTGCATCACCTGAGCATGTCTTCTAGTCTGCTTTTACACAAAAAGAAAAGAAAAAAGGACTCATAATAATGGACGCAGTGAATCCACACCAAACAGTAATACGCGGTGAATGTAACGGCTGCTCAGTATAGGCATGTGGGTTTTCCTTAGGCCAGATTCTACAGTTACGGATATTGACTATCCCATGCAGTGAAAAATTAGCTTGATCTCTCCAGAAGATGCTGAGCAGCCATTATGATCTCCTGCGACTTTCGTGAAAGTTCATCTTGCAAATTCTTCTTGTTTTGCTGTGTCATTTGTTAAGAAAAGCTGGTGAAATGATTGCAACGTGTAGGAGCACAAGTTTCTGATTTGGACTACGATTTGCATACTTACTGTGTTTTGAATACTTGAAGGGCGCTCTCTCTTGGTAAACATTTGAATAAACACTTTTTTCTTCACCAAAAAATATTCCCCTTTGTGAGAATGATTTTTTTCACAAACCGCATTGAAATATACCGATTCCTTCAGATTTTACAAATTTTCGAAATGTTTGTGAATTATGGGACACTGTATTTTAAATGAAAATAGAAGATTTATTCATTCTCAAACCAAGCAAATACTCGGAAGATAAAGAACATTTTTCAAAGTGATAAAACAGTAATTTCTGAAAGTATTTGAGAAATTAAATTTATCAAATATAAAATTTTTTCGGAGTGAAATTCTCTAATTTCAGGATCTTTTATAGTCAGTTTTGAGGTTATTTGATTATCTCTTAAATTATATCTCACGTCTCCAGTGAAATTTCTTTTGTGCTACGAGGATGAGGCTCAAATCACCGGATACTTCATATAAATGATGGTTCTGTGAGCAAACTCAAAGAAAATTACAAGAAATGCGATTTTAAAATTTTTCAAATATACATTTTTTAAATAAAAACTCCCTATTTCTCACCTATGCTTCAAATACGTCATTCGAATGTTCACTTTTTATTCGCTTTCACTATAAAGATAGTTCCTAGTTATGATTTTAAATTTTAAATCACTGAATTTTAAAATATATATTATACATAATGGAAATTGTACTTAAAAGATGTTTTGATTATATTGGCATTTGATAAAACATTTAATTGGAAAAATTCCTGTTTAAAATGAAAATCGGCGCATTTATTCATTCTCAAACAAAATAAAATATTCGGACGATAAAGGATATTTTTCAAAGGACTGAAGAAAACTAAATATCAAATTGCACATTATTATGATTTTAATTGTTGAAAGAGAAATTTATTAAATCTTTTATATGCTGTAACTGAATTCTAATGGTGTTATACTCAAACGAAAAAAGAACAAAAATTTAACAGAAAACAAGAACATTTATTGATCTTTCGCTTTACAATTTCAGTTCATTTTTACCAAATGGCTTTTCCAAGACCCAACCTTCCAGCTCCGAGTCCAAGACCGATGGGGGAGCCCAAAAGACCATTTCCGATGGCGACGGGAGCTCCGGCGATGACACCTTTGCCCAAGAGACCGTTGCCAGCAATGAGTCCATTACCAATGAGTCCATTACCAATGAGTCCATTACCAATGAGTCCATTACCGATGAGTCCATTAGCAATGAGTCCATTACCGATGAGACCGTTACCGATGAGTCCATTGCCGATTAGTCCGTTTCCAATGAGACCGTTGGCCAGAATTCCGTTTCCAGCAATGGCAAGAGGGGTGGCAGCTGCGATTCCAACTGGGGCTACGTGGTTGATGACGGCACTCTGAGAAGAGACGGCGGCAGGGGCGGCGATCAGTCCTTTTCCAATACCCAAAGGTCCAACAGCAGCTAAGGGGGCGCCCAATCCCAATCCCATAGGTCCAACGAGGGAAGCATGGGCAGCTGCCAAAGCAGCACAGAAGATGACAACCTGGAACAAAAAGCAAATAAATCATTCAAACTGAAAACTTTGTGACCAGAAGATAAATGTACGTATATGCAGTACTTGGGATATAAGGGAATCGAAATCTATATGTATTTTGTATTTACTTCTCCTGGTGATTGTCTTGAAGAAGTATCTAGTTATTAGCATAACTGGTCTTGATGAACCAGATATTTCGTCATTAGAAAAAAATTGACCAGATCTTGATCTCGTCATCAAAAAAAAATAGGCAATGTCTTGACAAGATAACTCGTTATTAGTAAAATTGGTCAGCTCTTGGACTAGATATCTCGTCTCTACCACTTGGAGGATGAATTGATGTTGTAATTTTTTAAATATATTTTTAGTGATATAGGGCTTAAAACATGAAAAGTTTTGGGAAGTAAAGGAATGATTTCATTTTTTTATAAATTTTAGTACAAATTATATGATGTTTATTTGTTAGTTTTAATTTTTATTTTTTTCTATGACTGCTGTTTCTTCAAAATTCTTTCCGAATGAAATGCTGTTATAACGTTTTTCGTTAAATTTATTGTGTGTGTGATTCAGGAGACTATATATATTTCAAATTTTTGTCATATCTCGAAATGAATGTTATTTCATTTGGGTTTGTAAATTACTTTCTTGAGTAAATATTTTCTCCAAGAAACAAATAAATATGCATTTAAATCATTATGAATGAGTGAATATAATACATCCTAAATAGTTTTGACAATACACTATCTAATTATGGGAAAACATTAAATTGTTTGTATTAAACTGGGTTAATAAATATCTCAATTTTTTTAGAACATTTTCATGTAAATAGTCCACATTTATATACTATATCTTATTTTTTTATATTTTATTCGATTTTTTATGATCATTTCAAACCTGAAAGGAATATTTTCCCTTAAGTCAAATTAACTGAAAATATGTATTAAATTTTCTGATAATCTGTGAAACGAACACAAAATCTTTTATTCAATCATAAATTTTTTGTTTTAAGACTAAATTCTTCTAGATTATCAAGTCAGTACACAGCACTTAAATTATGATCATAAAGAGGTATTTTGGCTTAATAAAAGTAGATTCATTAAAATTTAAAGTATTCAACCTATAATTGAAGTACTCGTACATATCGCCAACTGTTTTATGATTAAAGATTGTAAAAAGCTTCCTAAATTTCAGCATAAAAGTATAAAATAGCTGATTTGTACATTAATTTCAAATTAAAATTTAACACTAAGAGTATTTTAAGGTTTTTTAATCATTCTTATGTAAGTGAAAATTAAGTTCTCAAGAGTTGAAAATATCGGAACAGAAGAAATTTTATTACTTTTGGAATATAGTACACATACCTTTGCAAACATTTTACTGTTGTGGGATAATTCAGGCGCTAGTGCAGCTGATAATCTACTGCATGACTCTGCAGTGGTATTTATACTTTTTGAAAAACTTCTAGCTCCCACTTTTTTCAGTGCCATATGTTGTTAGCAAACAAAAAGTGTATCAGGTTACTGAGTATATGTTGTTCTTTGCTGGTGAAGTTAATGGTTACTCCACCCAGTTCAATAGATGGTTGACATTGAAAGTCCTGCACGTTACTTTTTATTTCCGAAACTACTCGTACAATAATTAAACCGATTCGACTCTATCAGTTGAGCACGGATGCCATAACGTATCCCAAGGTTATGATTGCTTATATTGAAATGCAAATTTCTGGGAAGGTAAAGAATAAAGGACCACTAGTAACGCCTTGTTTACAATTGACAGTTCAATCGATTAAAAAGAAAATAGTATAATTGTGCTCTTTCACGGTGATTTGAAAGCAGAGATTAATTTTAAATACCTCAAACCCGGTACTAAACAATGAAAACATAATTACCTTCAACTTTTTTGTAAGATACACAGAATCCTAAAAATGACCAAAATATCGAAAAAAGTATAATCTTCTCTTATAATAAATTTACAGCTTTAAAGTATTGGTGTATAAAATTACATTGTTGTTACATTATTTTGTGAGTTATTGAAGTTTTTCAATCGAATTTAGTTGTGAAACCGACGAATTTTAAAATATAGTCCTTTTCCAGCTTTCTATTTTTCATGCCTACAGTGTATTTAAAATGCTAAAATTTAGTAATTAATATAGAGATATGAAACTTTTAGTGGTTGTTTTCTTTGATCTATCTGATAAAAACCTGTGCATTAAAAAGGATTTAGAAGAATTGTCAATTTTTGAAAATTGATAAAAGCAATTGACTTTTTTACTGTTTTTCATAACGTCTATTATTAAATAATTTCTGTAAAAATGTGAATAACAGTATCACATGAAACCATACACAATTTTATATTTATGTGGGAAGCACTTCAAAGGAAATAAATAAAAAATATTTTAAACAAATTAAAAATTTCAGTGGGAATATTTAAATTTTGAAACATTTTTAATTGGATGTTTTTTATTGCTCATGTAAGTGTGATTTTTTTCTTTTGTAGTCTTTTATATTCAAATGAGATACATTAAAACATTTTGTCTTAAATGTAAAATCAAAAATAATTCTGTTAAGGGTACTTACAGTGTGTCCTTATTTACCTGTTTTTTCATTTCACCGGTTGTTAAAAGTAAGACCAAAAATAACAATACACAAAGAAAAAAAGTTTGTTTCACGACATTATCTGAACTATTGTACTTAGAAAGGTTTTTAAGCATAAAAGGTATGGCTATAAACAAACTGCTCTCAAATTTGAATTAACAATATATAGGCTATTGTAAAAATCTGAAATATAGATTCAGTTTTCTTATACTGGCAATTTTATATCCAAATCCCTCGGATAAAAACTTTTTAAGTATTCCATTCTCTAAACTTTGCCAAACTCAATGACAAATATAAATTTTCAGAAACTTTTAACTGTTTCAATTGTTTTGGTCAATATTTCGATACCTATATTTCAATATATAATTTTATATTAAAACTGATGTTCTTATCCGCAGTTTTCTTAAATTTCGTTTTTCCTAATATTAGCATTTTTACTTAAGAATATTTACATGTAGAAAAACATTATGTTATTTGGTATTGTGTGGACCATAGAAGATCATGAGACTTTTCTAGCCTGCCTGCAAGACAAAAATACTTCAGTTTCTGAATTTACAAATTGCAATTTCGATTAAAAGTTTAAACTTCAAAAAAATTTTTACTTTCCCCATCTAAAAAATTTTTTAACATATTCCGGCCAAACCTAAGTGCCACTTTGCATTTTAAATTAAATGCAATATAAAATTTTAATGCAAAACATGAAAAAAATGCTTAATGGATGATTTTAACTGAGAGTAAATTATATTCTAATGTAATGAACTTAGAGTGATGAACACTTAATTTTGGAGAAATAAGCATCATGAATGTGGCATGCAGCACAATTTTATTTTAAAAGGTAAAAATAACATATCGTTGGCTTACAAGTGAAACACACTAAGACAAAAAAACAAAGCTCTTAGAAAGCCGAAGAGGACAAAATTCTACTTCACAGTGTGCTCCTAAAGAGTAAATCTAACGTTCATGCATAGAAAAAATGACTTAGTAGACTTACCAGTCTAAGCATCACCAAATTTGTGTCTAGAAAATCTAAGAAAATCATATATGGAAAATTTTGTCTTAGTGTTTCACTTGTAAGCCGACGATATATCTTTACCATGACATACTTTCACCTGAATGAATTATAATATTTTTCAAATGCATTGAATCGTCAAGAATGTTAAATTTTCATGCACCCACAGAATATTGTACTATTTAATTTTTGAGTAATTTCCGTTAACTATTGTTGAAATAAAATTCATATAGTGAGAGTCGCCGAATTTATGCGTTATAAGTCCGGAATTAGAGCGATTATAAGATTACAATTGCTTAAATATTAAATTAAATACAACAAAGACACTTTACGGCAAAGTTAAAATAATGCTTATTGGATTTTTTTTATTTCAAAGTAAATTATCGGAATTTCTAATTTTAGTGGAAGAAATATCATGTAGGCATTCAACACAACTTTATCTAAAAAGCCATCAGATAGCATATATTGGACCATAACGCACGTTAACCTGACTGAACTATAATGTTTTTAAAATGCATTAAATATAACGAATGTTGAACTCTCAAGTGACCACAAAATATTTTTTTTAAATTTTATCATAATAATCAATAACTATTGTTCAAAATAAAATTAATAAGGTTATAATCTCCAAATTTATATGCCTTCAGTCAGAATGATTTCAAGGTACCAGTGTATGCTTACATACAAATGATCCTAAGATGCCAAAATGACTAAAATTGCAATACCCTACTACCACTGTGGACATAGCATTCATTTTAAAATATATTTATGGTTCACGCTGCTTTCACGCTAACTAGTGTTCTAAAACTATACATTGGTAAAAGGGATTTGATGATATTGCCTCGTCTAAGAACATTTACGCAAGTGTCAGGAGTGAGTAACCAGTACAACGGAATATTAGAATGAAAATTATTCCCCACTTGTAAATCTATGAAAGTTACTTTAGGTATAAAAGAATTCCTCTAGAATTCCAGTTTTTCATTTCAATAATTCTAATCCCCTGCAGTTTAAAAATATGTGAATAAGTTTTTCGTTGAAATTGACATATTCTGCAATACAAAATTTGTATTTCATTTTTAAGTCATCCATAGTTTGTAGCCAATAGGAAATGTTTAATTCTGGACATGTGTTCTTTTGAAAATAAACATTTAAATTTGTCAGTGATCCATGATTCTGATTGGAGCCCTGGCAGAGAAGAAATATTTGTGGTTTGGTTTGTCACTCTATGGTCTATTTTTTGCAAAAGAGTCAATTTGACCAAAAATATTTTGGAAGGACAGATAGCAGTCGATATAATCAAAAATCCAGGTTTTAGTTTTCACCACGGAAAATGAATATTGCCTATTTCATTAATGAAACAACTACAAAGAGCAGCCAAATACAAATGTACTAAATATAGAATGGAGAACAATGAAGACGAAAAAGAACTTAAGCAATTTATCTATATAAAAAGCCAATTTAAAAGCGCAGTAATCAACTAAGTACGTGTTTTGAATACACAGGATATAAGAACTAGTTTGTTCAGGGAGGTAAACAAATTCATTCGCTTTAAAATTCACCAATTAAATGACAGCGATTAAAATAGATGTAGGCACAGTTAAGGCATACTAATGAACACAACTTTACCGTCTACCTGATAATTATTCCTCAAAATCATCAAGGATATTTACCGATAAGTATTTGTAAATAGATTGACCACTTGTCAATGACAGCGAGCAGTGAAAATTTTTATATACCGGTTTATGCCTGCAAAATATCAAATACGCATTTAAAAAAAATATGGAAAACATTTTGTTTACATTTTATGTGAGCAGTTTAGTATAAAAGGGAATGAAATTTCATGAAGAGCATTCAGACATAGTCGAACGATCAACATGCTTACTAAGGTAAGATCTCTCCCTCTAAATTTTGTATGTATTTAATACTGAAGAAGTAACGATCCCATGGTTAGTTAGTTAATACTATATATTCAAATGGTTAAATATTTTGAAATTATATATATATAACATAATTTTAGTGGCATTTTAAAATATGTTAAAGTACAGAACAGTTTATAATTTTAAGACAAATATAAAGTATTTCTGAGCAATATTTAAAATAAAATCTTTCATGAATATTCAGGAAAATATAGGAGCCATGGTTAATAAGCTAGCTCCGACTTTACGCTCATAAGATAATAAATTTATTATACTAGATGAAATCTTTATTTACACTAAACATGAAATGGAGAAGTCTCCTTGATGGTATTATATTTAAATATAAGTATCCGTATGCATAAAGATAAAGATACAAATTCCAGTGCAGGATTTATCTGGTTTTATCGATAATGGATACCTAAATAACAGAGTTGGCCTCGTAGTTTATTGTTCTATATGGAAGAAATAGAATAGAATTTCTTTCAATCGCCACTATTGGAAGGTATTTCTCAGCAAAAGTTATAACTTTGTATAATTGTTCTATTTGCATTCACTGCCATTTTACCAATCTACGGTTCAAAGTTAATCGTATCGTTTTAATAATCTAGCTCTGTGATCTTAAAAATCCAACAGCATAGTTTCTGCAGTACTACTGAATTACTCATCCCAAAATGGGAATATTAGGTAGAAACAAGAAATATATCGATATCTTTGCATCTTTGAAAATAAGTATTTCTTATACAATACATACTTGAAAGGAATACGAGGCTGCTTTATTCAGGTTTTGTAGTGGATATTTGAAGCCAATGAAGATAGAATTGGATTGAAAGCATTTTCTTCCGTGCTGGAAACGCAATTCAGCTCAGGTTTTGCCCGAATGCATTGTCTCCAGTCTCTGTTGTCTCTCAGGCCAGCTTATTCGCCATCTTGAGATGGTTCTTGAGTACCGCAAAGTTCATGGCTAATAGATTTGTCTTAATCTGTTTATTTATTCCAAGTGAGTTAAGTAACAGTAAGAAAGGAATAAGGAAATAGTTCTTAACCGGTATTTTTCATGTCTTCCTATGAGAAATCTATATTTACACTGAAAAGCTTCCCCATCACAACTTACCTATCTTTTGTTTATATATCAGGTAGCTATCCTCTTCGCCGCTCTTGCAGCAGTGCACGCCAGTGCTATCATCAACACCCACCTTGTCAACACTGGAGTCAGTGCCAACTCTAGACAACAAGACGTAAGTACATACTCTATTTTAAATAGGGAGTGTTAAAATAGGAAAACGAAAACGCGTATATATTTTTTGTGTAAGTAAATATTTTCTTGAGAATAGTTATATTAATTTTGGAACTAACACACTTGTAAACAAACATTTTAATAACCCTTACTTGCTTTTAATTTCATTCGTTAAGATGGTAACTTCAAAAGCAAATGCAGGCTCTAAAATTTGTTATACCTAATTATTCAATATTTCTAACATTTGTTTCTAATAGTTGTTTAAGTACTGATTACTAATTCGTCATATTTTGTAGAGATTTTTTTATTAGTTTCCAAATATGAATCAACTGAGTTTAAAGATAATATATTTTAATTATTAAAAACAACATATCGAACAAAGTAATAAATAATAAAAATATTACAAAAATTTAGAATATAAATTGTTTTAAGTTTTTGTGTTTTTTATTCATTTGGTATATATATTTATAAACAAATTTTGAGTTATTAAGGTAATGTTAAGTAGTACTTATTTTTAAACACCTTTTATCAAAATTTTAATTGGTATCATCTGCCTTGCTATCTTTTACTCTTCTTATGCTGTATACTATATTTTTGCCTTTAGGCATGGGGAAACTATGCTTTCGGTTATGACATCAAGGATGGAGTAGGTGCAGCTAACTCTCGATCTGAAGTTGGAGATGCTCATGGAAACAAGAAGGGATCCTACACCATTGCTGACATCGATGGAAGGGCCCGACGAGTAGACTACGTTGCTGATGGTCTTGGATTCCGAGCCACCGTCAAGACCAATGAACCTGGAACCGCCGCCAGCGCCCCAGCAGCCGCCCTCATCGCCAGCCCATACGCAGGACCAGTTGCCCCAGTTGTCAACCACGTAGCCCCAGTTGCTACTGGAATCATCGGACATGGTGGAATTGCTGCCGCTCCTGTAGCCCTTGGACTCAATGGTCTTGGCCTCGGAGTCAATGGTCTTGGTCTTGTCAATGGACTCGGTCATGGAGTCAATGGTCTTGGTCTTGTCAATGGACTCGGTCATGGAGTCAATGGTCTTGGTCTTGTCAATGGACTCGGTCATGGAGTCAATGGTCTTGGTCTTGTCAATGGAGTCAATGGTCTTGGTCTTGTCAATGGAGCCGGTCTTGGAGTCAATGGTCTTGGATGGGGACTTGGTGGTATTGGAATGGGCAAAGGCCTAATCCTCTAAGCTTTCCAATCGTTGAATGAAAGTACTGGTTATGTCGCATTGGAAATTGTGCAGTTGTAATTTATTTGTTGCCTGGTACGGTGTGCTTTTAATAAATTTATTGGTGTAAATTTGAAGATTGGTATTCATTTTTATTTCAATGTCAAAGTACAGGTACTAGCTAATATATTGGCTGTTAGGGACATATGAAATTTTATACATTAGAGGATGTACATTCATTACAGTTTAGTTGAACAGTTTATCATAAAAAAACTGGGTAGAAATTTTACTATAAATGGAAATAATGTAAAAGAATAGCATAATTTCCATTTTTAAAATTAATTCGATTTAAAAGTGAACTTAATACTGAATTTAAAAACTAAATTACTAAATTTTAAACAAAATTTAAATAAATTCTTGCTTAGATATTAATTTTTAGTGTATTTATTATTGGACTTACGTTTGAATGTGCTATGTGTAAAAAATTTCATTACACAAAGATTTCACATTTAATGACTTGAAATAGTTTAAGAAATTAAAACTGTAAAACATATATCTCAAAGTTAGCGAATCCCAATACAAAAATTTCATAAGTATTTCGCAATCGATACAGGAACTGATTTAAATCTAAATTGATAGAAACACACTGAAACAGCAAATATATTATTATGAATTTCTTTAAATTTTGTTTAAAATTTAATAACTTAATTATTAAATTCAGTAAAAAGTTCATTTTAAATCTAATTAATTTTTAAAATGCTAACTATGTCATTCTTTTATATTATTTCCATTCATAGTGTAATTTATACTAAAACAATTTAAGCTTTTGCCCAAATAGAATAGCAGCAGTGGGATACTATAAAGACTTACGGAAATGACCTAAATCATCCAGTGAAGTGAATCAAGGGCTCTCGATTAATTCACACATTGCAATTATATTTGGAAATTCATATGTAAAACCACACAGTAAATTAAAGTAAAGCATTTTATAAAAGTATCGATAAATCATACAATTATTTACATCCGTGAATGTCCAATCTGATTCCAGAAGCCAACTTAGAAAAGATATTTCACTTTATTTTCAACCTTCATGATTGTCACCAAGAATACCTTCTTTGAAAGGTTTTGCCACCAAAAATTTCTTGGTATTTATAGCTTGCTTACATAAATAAAAACAAAACCTGGAAACATTTAATAACATCAGGTGTGAAAGTTTCGTTAAATTGCATTTTAAGTTTATATTTCTACGGTTTTCTTTATTAATATTTCAATACTCGAAGAGTTCTTTGAGATCCTTAACGATTAATGAAAACTATGATTTCATAAATTCATCATGTCGAGTAACTTCATACAATTTGAATGGCTCTAATTCAAAAAATTAAGCTTCAGCCTTATATTCAGTACCTGCCACTTTCTATCACTAGTTCATTCTTTAGAGGTGGACATATTCTTTGACTGATTGATTGACCGTTTTTATACTGTAAGGGAACGAGTAATATGCAAGTTATAATATTATTTATGATAAAATACTAGAAGTGCGCAAGCAATATTTATTTGTATTGAAACAGTGAAAAAAGTAGCAAATTTTAATATTATTAAGTTAATGCTAAAAATATATAATTTTGCGATTATATCTGGCACCTCCAGTAATATGCAAAATTTTAAGTTCCAATTAGAATTATTAATAGAGATGGAGTCATGTGCTGGTATTTTCTGTGAGATTGTATTACTAAGCTTTGAGATTATTACTATGATTGATATGTATATTTTTAAAGTGTGAGATTTATAAATTGAGCTACTGTATTCTGAGTATTTTGAATTGTAAACAAATTCTTATTTATTTTTTAACTGAGTTTTTAAATGAGAATGTATCTCAACCAAAAATAAAAATGGATGTTACTACATTACCCGAGAAATGCTTGATTCGTTGATATGCGTTTTTCAATGGCAATCTTACATGTCATTGTTTGTAAAGTGTAGATATGGTAGGTATTTTTAATTAAGATTGCACTAGAGCAACATAACGGGCTATTGGCAACAGTCCGGGATCAATCCCAAAGGGAAAGATCAAGGACAACGTAATTTTGAACCACGGTCAGATGACGAGGTCACATCTGTGGCACCTCACTCTCCAAACTTCCACACCACACCCATTGTTTATAAAGGGAATAATGCGCATGTTCAGTGAAGCGAGTAATTTAAACTGTAAAGAATATCGAACAAATAATATCCGACAAAAACAATGCATTAATTCAACTCTCCAAGATATCTCGTCCATCAAGATCTGACCAATTTTGTTAATGATGAGATGTCATCAAGATATTGCCAATATTGATGATAAGATCATGATTTGATAATGAAGCATTATGACGAGATCAATATCTGGTCAGTTTTCTTCTAATTACGAGATATCTCGTACATCAAGATCTGGTCTCCTTTCTTAATGACATGGTACCTTTCATTGAGACAACCACTAGGAGGGACAACCTCTACAGTCCCAAAAAAGTTTTCTCCTCAGATATACTATTTTGCAGATTAGATTATTTAGAAATGATAAAAATTGTCTTATTTTTAGAGAAAAATATGGCAGTTAAAAATCATTTTGACGAATGCCATTATCTATTTGTGAACATTATCATAATGCGAAATGCAACTGAATAAGGACATCAGGTAGGAATTGATGTGTATGTTATAACGTTTCCAAGTAATAAATCCAAAGGATCCTTCCTGATGTGAAGAGGTTAATAAGATGTTAAATGCAGACCGACCGTGAGTTTACGCACCTTCAAAAAGTTCAAAACGTGCAAACGAATAAAATGCAGATACTCTCTGGACTGCCCCAGACAAGAAGGTAGGTGATCAGGATAGCATTCACCACGACTTTTTTACATCTCTACATCTATTGTGCATCGTATATCATACAAGACGTTTCATGTTTAAGTAAATTTATATTTATTTGCTCTTTTTAAAATCCCTATTTAAGAATATTGTACCAAATATTAATACTTTCTATGCTTTTATCTCTTGCTATTCATTTCATTATAAAGTTTTAAAGTATTCCTTTGTTAACCCTCCTGGTGAATTATCTTTGAGCCGAAAATTGTCCTGTGGTGGCTTAATACTGTCCTGTAGTGATACAAAAACCTATCTGATACAAAAATCTACCTAGTCTGATACAAAAACCTATTGTCCACAGTTCTGGACAAGGAACAATTTGTTTTTCCTAATTGGAACTCCACTCCATCTTAAAGTAATAGTCATTAGCAAAATTGACCAGATCTTTATGGACGAGATATCTCTTCCAAACCACTTGGAGAGTTAAATCAAAATAATCAACATTTCATGAAAAGGGAGGAGAAAAGTTATATTTTTTGATAATTAAAAATCAGACTACGTTAAATTTCACGATATCTTTCTCTTCAATTTTATACTTCATCTCACTTGTATTTCCTTAAAGATAACTGACTCGTGCTTAAGGTAAATGCAATGACAGGCACATATTGATAAAGATGAAATTCTTTCACCGAAAACTTAAAACCTAGTTCATTAATATTAAGTGTAAGATGTCGTGTGACTTCTAAGTTGCATTATCGTATTTTAGTACTAGTGGTAATCTATCAAAACCCAGTTTAAGCAGCGTTGAGACTTTAAAATAGTAATGCAAATTCTAAATATTAAATTTCAGCGGAAATTTTTATCTCGAACATTCAGAATCATAAAGCGCAACGAAGACATGTGAGTGTTAATCATTGCATATTTATATAAACATCAAATTCTATCACAAAAGGTTTCAAATTTAGTACACTACTATCAAGTGTAAAGTGTGGCGTGACTTCTAAGTTGCATTATTATATTTTAGTACTATAAGTAGTCCATTAAAACTCAGTTTAAACTACATCGAGATTTTTAAATTGAAAGCGAATTCTAAGTATTAAACTTCAGCAGAAATTTCAACCTCGAAAATTTAGAATCAGAAAACACAATAAAAAACAGAGATTGAGTTAATCTTTGAATATTTATTTATTTCTCATTTTTGTTACAAATTTATTGATCACCAGATTGCCTTTCCGTAACCCAATCCTCCAAGACCGAGGACACCTGGACCAGCTACCTTTCGAACTCCAAGACCGTAGGGGGCACCCAAAAGACCGTTTCCGTATCCGGCAACACCGAGGGGAGCTCCGGCGAGGATTCCATGTCCGGCGACGCCCAGAGGACCGGCGGCATAACCGACTGGGGCGACGTGGTTGATGACAGCACTCTGGGAGGCAACGGCGGCTGGGCCGGCGATCAGTCCCTTTCCGTAACCCAAGGGTCCGACAGCGGCTAAGGGGGCGCCCAATCCCAATCCATATGGTCCAACGAGGGAAGCATGGGCAGCTGCGACGGCAGCGCAGAAGATAATGACCTGGAAATGAATATTGAAATTAGTAAAGTTGGTTTGTTTCAATAAGGAAATTTTTGCTACAAGGGGATAATTAGACCGAGGTTAATTGTAACTGGCCAACAATTGTTTTATCTGCTTCTTGGAAGTTAGACTTAAGAATTTTGGAGCTCTAATTCCAAATTTGCATCGGTTTAGCCATAAGAGCCCTAGTCATTGTTATGGAGCTTACGTTTCTTATTCTAGTGTTATTGTTCTATGGAAACGTTACACAGACCGACACACATTTTGATGCCTTCAAAGTTTGATCTGTCTTCGGGTGGAATACCTACATTGGTACAGATTACATTTGGAACTACCAGTCTGACTGTCCTGGTAGATGTCACTCTAGAAAATCCTACACTTCTAAATGTGTGTCAAATGTGAGCATATATATGTTGAATGAATGAACACTATATGTATTTTGGTTAAGCTTTGCTCTTCGGTATATGTTTAGAAAAACTTGCTTCGGCTTAGCCACTACATTTCTAGATTTGGTTATGCAGCTTAAGCTCCTCATTTAAAAGTTGTACTGAAACATTACATTGACTGAGACACATTTTGGAGCCTTTAAAGTTTAATATGTCTTGAGGTAGGAGGCCCACAGGGTGACATATTACTGATGGAACATTCAATCAAACTGTGCTGGTAGATATCAGTATAGAAAGTACATGGGTGTGGAATGTGAACGCATGTGTTGAATGGATAAACATTTTATGTATTTTGGTAAAACTTTAGTCTTCGGTTTAAGTTTAGTAAAACGTGCGTTGGCTTTGCTATAACAGCTCTAATTTTCGTTTTAGATAACTGTTCTATTCAAGTAACATCTGAGCTCCTAATTCTAAAGAAATAAATTGAAATTTGCTTTTGTTATCAAACCCAAAATTCATCGAGGATAAATAAAAAATAGCTATGTATATCGAGTCGTGATATAATGAGGGGTTCATGTGGCATATAATATTAATGACATCAATATATTTCAAAATCATGTGAAAATTTCAAATCAAGAGTTAATTATCCCGAATTTTGTCGGATACATGGCTACATGAACATAAAAGGATGGATATGACGTATATCCCTAACTATCGATGATAGGACAAAATATGATACATATGGAATCAGCATCCCAATATACCTAACAAGTCTACCTTTTAAGGCACAAAAATGTTATACCGGTTATGTTGAATTGAGACAGATACCAGATATGTGAATTAAAGGAACACAGGTGAACACTTCAAATTCAAAATTTCGTAAATTGGGGAAATATATATATTGAGAGAGAAATATGAGAATCTCGCTTTAACGGAACTGAATTTTCTCTAAATAACCAAAAGTAAACTCTTTCAAAAACTGCTTGAAGGAAAGTAGAAAGAACTATTTACGATTTGGAAAGTCTTAGGAATCGATAAAGTTTAACGCTTTGAATATATATTTCCTAGTAAAGCACGTAAAATAGTTTATAAGATTTTAGTTCGAACTTTTATAAACTATTCAAAGAAACAAAAGATAGGAGATGGGTTAACATAATTATTGTATTACCTCTTACATTCAAAATAAACTGATTTCGTAAGACCTGATACATAGCTTATATCATAACAGTAAATAAAAATTACTGGGAATTATTGTAAGTGTAAGGTTTATAGAATGATACAAGACTAAATTTCGATTAACACAAGATATATTACTAAATTTACATTAATACAAGGTATAAGAAAAAAAGGTATAAGAATTAAAAGAAACGTTTTAGTAATTATACTGCCTGACAATCTTAGTAAGTATTGATTGAATTTAGTAATGGTTCCTGAAATAACACTTTTAAATTTCTATAAAAGTCAGATAGGGTTCAAAATATAACTAACAATAGAATTATTTTTTTAGAAATATAAAATAAATTAACAAGACTTCCTAAAAGTAACAGCCTATTTTATAATCAACTCAATCACTATACTGCAATTAGACATTTTAAATTTTACATGAGTATTTTAAAATAAGAGACAGAATCAAAGTAGGTATTTTCTAGGGATACATAAATAAACTAGTATATATGATTGCTTAAAAACTCTGCTTGGGAATGGAATACAGATGTGATAAAACCTTAAATCATATAAAACAATTTCTTTTATTCAAAATCTACACTTCTTAAGGAAACAATTACACATATAACAATCGGTAAATTTAAATTGCATATCGCTTGCTTAGACAAGAATTTGTTTTTTAGTTGTTGCTTAGATTTACCTCCTCTTTTTCAAACTTATTCCATTTGGCCTCTTTTGAGATTGACCAGAGCCCAAAGATCGTTAACCCTGAGTTCATTGAGAGGCAGCTTGCATGTGCATATTCATTACTTGATATTCGATGTCGTCCTTGGCGCAGCTTGGCTAAATTTGGACCTTGTGGCTAATATTCCAACGAATTAACTAACAATTGAGAGGGAGCACTAAACGTTTTAAGAAATCCTCCCTAGCGAATCCAATATAGGAAAGAAGGTGCTCAGGAGAAACCGGAGTTGACATGCACTTGGTGCAAGATGAAAAGTTTTTCTTTCTGGTACTAACTTCATGGGCTTTACATTCCAAGTGTTTTCGACTAGACATCTCGTCCATCAAGATCTGACCAATTTTGCTAATGACGAGATATCTTGTTACCAAGATATTGGCTGTTTTCTCTGATGACGAGATCAAGATCTGGTGAGTTTTCTTTTGATGACGAGATATATCATCCATCAAGATCTGGTCAGTTTTTGCTAATGACGAGATACTTTGTAGAGACAACCACCAGGAGAGATAAATGCCCACTTCTGAATTTAAATTTACCTGTATACACACTGCGCATTTCCCCATGACTATCAATATACCTATAATGCGTTTAAAAGGTATCTCTCGATTTCCTTAAAGCTATAATATGTATTCATGGTCAATGCATTTATTAAATTTGAACTTATATGAGAATGTATGATACTTACCTTAGCGAACATTTTGATGACTTTTGAGGTAAGAGCCGGAAAAGTTGATGATTAAACGTAAAAACTGTAGCTGCTTTTATAGTATTTTTCAAAAAGCGGCGTTCCAGTTTCCGTGCTTTATGATGACAATGAGAGAAAAAGAAACAGGGTTAAACAAGTTCGTTCCAATGTCCTTCGATGAGATAATAATTGATGAAACTCCACCCGATCCAACAGGTTGCTGACATTGAAGGAACTGTTCATTATTTCGCCTTGTTTAGGAAATGGGAACCGCTTCGATTCTTTGGGGGCGGACTCTTGATGCGATAACTTTCTTGAAGGTTTCGACGTGTTTATTAAAATGCGAACTCTTGTAAACGCAGAAACAAGTTTTTTAGCTTACGCCCTATTATTATACGGCTGGTAGTATCTGGTGTGTTTAAAGTGGGATCTGTTGTTTTCTCTTCCGTCAAGGTTGTCTCGGAAACTAAGTGAAATAAGAACATGAAGTAAAAACACTGAATTATATGAATCACGATAATGGAAGTGATTTTATACATTAATCATCGTTAATTTACAATTATTTCTTTTCTTATAATATTTAGTTCAAGGTACTTATATACGATTTGAACCCGGCCATATATGCTGAATCAGTTTCTAACTGGTAATATGATAGGTGTGTTTACTTTCAAAAATCCCTTGGACCACAAATTCTACTTTACGACAACATATGGATACTTTATTAAGGGCCGTTCCTGAGTAGTGTATTGGATGTGCATTTACTTCCGGAACAATGTAATTTGTAAATAAAAATGTCCAACAAAAAAATTTCCCGATATTTGTTAGTTTTCATACTTTATTTCTCATTAATTTTAGGAGTTTGGGTTTTCAATTGGGTGGGTAGTTAATGTCGCACTGGAGCAACACAATGGGGTATTAGCGACGGTCAGAGATTTTTTCAATTTTGATAATCACCTATGAATTTTTGTATGTTTTTTTCTTAATTTACATTAGAATACACTTAAAAGACACTTCACAAGACAATGTTTTAAAAATTGTATTTAATTTAATGTTTTTGTAACACAAGGGGTGACTTATAGAAGTTTGTATGTGGGTGGCTAGTACCCATTTGCATATTTAACCTCCTCTTTTCTCAAAAGCAGTTGATTCCACCCAGAAAATAACTTGAGCACTTTTTGAATATTGATTAATATATATTGATTTAATATAAATTAAGAATAGTATTTATAGAGGTAAGGCAAGTGACTCCACTGAATAAAAGGCGCGTCTGGGATTAAAGTAGGGACTGCTACCTGTTGGAAGTGCTTGAATGAGTGATAAATTAGTTTCACCACTAAAGCGTTTCCAATTCGCGACAGCGAAGTTGTACAGACCAAAAGACTCAAGAATTAAACTATGTACTCTTGCCCCACTCACAAGCTATCACATTGAAAACAAGAATATAATCCATAATATGCACTTGCCCCATTGTGTGGGGCAAGTATGACTCCATGAAATAGCATTGAGAAGCATTTTTTAAAATTATATCAATTGTAAGTTCGAACAAATAAGAGTAAACATATTGATAAATGGTCCAGGCGTGTATGATATAAGTAATGGGACACAGTTGTTAATGATTCAATATAAAATTTAAAAATTTGTGTTGGCATTTGCCCCACCTCACTCTACTCAAAAGACTCCTAAGAACTTCAATTTCTTCCAAAATCGAATGTTCTTGTTTCCAGAGGGATGTTTATACAGACTTGGAAGTGAATTGCTAATACATCAAAAACGGTCAGGACCGTACCTGAGGTATTTTACATTCACGTGCATATTTAAACTAGTCGCCCCCTTTACTCAAAAACATTTGAGTTTTCAAAAAATTACCACCTTATTGCCCAGTTGTCAGAAGCTCTCAGAAAAGACCTCGTGCTATTCTGCATCAGCAGTTTCACACTTTCCCACATCGACCGAAACGTCGATGTGGGAAAGTGTGAAACTGCTGATCAACAACTGCAAGTGTGAAACTGCGAATCCACACAACACCCCACATCGACGTTTCGGTCGATGTGGGGTGTTGTGTGGATTCGGCTTAAGAACTAGTTCCCAAAATTTTCCCCTGCAATCTAATATGCAAGTCCAAAGCTAAAACCCCGTTCTTTCACTAGTAACTTGGGAAAGGACTGGACTGGACCATATATCACAACTTTTTAAAAGTATTATATTAATTGCAATATTAACACTTACTCTTAACTTCTTCCTTATACACTGTCGAATTAAATTCGAATTCCAGAGAATCCGAGGTGCAGGGAATTGACACCCAGATCTATCGACGTCTAAAATTAAGCAACTTGGGTAGTACTTGAGAAGGTGATCACTTCAGTATCTGCTCCGAATAGAAGGCGTGTATTTAATTTCGGTACCGCTGATAAATTATGCTATTCAGCTCCTTACACTCAAATTTTATTTAAAAATTTTCCCTTTATGCACCTTAATTTTATGGTATTTCTCTTTTTCTGCGCAGCAGGTGATATGTTTGTGATATATCCAGAGTCCAATCTAGCTTTTAAAAGTCATCTTGAGTACTTTTTAATATTGTAGCATAAATTAAGAATAAAGTAAGCGTCTTTTGTCACAATCGCAAACAAAATCTAAAAATATGGACGAATAAAGTATGAAAACTGATTTCTTTTATCGGAAATGTATTGCTGACCAGTTTTGTTTAATGTTGGAGTCACGCCCCAACTGTCTCTTGGTGGGCCCTGTTATTTCTGGAGATATGCACAGCCAATCACCACTCAGGAACGGCCCGGTTCTTATACCCCTTTGATTTTATTCAACACTTTTAAATTTAATTCTAATTTTACAAACCCACACGATTTAACGAACTTTAATCAAGTTTGTTAATTTCAAAAGAAATTTTAATTCCCTTTTATCGAAATCCCCATTTTTAAAACATTTTGTTCCTTGAAGTTTGTAACAATAGCGTAGATAGTATAGAGTAACAGTGAAATAATTGTAAAACCATATCTTTTTATTTGTATATTGCACTAAAATTCCAAAAAGTCTTCCAAAAAATTCCAAAAAAAGGAAACGAACATTCATCATGATTGATCGATGGGACGAGAGAAGACGCCCATCCATTGATTCATCAGATTGGTTCGTACGACATAGTAGTAGTAGACTGGCGATTTCACCATTTTTGTCGTCATTCTAAAAAATGTTCAATCACACTCCCCATGATTCCCTGTCATAAGATGTTATATCATCAAACGAGCGCTTAAATTTCAAATCGCCAACCAAGTCAATTTTTCACAGAACAGTCACGTGACTATTAGTCGACATGTTGGTTTCACTTTTTGGAAGCTCCTCTCAATAGCAATGTTCAGTCTACTTATATTTCACGTCTATGCTTTTAACGAGGTAAGTCATAGTTCAAATATCAGATTCATAGTGACTCGTTGAAGAATCATTCTAATTTTCTCTTCCTACATTATTTACATTCAACGGTAGGAAGTTAAATTAACATCGCACTGGAGCTAGAAATCGGGCCATTATAGACGATCCTGGATCAATCCCTAACATTGGATGTTTCTGTCTCATTTCGGATTATTTATGCGTTGGTGCCATTTTAAAGCGAAAGGAAATGTTTTACTTTATGTTTTGTCTCTGCCTGTCTGTATGCGCCTGACAGTACTACGCCCAAGCTACTGGGAGTATTTCTAAAGAAGCTGTGTATTTTGAATGCTCATAGTAATTGATGAACTAGCTTACTTAGCGTCAGTCTATCCTTACGTTTTGCCTGCTTATGTGTTTGGGCCCGTTGTGTACATCACATAAAATACTCAATATAGCTTCAAAAATTCATGTTTTCTAAAACAGCGAATTAAACTGTTTAACATTACTCTGTCTGTACTAGCTCTACTTTAAAAATATTGAATATTTATATCTCTTACCATACTTGAGTCAGCCTTAATCGGACAGTGTTGGAGAAGTTGAGATCTGAACAACAGCCAAGACGATCTAGTATATGACGAATATTCATTAAGTTTTTAATTTGATGATTCAAACTCTGAAAAGGTTTATAATTAAGTGTTTTAAGCGCAGATAAAATTTGGCGCAAATGTGAGGTAAATTAAAACGAATTTTTATAGATTTGTATTAATGCTTCTAAGCCTTTAATACCATTTTAATACAATTTAATGCCATTGCCTGGTGGTTGTCTCAACCAGCTATCTCGTTATATTAGCAAAATTGACCAGATCTTGATGAGTAAGATATCTCGTCATTGGCAGAAAATTGGCCAGTTGTTGATCTAATTCTCTAATTCCTTTCATTCTAATTTTCAATTTAAATGTTTAGGTAATACTTAATTATTTAAGAGGTAGGTAGGTATTATAATTAACGTCACTTTGGAGCTCTTGGTGACGGTCCAGGATCAATCTCAAAGGGAAAGATCCGAAGACAACTCCACGTACTTATTTAAGAATATGAAGCATTTCCAATTTATGTTTCTTTCAATTAAATTTTAGTATAACGTGGCAAGAATTGTTGCTTATATTTCCTCTTGTTATTGTTAATCATACACACTCTCTATATCAAAAAATGTTCTATACGATACGATAACCATTCAAGTGGTTTCGACGAGATACCTCGTCCACCAAGATCTGACCAATTTCGCTATTGACGGTCTATCTAGTCATCAAAATTTTTCTAATTTTTAGATTATGACGAGATCAAGATCTGGTCAATGTTCTTCTAATGACGTGGTATCTCCTCAATCAGGATCTGTTCAGTTTTCTTCTAATGACGAGATATCTCGTCCATCAAGATCTGGTTAGTTTTCTTCTAATGACGAGATACCTCGTCAAGACAACCACCAGGAGGGTTAAGGTGAGTAAGTGTATCATTTGAGTGAGAATATTCATTTAAAATGGGCCGATTTCTATACTTGATAAATACAGACTTTCAGAATATTTTATTATCAAATTATTGCACCTCTTTAATCGAATTTTGTATTTTAATTCAATTTTAGTAATAATAAAATAAAACTTTATTAAGTATTAGATTAGTAGATAATTACGAATAGTTTTTATTTCATACATGCTGAAATTTCCCACAAGATAACTGTCGAAAAAATATAATGTTGTATATGTTAATTTAAGGGTGTTATTTGTGTCATTCTGTGAACCAAGATTACAAAAATTTATCTTTAAATTTTGCACTACCTGTATTAAAACGTAACACAAAGAAACCAATTTCAAAAATATTTAACAAAGTGATCAAATCTTGATCTGAAGAATGTAAAATTATATATAAATAAGCACACCGTCTCACGATTATGTGGATAAAATCTGTGGAAATTTTGAATCTCATGCAAGATGTGAAAATCATAGAATTAAGAAAAATGTATTTAAAGTATATAGTCTGCTTATAAGAAATATACACTAGATAAAAACAGCTCTCATAAAACTATGGGGGGAATTTCTACTCAGTATACAAGTCACTGAATATGTTTCTCAAGGAGAAATCTTATCTTCATGCAAATAAAAATGACTCTGTGAAATTCACCAGTCTAAAGAACACCACATTCTGGTCTGCAAATTCCAAAAATATTCATGTCTCAAAAATTTTGGCTTCGAGTGTTTCTCTTGTAAGCAACGATACTATACTTCAGTATGTTTTTGTGTTTAACACGCTGTTTACGTTGAGAATGTATTTCATGTTCAATTTCGTGGCAATCTGTTTAAAAATGCATGTTTAGTAATGAAATTACTTCTAAATTGAACGAGATAAAGAATCAGAATTGCAAACAATCGTTCTACAAGAACAATACAAGAACCTCCAACTTTGAAACGAAAAATTTTACCACCCTTTGGAGGTTCTAGGAGAAGGATGACGCTACGGGATCATTCTGGCTGAAAAGCTCTCAATTCGTAACAGGCATCTCGTCCATCCTCCGCCAAATTTCTTAACATTTATCGTAGTTATAGACATTAAATTGATATCTTTTACTATATTATATTGCTTCAATGTTTATTATTAAAACCATTAAGCCTTCTCCAGTATCATTTTCTGTGCCCAGAAATTGACCTTCGGATTATTCATCCAGCCTTTGGAGACAAACGTAATAGAAGTAAATACCCAATTTCATTTGTTTCAATATTTAGACCCTAGGGGACACATCTTCTTTAGATGTGTACGGGCTTCATGAACCCGAGATATCCGTGATCCATTCTTTTCGCATGGGGTCTACTGCCATTGGAATCGCGACCACAGGATGCCCAAGCGATCTTTCTCTTTCTTCTCTCCATCTTTTCTATTCACAGTTACTTGACATTGTCTTGTGTTTGACGCAGCTTGGCCAAATATCGTCCTTACGCCATAAAACCCAAAACCAACCAACGAATCAACCGTTATTCAGAATTAGTTAATTATTCGTATTCACAATTCGTGTGTACATTCAAATTGCATCTGATTTATGTTCTAACTTTAAGGAACAGTGAACTTCAAGCAAATTTGTTTTGACCCTCCAAGTTGTTCCAATGAGATATCTCGGCCATAAAAATCTGACCAATTTTGCTAATGATGAGACATCATCAAGATGTTGCCGATTTTTTTATGACGACGGTAATAATATCTGTTCAGTTTTTTTTCTAATGACGAGATATCTCATCATCAGGATATTGCCGATATTTTTATGACGACGAGATCAAGATCTGGTCAGTTTTTTCTAATGACGAGATATCATCCATAAAGGCATGGTCAGTTTTGCTAATGAAGGCATACCTCGTCGAGACAACAATCAGGTTACAAGTACTTGACACAAAAGTATAAATTATTTTGAAATTATTTTTAAAAATACGAGGATTTGACTAATTCAAAAGGTATCCGACCCATTAAGTCAAGTAAAAAGAAAGCTTAAAAATAATTTATTTAATGTACGTTTTCATTTTAAAAGATGTGTTTATAATTAAACTTCTTACAAGGTGACTTTTCCAAGGTCATGAACTCCTGGACCTTCTGCCAAACTTCTTAACTTTATCGTACTTATGGACTTTGAGTTGATATCTCGTAGAGAATTATGTAACCTAGATGTTGTTATTAAATCCCTTAGGTGTTCTCCATTGTTCATTTTCTTTGCCACAAATCAGTCTTCAGATTATTCATCCAGCATTTCGAGACAAATTGGGAAATTAGAGTAAGTACTCAATTCTATTTATTTCATTATTTAGAATTAGTACAATATTCGTATTTACAATTTGTGTACACATTCGAGTTACATCTGATAAATTCTCCATCCTTAAGGATTCAAGCAAAGTTTCTTTTAAAAGTACTTGTCAAAAAAGTACAAACTAATTTTACAAACATTTTTAAACTCTGTTTTTCAATTCAAAAGTACTACCACTGTTAAAACTAAATTTATCGAGCAGGTCAAATTACCTTTTTAGAATTTAAATTTAAGATTACTTTTTTAGTTTTATCGCTTTTTCTCAAATGATTTGTAACTTTTTCTGATATGTTTATAGCATTAATTTAGTATATAATTCCCTTCATCTCTCCCTGCATCCAGCATAAGTATGAAGTATACCTATTTTACTACGACGGGTCATGTGACCTGTTTATTATTTTATGTTTTTACGATATTGTCAATTCTAAAACCCTTCCATTTTATACACTGCTCTGCGAAATAATACGCACACACACCACTGTAAAGAGTTTCACATTTCATGCATCCTAACTATTCATACTTGTATCATTGTATATACATTGAATCATAACTATAACAGAACATCTCAACTTCGAATTTTTTCTTCTGAACTGAATAACGGTATCAAATCCAGATTTTTTTAATCAAAATAATAGAACTTATGATAATTGAAATTTTGTTAATTTGTTTATGATTATTAAATAATTATTTAAAGATACTTTTGTTTATTATTTCAAGCACTAATTACACTGTTACCTGCATAAAAATGGAAAATGGGTCATTTAACCCGGAAATGAGTAAAATTAGTAATGAGCATTCTAAGCGTTGTGAGATTTCTGTGTAATGTAATGTTGCTTTTACCCCACAACACACCTAATGACTAAATAACTGCATCTGATGGCCATGGATCCTTTCAACTTTTAGAAAGATTCTATTGGTCCTTTCCTTGGAATTGAATACTTTGGAACTATTCTATTGGCCCCTTCTGTAGAATAGAATTCTTTAGAAAGATTATATTGCTAATTTCCGTATAATAGAATACATTGGAAAAAATTTATTGCCCCTTTCTTTGGAATAGAATCCATTGGAAAGATTCCACTACTTCTTTCCTTACTATATATTACTGTATAATCCTTTTGAAAGACTCAATTGGTCACGTAGGTCAAAATTGGTTAGATTCATGCAAAGATTGCAGGTTGTAAGATCGAAATAAGCATGTGAACCCCCCCCCCCAGAGGCTTAATATAAATAACCATTTTTAGAACATAGCATTTCTAGAGCATAAAAGAATCGAAGAAAATAAGGGAACATTTGATTTTTTTTTCTTGAGTTTACTATTTTGGTTAGTAAGATATTGAATATTTTCTCCGGCCCCCCTGATACCTTGTCGCGGAAATTTGGGGGCCTGACCACACTTTGGAAACCAATGGTCTAAAACAATGAGCTAAAAATTGAAATTTTAATTTTAGGTTGAAAAAATGAAAGGTGATCCCAGGGCGATTTATTAACGATATCTGACACTTTAAATCGGAAATAAAAGAAAGTCACAAATGCTGGAAAATAATTTATTTGATGCACGCTTTCATGTTAACAGATGTATTTGTTAAACTTCTTACAAGATGACTTTTCCAAGGCCAAGGCCGAGAACTCCTGGAGCTCCAAGACCGAGCTTACCGGCACCGAGTCCCAGTCCGTAGGCACCAGCGCCCAAGAGGCCGTTTCCGTAAGCGAGGGGACCGGCGAGTCCGTATCCGGCCACACCGAGGGGAGCTCCGGCTAGAAGTCCGTGTCCGGCGATGCCCAGAGGACCGGCAGCATAACCGATTGGGGCGGCGTGGTTGATGACTGCACTCTGGGAAGCGACGGCGGCTGGGCCGGCGATCAGTCCCTTTCCATAGCCCAAGGGTCCAACAGCGGCTAAGGGAGCGCCCAATCCCAATCCCAATCCATATGGTCCAACGAGGGAAGCATGGGCAGCTGCGACGGCAGCGCAGAAGATGACGACCTGGAAATGAATAGTGAAATTAGTTTTGATTTTCATCATAATGTGAATAATCAGGGTTGAATTGTCATTTTCTGTTTTAATCATTTTACAAAACATCGTTCTTAACCATCTAAGTGTTTGCGACGAGATATCTCGTACACGAAAAGATTGATTTTGTTAATGACGAGATATCTTGTCCATCAGTTTTGCTAATGACGGGGTATTTTGTCAAGACAAAACTGTCCTATACCTTCAAGGGGGACTGAAAACCCAAGTAAGAAAAACAAACTGTCCCTTGACCAGAGCTGGCGTGACAGTTTGGAACAGGTTTTTGCAGAGGCTGGCCACTATAGGGCAATTTTCAACGCGAAGATAAAAGGCCAGGTGGGTTAAAATATCATTTTAATCAATTGATATCTCAAAACACCAAAACCTTTGCCAGATTCTTGTCCATTTTAATTTTCAATGAAGCTCATAAAGGAAAACCATTTTGCAAGATCAGTGATAATTTTCTCAATTTTATTACTTACTACTATCGAAAGTTTTTGTTGATTAGAATACTTTGAAAAAAATTCAGTATTGAGAATGTTTAACAAAATGTATTGGTCAAGCATTCCAATTAAACTCTGTTTGAACTTAATATAAAACATTTAAAAGTAGAGGTTAGTTTTTAAGCCTATTCTTTTAAATCTAAAGTAGTGGAATAAAATAATGAAATAAGCTTTGCGTAGCTAAATAATTCGTTTTAACTACTGGTTTCTAAAATGCATCTCTTATTCAGAGTTTCATAATTTTTTCAATTATTTGTTTTGTTTTGTTCTTTTATGGAATATTAAGACACTGATAGTCTACAACTCCCTATTAAAAAAGAGCATGACTTAAAGATTTGGGGAGACTAAATAAGTACAATAAATTTTACCACTTTCTAAGAAGTGGGTTTCATATAGAAAAAGCAATATTTTACTCAGAGAAGACAGGCACATGTGACTTATTGTATTATTTGTGTAAATATTTGTTTAAACCATAAAAAGGCAAAAATATAAATAAGTGCTCACTCAGGTAAGTATTTACGAAAGAGGAAAGTATTTAGCTTTTTGTACAAATGAACTGTATATTACTTTGTCCTTATGCTCAACTATAGTCTATTAAAAGACATACTTATAATAGACATACAGTATTGTTGCCTTAATAACATCGAATTGCAAGTTTGGCAAATCTTTTTCCTTCAAACTGATAAACTTAAATAAAAGGCCTTGTACAGTTGTTGCCTTTACGTAGGTTTTTGAGGTTTTAAATATTTTACAAAGAACGATAAATAATATGGAAAGTATATGGATTATAATATGCTAAATATACATTTGTATGATTAGTTTGAATTTAAGACCTTGAAATCTGGTACAAATATCTGGAGAACCAATTATTGATCAATACACCCAATGTGATAAACACAAATGCTTAAAATGTTCATTATAGAAAATAAGGAGTCTCGTTTCTATGGCAACAGACAGGCGTAGACATTCCATCTGATGCAGTAGTGGGGGTAGACAGACAATACCACTCAACAAATATTTGAAATTCTTGAAATAAAAATGTGTATAATGTTTTCAACTTTGTAAGAGATATCAGTTCTATAAAATACTTTTCAAATGAGAGGATTTTCAATGATTAACCAGACAAGAAAACACTTAATAAAGAGAAATGGGATTTACACTTTAGGAAGAACTCGTTTAATTATACATTTATTTTTATCACCTTCAGCTGTAAATATTCGAAAACTTTTCCAGTAAATTTTAAAATTTAACTTTTATTTATACAAAAGATCGAGCTGAAAGCCTTAAATTATCCAATTTGTTAGTTACAAAAGATCAAAATGTAGTCAAAAAGTTAAAACTTAGAAAGATTAATCATTTTTCTGCTTCCGTAGGATTTTACCCTAACATTATTTTCTACTACTGTAAAGACTGTTGTGATAAGAATATAATGGGCACTAAAAATCATTTATTGTTTGTTATTCAAGTGTTTATAGTTATCTTTTGAGGAGCAATCATAAATAATGAGTGCACATTTAAACATACTCTTGATATATCCTTTATTCATGAATTTTAAAACTCAAAATACGAATAATAGTAAGTCAATTAATAAATCTCACAACTCAAAAATTCCTCTCAGTCTCAGTAATAATTTTCTTTCATAAGCACCAAGTAATACAAAACTTTATAACTCAACTAGACTCACAACTCAAATGGATCTAATAAGTCTAAATAGAAGTAAAAAATTAACTTATAACTGGCATTGCCTAGTATAGTAAATTACATATTGCATTCGCGTTTTCATTAAGTTTCTGTATAAATATAGCTTGTGTTTTTAACTATTTTATCATAAATATTATTGCTTGCATTACTCGTTTCCTTCCATCTTTGCCATGACTTAATATTTATTTATAGTTTGAGAACAATTTATCTTGAAAGAATTTAAATATTTTATTTAACTTTCGCAATGATAGAGGATAAAAAGGTTTCAACATCGCCTCAAGTTTGTCTTTTGAATAGCAAGATTTACCAATGCATTCGGTATTGAAAGACATTTAATAAGATTTGCAATTTTTTATATTTTTTTCTAAGAAAGAAAACAGGTCTTAAATAAGTGCACTTTAGAAATGCATGTCTATACTTTAAAAATGTGTCTTTAGGTTATTGTATTTGATGAAAGAGGACAAATCCAGAGTCAAAAATTAACTGTTTCCATAACTACTTCTTGTTGTCAATATTACTTCCCAGAATCAAAGTTGAACCTATACGACAAAACTATCGATAATCACAACCAAAAATACGTAAATTTAGACATACCTTGGCGAACATGGTGAGAATGTTTGATGAATTGAGCTGGAGAAGCTAATAATATGCAATGTCCGGTCTTTCGCTTTTATAGTATTATCCAAACAAAACCACTCACCGAGAATTAAGAGATCAGAAAAGCTAAAAGAAAAACTGAGTTAAATAACTCGCTTGTCCTTGGTAGCGAATTATTCAATATCCCACCCAGTTAGGCGGTTGACATTGGAAATAGTATTCCGCGTGGTTTATTTCCTGGTACACACTGGGACCAATATCTTGCAGGTTGATGAATGATGCGATAACACTTTCGAAGGTTGCTCGATATTGAAATGTAAAAAAAGCAGAAGGCGCAACGTTTGACCAGCGATGTCTGTTATTAATTGACATGCTTGTTTTTTAATATTACACACATTCGGGGTTTTTTTGCTCGATTCCTGCTAGATCATTTCGACACGTAACATTTGAATGATACAAGAACAGTTATCAGAATGATTGTATATTTGCATTATTTTGTTTTTGTTTTCAAAACAGGAGAATAATTTAGATGTATGCACTTGCTGTATTTGGTGTGAGCATCATTGCTGGAACATGTTTTACATTTATATCTAGACACATTTTGTTACAACACTTAAGCCTATATTTCCGACTCCTTTCTTCAAAATTTTGCAAATTATAGCCTAAAATGTTTAAGGCAATACATATATATATTGATCTAGAGTAACGAATTGTAGCAAACAAGTTGAATTATGTAAAGAGCCACAGCTATTTCTCCACAATTATGGCAAACATGGAAAACCTGATACCATATTTGAAATTAGTGCCTAAAATACACTTAAGAATAGAAAGAAAAATAGTAGTTCAATATATATTATATGTAAGACTTCAGATTGTTCAGCTTGCTTTGACTGACTAATCAACTCTCCTGAAGCAATTCGAAATTCATTCTTTGGTATTTTCATTGGCAAAGTGATGAAATCGTATTCGAAAAGCAAGACAAGTATTGTGACATGCGGAATATGTACCGCAAACACGTTCCACCTCAGTAAAACAACCTCCACCTACATTTATCTTGATAGGTAGGTAGTTAATTACCGTCGCACTGGAGCAACACAATGCGCTATTGGCGACTGTCCGGGATCCATCCTGAAGAGAAAGATCCGAGGATAACATCGCGTAATTTTGAACCACTGTCACATGACGAGGTCAACACCTGAGCTGGCACCCCACTCTCCAAACTTCCACACCACGGCAACGTGAGGACATTTGAAATCACGACAAATTTAACGTGCACCACCCCCATGTACACGGCAGTCTTTGGTTGGATCGAGTTCCGAACTCTCAACCATCCGATTGCTGATAAGTTACTCTTCCAACAAGGCTACCACGGCCCTATTTAGCTTGATAGAGAAACCTCTGTGTCAAGCTAAAGGTAGCATGGAAATTTAAAGCTCTTAATACATGTAAATTTATTGTATTAGATATATATTCATCAATCAATATTTAATTGAAATTGTAACCTCTCTTAGTATCAAAACAATATAAACACCAAATTTTGAATTTATCATTTTCATCAATGTACTGTCAGCAATTAAAGTATTTTAATATTTTGGTATTTTATGTAATTCTCTATTTGTTTTTAGCATTCATTCAAATATATTTCACCTATATCAATGCAACATCCGTTGTCTTTTTTTATTTATACTTCTTGTTGATGTCCCTTTTTTTTGACCAAAACTAAAACACATGCATCTTCTATGCCAACGAAGACTGATCATCCATTTCTCTTCTTCTTACCCATTACAGAAATTAATTTGCAGCTCATTTGTTTATGAAAGTGGTCTCGACAAATCACCATATTTTTATTATACTTTACAAAATCTGTGTTCATAATTAGTGTTACAGATTAAGCCCAATTTGGGATGTGTAACTGAAATAAAATGAGATAATGTCGTAAATGTGCCCGTCACACACGAGTATACTTTAATCTTTCAAAATTATGAACATCAATGTTCAATGTTCAGTAAACACACTAAATTTTTGTTTAAATGATTTTTAAACTGTACAATAATGCTTTGAGACACTTCGAACTCGTTTAACTAATCTATGTTAAACACTTGAAAATGAGAAAGTTTCATGTCAATGACTTTAAGTGTTAAGTTCTTCAATATGACAAATTTTAATAATTCCAGGAAACACCTTTGAACATTATAATGGACCCTTTAGTTGAGCACCTCTGTCCTATATCATTCATTAAACTAATATCATAATTTTAGAAATATTCCTATGTTTAACGTATATGAGCTTAAACTTATATAATTTATAAATTAGAGATTAGGAATATTAATTCTTATACCAAAGAAAGTTCCATCAAATAATTGAATTTTTAATTGTTTATATTTTTGTTTCATTGCAAACTTGGTTAAAATTACGAGTTTACATTAGATTAAGTGTCTCTTCAATGTTTTTTTATTATTTTAATGCGAATGTTTAAAGTGAAAGTCATCAAGAGATTAAAATGCACTAACAAACATATCCGAATCAATATCCATACAAAATAGCTCATTAGTATTCAGTCAATACAACCACAAAATTAAACAACTACCTTGAAGGTGTATGAATTATATGAAAATGATCGTCGAATACTTTCTGCGATTGGAGAAGGTATTTTCGTCCCTTTGAAAGTGTGAAGTGCTTCAATGTCAACAACCGTGTATCACAACATTTGTTTATTGATACTGCCTTGTTTAAATTTAATTAAATGCTAAACATGTCCATAAACAAGTTTTAATAGAAATATTTATTTATAGTCTGGTATTTTTCTTGGGGACTTCAGGTATATAAAGGTATTAAATTCTCTGTAGCCACATTCAGAATCATTCAGGATTTCAGTATGATCGCTAAGGTAAAATCTCTACTTCTTAAATTAAAATTTGCTTTAAATATGTTTCATACGATTAGGAAATACTAATTATAAATTATTATTCAGAAGTAACTATTTTTTCGACATAGTGACGTATTTTGTAATGACGCTAACACAAAGAGTTTGCTTAGTCTTTCGATCACAATATAGAATTTAAATTAACTGCATCTACAAATTTTTAAATAAATTCGAAAATATACAAGACAATTGTTTTCTAAGTTTCCAAGATTTTATTCGATTTATTTTTCTGCAAAAATTAAATTGAAAACTTAACGCTCTGGAAGAAAAATATTAATTAAAAAGAGCTTAAAAATGCATTTAATTCAAAACTTATTTTCAAGAATATGAGATTATGCAATTAAAAAATTCAAAATAAACAAGGAGGAATGGCCTTGTATTTATGACTAGTCGAAGATTTACAGACAGCTAAAATTATTCAAAATTTAGAAAAAAATTGGACTAATAGTACTTGTAAAACATTAAAATTGTCTAATATGCTTTGAAAGGATTTTTACAAAGTACTCTCAAAAATAAAAATTATGTTTTAAAATTACACTTTTACTAAACATTTCTACGCGATTTTAAAATAAAATTCGCTAACTAAATATGTAACCCATATACTTGGCCTGGAAACATCTGAAAATATATTTTAAATTTTCGAGGCATTTTTATACTTTTTCGTTTTTGTCTGAAATAAATGTGCTAAATATTTCAATTCATTTTCAGGTAGCTATCCTCTTTGCTGCTATTGCAGCAATCCATGCTAATGCCATCATCAACACCCACCTGGTCAACACTGGAGTCAGTACCAGCTCGAGACAGCAAGACGTAAGTACCCATCATATTTAATTAATCCAACATTCAATCAGTGCCCTGTCAATAAGTGTAAAAATGCTTCACGTTAATTAAGCTGTCAAACCTTTGCCCTTTTGGCAATTTCCTTTGAATTAATTTTGAAAGCATTTCTCTAAAATTTGTTAAATCACGAAAGTAAATAATTTCAAAGAATCCAATTTCCGATACTTTAGTGAAAACAATTCAGTTAGGAAGAGTAGCAGTTTCAGCTAAATCCTTATAAGAGGGATTTCAAAGTAACCAACCAGCGAAGATTTTACCTCCACTCTCCAAATACTCAATCTGAAACGTATCGAGGTTATCTTAAAATGTAGTTTATCGCCATTTTGGCAATGTTTTTCATTTAATCTAATTGGCGTTGACAGATCAACTATCATATATTAATTCGGAATTCATCTTTTGCAATTTTTCTTGGCGAAGTGCTGAAATCGTATTGGAAAACTAAGCCAAGTGAAGTATGTAGGTAGGTAGTTCAACTAACGTCGCATTGGAGCAAAACAATCTGCTATTGGAAGCTGTCAGGGATCAATCTCGAGGGAAAGGTCCAAGGACATCATCTCGTAATTTTGAACCACGGTCAGATAACGAGTCAACACCTGAGCTAACACCCCACTCTCCAAACTTCCACATCACGCCAACGTGAGGACATTTGAAGCCACGACAGATTCAACGAGCACCAGTCCCCACATACACGACTCTCTTTGGTTGGATAGAGTTTCGAACTCGCAACCCTCGGGTTGCCTATCCACTACTCTTCCAACCAGACTTCCATGATCCATGACTAATAGAATCCGAGACCAATCTGAATCCAAATAAAACTTACAACGAATATTGATGTGCACTGAAGCGGAACGCTTCAAATTGAAGCAGAGTGAAAGGTTTTAAGATGAACAAGCTATTTCTTATGGAAGTGGCTTTCCCGAATCCCAGTCAATTTGAACTGGATTCAGATAGACCCGGGTTCTGTTGGTGTGAACCGGCCTTAACCTACTACGTTCGTGGATACTGCCGTTTGACTACACGGCAGAATAGCTTTAAAATAATTTCATAAATGATTGTGCCACAAGAGACTTGAAAATACAGAGTGAAAGCAATCACATAAATTTTGCAGAATATTTTTTAAGGTTTTCAGAGGAAGAAATAACCAAGAACTCTTGCTAATATTAACTCACATTCTACGATTCTACGATTGTGACAATGACTTCGATTGTTTTGCAGGCATGGGGAAACTACGCTTTTGGTTATAACATCAAGGACGGAGTAGGTGCCACCAACTCCCGATCTGAAGTCGGAGATGTCCATGGAAACAAGAAGGGATCCTACACCCTCGCTGACATCGACGGAAGGGCCCGACGAGTGGACTACGTTGCTGATGGTCATGGATTCCGAGCCACCGTCAAGACCAATGAGCCAGGAACAGCAGCCAGCGCCCCAGCAGCCACTCTCATCTCCAGTCCTTACGCCGGACCCGTTGCCCCAGTCGTCAACCACGTTGCCCCAGTAGCTACTGGAGTCATCGGACATGCTGGAATTGCTGCTGCCCCAGTAGCCCTTGGACTTGGAGTCAATGGTCTTGGTATTGGAAATGGTATTGGCCTCGGCATGGGAGGTCTTGGACTTGGAATGGGCAAAGGTCTCATCCTCTAAATGTCCCATACATTGCTTAATTGATGTTACGTATGTCTGGAATTACGAATTTATTGTGCGTAATTTATTTGAAAAGTGAAGGATGCAAATAAATGATTTTTTTTTGGTAATGATGTGCGGAATTTAATTTGTATGACTTATATTCTAATTATTATATGTGATAATATTTGTTGGTTGGCATGGTTGAATCGACACATTAATTATCAGGAGTTCATAAAGGAAAATACCACCATCGCAACTCATGCTATATTCCACTTCAGGATAATTAAAGATAACTATTTAAATATATTTAAAACATTTATATATTAAATATCTTAATTTCATTTTTCCGTTCGCACTTTATTGTGTTCAAAGAATGAAGGCTCTGAATCCAATTTTTGACTAAGGAATTTAAAGTTATATCAGTGACCCATACGTTTCAATTTTACTACAGTATTTTTACATTTTAATGTCTCGGATAACGTGTAAAGTTAGAAAATTCTTAGAAAGATGTTTTTCGATAATAATATCCAATAAATATCATTGAATACAAAGAGAGTTTCGTTCGGGATTTAAAATACACTGGTACCTTGAGATACGAGTGCCCACACATACGAGTTTTTTGAGATACGAGCCGTCACTAGGTCGATTTTTTGCCTTGAGTTATGAGCCAGAATTTGAGATACGAGCCTGCTTCGGAGACGTCACAACCACCACTCTCTCATATTCACCAGTTTTGAGCGTCGTTCAGTTCACATGCTTACCTCACCTGATGACAGTTAACGTCTGTCACAAAATCAATCAATTTCTTAATTTGGTTTGACATTTATTGTCAACTGCCACCAGGAGGCCCGAGTCCCTTTCTTATTTTTTTCTTTTTCTTTTCTCCGACCAGATGCGTCAATTCTAAAAACGGAAAAACTGGGTGATGTACAGTTAATTTTTTTCGTATAACTATGAGTCCAAAGAAAGTGAGTGTAAAGAACAATGGCGAGAAAAGGAAAAAAGGTAATATCCATGGAATTAAAGAGTGAGATAAAGACAAACATGAGCAAGGCGTAAGAGTAATAGACTTGGCAACGCAGTACGATCACATTACTTCTACGATATGTACTAGTCTGTAGCAGGACTCGATAAAGGCTATAACTCCAGCAACAATATTTGTTCATTATAAATATATAATTATAAAAAATTTGAGTAGTTTTTTAGGGGCTGGTACAAATTAATCTCATTTGAATTAATTTCAATGGGGAAAATTGATTTGAGATACGAGCATTTTGACTTACGAGCTTGGTCATAAAATGAATTAAACCCGTATCTCAAGGTATCACTGTATTACTCTTTCATAAACGTAAAACTTTTACTGCGAATCAAGCAATGAAAACACTAATCATTAAATCTTGCATATATCGGATACATCAATTTGACACATTGGACAGCTTTTATTTGCAATGATTAGTAACAAGCTGTTACCCAACATGTTCATAAACATAGTACCAATTACTACCAGGTATATATCATACACATGGCATGAATACAGTTGTATATATTGCAGCATTGAATACAGTTACATTATTACAGCATTGAATACAGTTGTATATATCACACAACTGTATTCAAAGAAAATGTAGAAAATGATCATTTATCAGCATATAAAAAATAAAAACACTATTTTATCAGCACTTGTAAATCTGTTAATTTCAGTTAGGAAGAAGTGAAAGAATGCTTTTAAACTCTCCTTTTGATGCTCTTATTCAATAATTTATCTAGACCATTTTAGTCAAATTGACGTTAGATACTTCATTAAAGTTGTAATGAAGTTGATTTGTACATGATACACGATTTTCTTAATATAACATTTAAGCAAGGGAATTAATAGGGGTAATTTAGCTTCTTAAAAATTTAAAAAAATTATATTTTGAAAAATTTTATTTTCAATTTCATGGCACAATAACATAACTACAAAATTTTAATTTTGTTATGTTAGGGAAAACATGAATAATTATACTCATATAACTTCCCATATTGCGAAAAAATAATACAGATGAATACAAGAAGTGAAGCAGCCTGATATTTCAGAGATCAGTTTCATATTCCATCCATAGAGGAAATATAAAAGTAGTGATACCTTTTGAAAATAGAGAAACACTTTTTTATGTGCCCAGGATCATGCGGCCAAAAGTAGTACTTACGTGACCTTTAGACTACTTTCAACTGCTTGGTGGAACCTAACTTCCATCATCCGATTGGTCCACGGGACGGGAGAAAGTGACTATCAATTCATTCATCATTTGATTGGTCGCACGACGTAGCAGCAGACTGAGATAATAGTTGTAAATTACCATTTTTATACCACTTTTACCATCACTAGAAAGGCGCATTCCCACATCTACTCTGTACCATTGTGTTTCAAATTATATAAATATTGTTCATAAAATAAAGACTATTTTTTGATGTTTCCAATATTTGCGAATTGCTTCGAATCGGGATGGTGGTGTAAGTCACTGTTTCTATAGATTCACTCTCTATTAAGGACATGTTTGTTATGACATGAATCGTTTGTTTCCTGCGTCTGGTAGGATTTTTATGATTTTGCATTTTTTTCAATGAAATTTAGGGATATGAGATTGCTTTTAATGGAAAGCAAGCTGAATTAGGTGAATATGTTAATGTGTATTCTCTTTCAATTTTCGAGACTTTTATAAGCTTAAGTTATTCATTTTCAGGCATCGCTTGTTATTTTTGATACTACTTTGATGTTTTCCATGTTATTGAATTTTTTAGAAAGGTATTTTTTAATATATTTGTCTTAAATTCCACATCTGTGAACTTAAGAAGCTAATCCATGAGTCAACGTTTTGTCATAGACCATAAGTTCATAGTCCTGAGTCATTTTTATCTACTTAACGATAGTACCTTTATTTTAGTTAAGAAGTAAAGCAAAGGAAAGAGCAATTTTGATTATTTAATTAAGCACATAGAAAAAATGGGAAAATAATAAATTCCTGCTATTAAATGCAGAATTAAATCAGGGTGGTTTGTTAGTTAAGGAAGGAAAAGTTACAACGAAACTAATAAAAATAAGCAGAGCAAATTGTCAAAGATTTTTCAAATGATTGTTCATACAGTAGCAACATTACGAAAAAAACTGTTCTTGTTTCTTATAAACTAACTCTAAGTTTGGGTTGGTCTGTTCAATGAACTTAATATCTGATTTAACTCTCCAAGTGGTTTTGATGAGATATCTCGTCCATCAAGATCTGACCAATTTTACTCGTCAAGATATTGCCGATTTTTTTTATTTGAATGAGATCAAAATATGATCCGTTTTCTTCTAATGGTGATAGACGACAAGATATTTGTTGGATGATATATCTCGTCCATAAAGATCTGGTCAGTTTTGCTAATAACGAGACACCTCTTGGAGGCAATCACCAGGAGGGTTAAGAAAAGATATCACAGGTTGTTATAAATGTTGAGCAGAAAAAAACTGTTCCGATCCACATAAAAATTTTAAAAAAGGTTTTCCTAAAATATACCTCTAATTCGCCATCAGTTTTTAAAAACAAAAATTCTAGAAAAATACGAAAGACATAGGTCCTCTCTCTGACAAGGAAGTGTGTAAAATCATGTTAACCTATATAAATATTCTGATCACCCAACTGTTACTATCAATGACTATGAGGTGTTGGAAAACATCGTTCCGATGCTGTGGTTGGAGTGGTGGACCAATATAATTATATCTGATTGATTCAATAGACTGAATAGAATAGTTTAATGAGTGCGCATAAATAACTGTACGAATAATTTTCTCATGCTATTTGAGATTAATGTCAAAACACTTCTATTAATTTGAAGTAAAACGTTTTTGAAAACAAGAGACTATCTTAAAATACGTTGAACGTATTTGCAATAAAATATTTCTCACTATTTCTGTTTTCTGTGATTTAAAAATAGAATTTGCATATAAACATATCTCGGTTCAAGAAAACATCTTGATACTTAAGTTACTTCAAGAAACTTATGTCAATAAAATTTAGCTACGAGTTATATTTATTGCAATTCTTCTGACATCTGCTGTTGATATTCAGCAAAAAGGCAGAGAATATAACATTCGAAAAATTTAATGCGTTGGCAACTATAGTAAATATCGTCAATGTTGGAATATTACCATTGGCTTAGAAATATAAACGATAATATTTTCCGAGACAAAAAAAATGGGCAAGGAAATTTATTTCAGTTTCGGCTGCTGCGACAGAAAAATAAGTTTAGTGTCTGAAATATGTTTTAATACTTTTTCTCCGAATAGAATGATAAATATTTCTCATTAACTAAATCCGAAACTGATTTGTTTTTGTGAGATAAATGTGCTTATCAACACTTCCATCATAGATACTTACAATAGTCTTCAACCCAAATGTTCAGATCGGACTTGTTACTTGAATATGTCGTAAAATAGAAAGTAAAATTTGATAGCATGTCATAACTTCGTTAAATTAATATATTTAAACCCTTCCGAATTGAATTATAATTTTACTATCTCTACGACAGAATTTTCTCTTTTGAAATAGAAAAAAATATTGTCGCAGTTATGAGACTTTCCCCTTCTGATGGTTTCCCTATGATGCATCTCATCATTAGTAAAACTGACCACGTTTCGAAGGACGATATATCTCGTCATTTGAAAAAACCCGTCTAGATCTTGATCGCGTCAACAAAAAAAGTCGGCAATATCTTGAAGACAAAATATCTCGTCATTAGCAAAATTGGTCAGATCTTGATGGACTTTGACGATGGTCTCGTCGAAACCACATAGAGTGGAAAGCAGAATTTACACACAAGGTAGGTACTGAAAACTTGAAAAATATTGGTAATCCGAAGTGAAACGTTCTTGTTCCCTGATTTTTTTTCATTTGTAGTAGGTAATACAATTATTAAACACTCGTAAGTATCCAAAAAAAAATTTTGAAGAATATTTTTTCTCCATTGTACGTAAATCATATGTTTGCGCATGAGCCTCTCGAATCCAATTTGTTCTTGAATTCCAAAAATTCAACAATATCGATACACGAAATTTAGATAATTTAATATCAATATCAAGTGAAAATTAGAAGACACGGACAGCCGAACACTTGGAAGTGTGTTTTGCACTCAGAAGTTTTGATAGTGTTGTGTCAAAATATTGAAAAGTACAGGGACTTGTGACTTGAAGGCCAATGTCCGGCATTTTTAAACAACTTATCTTATTGATTGATTTGATACAGTTGTTTATATCCGTTGCTTCCATTCGACAGTAAACAAATAATGTCGATTTCTGCACCAAGTAAGGCCGTGGTAGACAAGTTGGAAGAGCAACGGATTAGCAACCCGAGCGTTGCGAGTTCGAAACTCGGTTCAAACTCAAAGACCATAGTGTACACTGGGGGTTGATGCACGTTAAATCTGTAGTGGTCTCAAATGTCCTCACATTGGTGTGGTATGGAAGTTTGGAGAGTAGGGTGTCAGCTTAAGTGTTGTTCTCGTCATCTGACCGTGGTTCAAAATTACGAGGGTCCTTGGATCTTTCCTTTCGGGATTGATCCTCGACCGTCGCCAATAGCCCGGTGTGTTGCTCCAGTGCGACATTAATTAATTACCTACATACCTCTGTACCATGTAAGTTGGTGAAATAGATAATATATATTTCGTTAGATATATTACATAGGTGTTATAATTATTGACATTTACCCCTGCATAAATTCCAGAGTTCATGCATGCATTTCCATCAAACAAATTGTACAGGAAATCTTGCTGGTTAAAATACAAAATCATGGAGCAGAATTTGCTGAAACGAGGCAGGAAAGCACTTACGTTTCATAAGTGGCCGTCGCATTCCATCTCATAACGAACCATTCGTGTCAAAAATGAAATTACTTCAAGCCTAATAAGCGAACATATGGAAACAAAAAGGGATCCGGAAAACTAGGCGAAGGTTGTGTCACACCCAAAATTAAAAGTCAACGCCTCTCATTCCTTCAATGTTCGAACGTACGTAATCGAACTATACCTATCACCTTCGAATGTTCCATCAATATGCCACACCATCGGTCTTTCGAACCAGAGAATAACCACGAAATGCTAAAAAACAAGAATAGATGACGCGATCTCTAAAAAGGTAAAAGCACGTAGACGAGAAGGGAAGAATGTTGAAGGACAGCTTAAGTATTGTCGTATGTTTTTGGTGCTTTTTGAGCTGATGGGTGGAGTTACTTGGACACATTCCTTACTTAGCCCCTTTTTTTTAAATTGGTACAGCACCTAGACCACTTGTAAGTGTCCTTGTCAGAGTTTGGTATATAAAGTCGACTTGTTGGAACAATCATCACATTCACACACTTGACTTCTTGTGAAATTCACCATGATTGCTAAGGTAAGTTACTTTCTTTAACCTCTCTCTTCTCTTATTCTGGCTACTATTCAAATCCAAAAATGCTTTCGGAATTTGAAGTAGTTTCTTATCCATTTTCATGTCGGCTTAGTTGAAATCTTGCAAGTATCACCTATCTGTCTCTAAAACAGCACTGGTTTGTAACCTTTATGTTAAAAGATAAGAATTAAGTTTAGATTTTCGTTGATTATCCCCTTATTAAATGACTCCTTCACAATTTTGGGAATAGGATTTAAGACTATCTAAGTCGGGGTGATTTAACTAAGCTAAGTAGGAATGCATCATCTGGATTAATATAGCAGAGGCAATTAACTCTAAAATAGATTAAAGTACTCACAACAGCGCCTCTTAAAAACGTAAAGAATGTAATTTTTTAGACCGTTAGAAATTATGTTTTAATCACACATTATAATATAATCTAGCATATTCACTCAAAACTACACTATCTGGAAGGTTACCATCAAAAAGAAAAAAAAATAAAGTACAATTTTGGTCAGAAGGAAGGAGTTTTGGTCAAAATTTCGGCAGTTAGTTTGTCACTCAACGGTAATAATTGCTGTAGGGGTGATTAAATTGCTGATATCAGATAAAAGTGAATGTCAAATCAATCCAAAATTCTGCTAAAAAAAAAAGGATTCTCGCAACCCGAGACCTGTTTTTAAATAAGTTTTTCCTTATCTCCTGAATCATGCTTAACTTTGCGGAAGATCCTTAGACTTTGTAGGATAAATGAAAAACATACCCTTGGCAGGGTAGGTATCCCATGAGATGAAGTTTACTTTAGTTTGTTAGAAACTAATCCACATGACTAAGCCGGTAAATAAAGAAGATTAAGAGTATATTTCTAACGATGAAACATGGAGATTTATAAGGGTTGTTTGTGGTTGTGGGGTTTATGGCGCAAGGGCCATATTTTGCCATGCTACGCCACACAAGACATACAATAACAAGTAACAGACACATACAATGATAGTTTTACTGACACGGAAGAGAGAAATACACCCAGATAGGAATGTTTCGAACCTCCTCCGCCAACAATTCGAAGGTTGCTAGCGCAGTGGGCATACCCACTGAGCCATGGCGGGCCCAAGATTTATAAGGGGAAATGATTCTGTCTGATGCTGACGCAGAAACAAATAAATAATAAAGCATTCCACTGAATACAATGGATAGCAATTTTGAAAATATACCTTAATGTTAACAATATGTTTTAATTATTTCAGGTCGCCATCCTCTTCGCTGCTTTTGCAGCAGCTCAAGCCAACGCCATCTGGGGTGGACATGGAGGCATTGTCAACACTGGAGTCAGTGCTCGATCCCAATCCCAAGATGTAAGTATTATTTGAGGGAAATACCAATATTTTGATAACAATTGTTCAAATAGAATTTCATGAATTCGCCACTCTACCATTTTCATGTTACTCAAAGTACTTATTTTCTTCAGGTTTTTGGAAATTACGCTTTCGGTTATGACATCAAGGACGGACTCGGTGCCACCAACTCTCGATCCGAAGTAGGAGATGGACACGGAAACAAGAAGGGATCTTACTCTCTTGCTGACATCGACGGAAGGGCCCGACGAGTAGACTACGTTGCTGATGGTCATGGATTCCGAGCCACCGTCAAGACCAATGAGCCAGGAACCGCAGCCAGCGCCCCAGCAGCCGCCCTCATCGCCAGCCCATACGCCGGACCCGTCGCCCCAGTCGTCAACCATGTTGCCCCAGCCGCTGCTGTCGTTGGACATGGTGGACTCCTCGCCGGCCCAGTTGCATACGGTGGTGTGATCGGACATGGAGGTGCCCTTGGTCTTGGATATGGTCTTGGACATGGTGTAGGTCTTGGACATGGCCTCGGTCTTGGACATGGTCTCGGATATGGCAAAGGCCTCATCTACTAAATGATCTATCCCAACTTTGGTAAGTCTCACAAACAGTACGATATTGCCTTTTACATTTCAACTTCAAAGTACACCAGTCATAGCTAGATTTCATAAGCTAGAAAAACAACGAGGTATGCAGCTTTGTGTTAAATTCTATATGGTCAATGACACCAGTGAAATGTTTACTACATGGCAAACCATTATATTGCTATACACAGTTGCATCTTTGTATTATCTTTCTGTTATATAGGCCGAAGTACATGCTTGTTTTATGATTTTATGAGGAAGTTCCTTAAATTGACTAATAAAATAAATTGAAAGTACTTGAAGACAAGATAGTAAGCAAATTAATATAATTTTTGGCAAATACCTATGCATATTTGTAGTGCAGAATATACTTTTGGTCTGTATGACACTCCTGTGTAACGTTTGAGTATTTAACACAACTCCATATCCACACCAGTAATTGTAGAATAGAAATCCATTCATTTGAAAGATTAAATTAATAAACTGCATCTAAGCAAAAGAATATTAAATTACAATCAACATTCATTCAGTATTAATTTACGTCTTCAATATTCCATAACACTTTTATCTAAGTCTTAATGACTAATAAAATATCATCTATACATGAACTATATTAATAGTTAACCGTTCTCCACAGCGATGTAGTTTGATCTTGAGGGAAATAGATGTTTTTCTGTTCCAAACATTCTTCTCAGTACCTTACAGGTCATTTTCTCTTTTATAGATTTTCGACTGTCTATTGAAACTGTGATCAGATTGCTCATCCAATCATCTGTACTTGTACAAATGTGTTGCCAACTGCCTTCCAAAACAGCTGCCTTATGTTCGCTCTTCTCTTCTTGACTCTGTCTCTGTTTCAAAAACTTTATTATAAGAATCTTCTATATCCAGGCAGAGGCGTGCATTGTAACGGGAATGGCTATTGTGGAAAAATAAGTTCATTGTTATTCAGGGTACTATAGCTTTAATTTATTTGCATGAAAATTATTTTTAATGTAAATAAAATATTTTTAGATTGAAAAAATGTTTCTTTTTTATTTCTTACTAGCAGAATTACCCGGTGTTACTCGGGTTAAATTGGTTAACTAACTTCCGCTTTCGTTAATAAATTGAAATTCCTATTCACAACATGTAACAACTATCACACTCTAATAAAAATACACAAATTGTTAAATATAATTTCACAACTATAAATAAATGTCTTATTTAACATTTTACATTTTTGTAGAATTTAAATTTTTAGTAAGAAAGAAGTCTCTAGAGTGTTGCCCAGAATGTATAGAATAATTCAGAGTATGCATATAACTGCCTTGTATGTCATTTAAAGACAAAAGAATTTCCCAAAATTATCAAACAATGATTAAAAATGTTTTTAAAACTAATTAAACCATTATTTACCTTTATCACAGTTATTGAACAAAAAACATCAAATTCAAAACCAGAAATATATCTTAAAACAGATTTATTAAAACTTCGAATGAAAAATAATTAATGTATCTGCTTTTTCACTACAACATAGATTCTAGTAATATAACAGACACAAATTTAAAAAAGCAAACAATTAAAAAATACCAAGGTTGCCATATTAGCTATCAGTCCTATTTTAAAAGGTTCTATGCTGTATATTTTATTTATAATGTTTTACTCCTTTTATCGTCTGTCCTAATATTCAGAATTTTTTAATATTTCGTAAAAAAAATAAGGCTCAAAATAAAGTATCAGAATTTAAATTCCGTAAAAATAGTTTTTGGAAAAATAATTGATTTTTTAGCAGAACTGGTAAAACAATCCAAGTAATTGCAATGCTCAATATACCTTCCAGCTACTCCAAAACTATCAAATTATGATGGATTTAAGTATAGTTACTCAAATGTTTTAACATAAAACTTGCCTAAATATGTACGCAAAAAAATTTCAAATAACGCATTCACTGATTAAGTTATGGTGTATCACATATAGAACACTGCATTAAAGTATGTTGAAAATATTTTATGTGATATTTGTACAAACACACAAACAAAAAAAAATCGAACATAGAACGGGAAGACGGACAGACAGACTTGCGCAACCATATTCAGTCACTAAATGAATGTAAGAACTCACAGTATGCAAAGTTTCATAGAAATATGTTCAACCGTTTGGACGCTGTACGGGCACACATATACAGACAGACACCAAACGCGCAAGAGATGGATTTTGCATTAGTAGGTCCCAAAACGGATAGAAAACATGAAATGGGTCGAAAATATTCAATGTGCAAACACTCCATTCTTATTTATATAGATTACAGTATTTAGAGGCTTCTTTTATTATTAAAACATGCTACCTAAATTCTATATTTTCTTACATTTTAAGTTGAAATACCACTATATTCAACTTATAATGTTTGTACAACAAACATACTACTATATAATATACACTGTATTCAACTTTTAGTTTAGTTGAGATACTAATTCAGCATTTGAATTTTTCAAATTTAAAATACTCACATAATACCTACTATGAATTACAAAGCTTATCTTAATTTCAGTTCTTTTAAAAGCTCTTATCTTCAGTTAGAGCGATCAATAGCCCAGTCCTGCCTAATGCCTTTTCTTGGGACGTTTCAATGTAGGATAATGGATTCTCTTAGAATTTTCTTATTCAGAAGGATTGTGGACTGCAAAACAGTCACAAGTGAAGAGAGTTTAAGCTAAACTCTCTTCACCAATTGTTACCAACACTCACTATTCCAGGTAAGCTTTTCCAGGCAAAGACGACGAAGCCCTAGGCAATTCCGCTTAGAACGAGGCGACTCCGACAAAGCACGAAGTAATTCTCTTAAAATATGCATACATTAGCACATGCTCTTAGGTATGTACTCCAGGTCTCAAGAGTCGTCATAAAGTTAAAAAATCTCTCCCCAAAACTCAGCACATAAAATTATCTTTTTGGACACTTTCGTCATTATGAGTGCCAATGCTTTCCCATGCGTGTTTATCGCAAGGGTTTAGCCATGTACCTCCCCCTTTCATCATGTCATCCTGAAACAAAAATCATAAGCTTTTAATGCATGTTTTCCTAGCTATTAAATTATGTTTAAACAGACAATATCTTCAGAAAGAGCTTAACTTTTTGCTCAATGTAGCTATTGGCAAAGGATTCAATCCCAACATCATTGATCACATGCCTTCCATAAGTCTAATCGACCACACCAAACCTAATGTTTTTTTATCAGAAGCTCAACCAAGAAAGACTTCTAATCCTGCTGTTCTTCCCTTTATTTCCACTTTTAAAATTGCTTGAACCTACAAGCAATTTCATTTAAAAGTAGTTTACCCCGCACATGATCCATTTCCAGTCTGTTAAACATCCCATTTTCGAATGGGATGTTTAACAGACTGAAAATGCATTACACCAACAAGTGGAAAATATATTCCATACCCTGCACAAGTGGTGCGGGTTACGTTGACCAAGCCAATCGCGCTTTGAAATTCCTGTCGTAGAAACACATGCGTTGTGTCAAAAATAAGGAAATCAACAAATCTGCCACAAATCACCAATACTGTTGGTGGTTCAATCTCAGAAATCTATTCTCGAGATGAATATCAGAGAAGCCTTATCTATTTTTACTTTTTTGAACACTCAAGTGAATCAGACTAGTGCCTCACTCTAGTGCTTCCTCTCCTTTACTCGCGGTCTGGAAAGCTTAGTTAAAAAGTGAGTTGAAGCAACACTTTTCTAGAATAACACATGTAAACTAGCGTTTTCCTCTTGTGGCTTACTTCCATCCTGATGATGGTGGACGTATTACTCCACCGAAATGGACATTGACGATTTTTCATGTGTTTTTAATCTTCATTAGTCATTTTTTGAAGTTTTACATTTTTATTACCCATATTCTACCGCAAAGTTTCTTAGATTTCCCTTATACTAGTACTGAAAACAAATTACAGTTCAAAATATTTCCACATTTCCCAGGAGCCCCTAAGATCTAGTGCTCCAGTACTATGATACAGACGATCACTCTTAACCCTATGGGGGAGTCTACACTAGAAAGGTATTATTTCCAAAACCCAAGGCTTCAGTCTCGCTTAACATCATCCAGTTAAAAATATCCCGTTTAAGAGATACAACAATCTGTGTTCTTCCTTTCTCATCCAAAAGTAAAATTTAAATTAAATATTCAATTAGATCTCAATAAAAATACCTTAACCCTCTGTTCGTCACTATATTTCTGGGTAATATAGTATTACTTCTCCCCATAACACACATAATGACTAAATTAACGCATCTTTTGTTTGAAAAATCCTAACAAAGATTCTGTTGGTTAAGAAGGTCAAAACTGGTTACAAGTCATGCAGGGAAGACTACAGGTTGCAGAACGGATATTTATGGTTACCACAACGCCAAAGGCGCGTATGTGCAAAATTGACGTTTCTATAAAAACGAGTTCATAGTTTTGATGCTTTGGGAAAAATCGAGTTACGACTCAAAGGTTGTTTTCTCATGAAAATCGGCATTTCCTCTAAGAATCAAGACAATTCGTGTCTGTCATAGTATAAATCATAGTATGAAATGGTGCCTCAAAAAATACAGTTAGGTGAAAATAGCCAAAATGCAGATTCGTGCCTTTGGAGTGGTGGTAATGATATGTGTGACCCGGGTTGGTATAGGCAACCATTTTAAGAACATAAAAGAATAGTAGAAAATAATGGAATAATTGATTCTTCTTGAGTTCGCTACTTTGGTTAATAAAATATTCGAACCCTACAAGGTTTCAACCTTGTCGCGTGCGTGTGGACTTTTCAGAGGGTTGACAAGATTTCTCAAACTCGTAGCCAGCTGCTCACATGCCGCCCAATTCCAAATGTTTTACTACACACATGAACGATTATAAAATTTGAATAAATTACCCTTATTGTAACGTATTAAGTATAATATAAACAATAATTCTTAGCAAAGACGTCCTCTTTCAACTGTTTATCTTCGAAAAGGACAATTGTATTAAGCAAGCTGTTACTTCGAAAGGAATGAGAAACAATTTAGTCTTTCCCTATGCTCCATTTACAAATCTATAAGTTAGTAATAGGAAGCCAATACCAAATTTCTTGTTAGGCGATGTGATAATTTTTTACCGAGTACAGTAGGTAAAATGTGATTATTTCAAGATTCAAGTTAAAAGGTATTGTTATGTAAAAGTGATTATTCGCTGTGATAAAATTTGACACAAATAAAGGTAATTAATAAAAATTATGTGTACCAAAACCAATAAGAATTGTTCAAAAGTTTTTTTGGGGGAGGGATAAAATTGTTGACATTGTTAATTCGTCAAGGTGTAGAGCTGTTCCTGAATTCCGACTTGCCACTAATAACGACTGTCTATCTAAACAGCTATCTAAACACCTATCGCCCTTGACCCGCTCTACATGTCGAGTGATTTGGAGAAAATGAACAGCAATTCCTTACTATTTCGTTGCCCTGTGCTCGTTAAGAATTCTCTTTTCAATTCTTACTATAGCACCAGAAACCATTTGCACTTGTAGACTGTTTTTGTTGCTAGTCTTGTGTTAGTCTTTGAACTATTGTATTTATTTTTGTTGTATTTTTGGCTCCATTAGTATTTATAATCCTGCCTTTCGAAATAAAAATAATGAATGTAATTGGGGGATGAAGCATTTTGTTTACTATTTACTGAGAATTAGAAATGTTTCACTCAAGTGCCAAACCACTGGTGCAATTTTGTAAAGTTTCCCTTCATTCGTAAGAAATGTATTAATATTACATATAGCCCCACAAGTTTCTTCACAACTGGAAAAGTGGCTCTACTGAGGATTTGACATTAATATAGCTCTTTAAGGTGAATGAAATTTTTGCCACTTACCTTAACAAACTGGAAGACCAAGATCCTCAATGGATCTTGATCTTCCCTAAATTCCACTCACAAGATGCCTTTTAAAACATTAAAAACTGAGCAACATTTTGAGATGACCTAAAAATATATATACAAGTTTACTTTTTCGGAGTTTGAACTATTTTCTGTTGTTTTCCAGAATTTGTGTTTTTATTCAGAACAGTTCATATCAAGAATTCTGACTTTATTATTGGACTAGTAGATCAATCGGTATCGCTTTCCGTATTATTTGTGCCGTAAGGGAGATTTACGTTTATGTTTCTAGTTAGTACATGCAAATTTCTTTCTCCCTGAATGGCAATATATATGTATGCATAAATTTTAAAAGTCGTTCTTTCTTTATGTATCGTGATTCCGATCGGGTTGTGTATTTGTTTTGTGTTCATAATAAATTTGAGTTCTTTTTTCAATGCTATGGAATTATTCCGTATTTGCGATATACGAACATTTTCGTTTGTCCAAAATTTTCAATATTTTAAAAATAGAATGAAGAAAAAAGTATTTTATATAGCACATAAAAACTATGATTGTTGACTTAAATTAATTATTAGTCTTTCATGTTACAGTTTCCTAGCACTTAGTAGGGCAAACTTTATTCTGCCTCGCGGGATGATTATAAAACAATTTTCAACAGACCAATAATTGTTATATGAAAAAGATTATAACAGGTTTAAACATTTATTAAAGAGAAAATTTTAGTTTGTCTACAGAAAATGTCTTAAAGTCGTGGCCTATCAAAAATTTAAGAATTAAAATAAAAATGCATAATACATGAATTTCATGATGAATTTTATTCATTCATGAATTTTATTTCTATATACTATTTAGAGATTAGTTAACACACTAATACGTTTACACATTTTGTACATCTATTACAGTTCATTTCTTCCCTTAAAATAGTATAAAAAATACTTAGAGGTTTTTCTACTATTTAGAAAATTTTGTAAGTAATATTTATTTTACTATCAGTTTTCAGTTATCAATTTTTGATGAAATAGACTCAAAATCTCCATGTTTGAAATCTCCATGTCCAAAATCTACAAAATGTCTAGATATGCATAGCTTTATTTTATCCATAAAGCTCAACATTGTTTATAAAATAAACTTATAGATGTTAAAAGGAGTGATACCTCTTATAAAATGGTTTAAAGTTCTTCTTGGTAGAGTTCAATATTTTAATTAAAACAATTAATATGACAACCAGTGACGTGATTAGCATTACTTAATTCCATCAGAAACAGTAGTAACAACACGAATGGTGAATCATAATAGTCGAGATAGAATAATAAGGATTTAACTGATTCTGTGCTCTGAGACTATTATAAATTACTCTGTTGCAATTCAAAACCCAGTTTCTCAGTAATCTAAAACTCGCGATTCAGTTAACTTACGTGAGCTCTAAAATAGGAGGAAATGAAGTAATTTGTGAAGTGCTAGAAAAATCAGTATAATATACTTAGCATGCCTCCCACTGGAGAATAGAACTGTAGAAGTACTGGGCATGGACTCCACGAGCTTGCGGCAGTATTCTGTAGACATTGAACACCCTACTTCCTACAGAGGGGTCTACAATTCTGTTGTATTCCTAGGTGTAGGATTTCTGGGTTCCACAGCTCTTTATCGCATCCAAGATGTGTTCGATAACATTGAGATATGGTGACTTAGGTAGGAATGGCAAGACCCTAACTCAGATGGATGTTCTTCTAACCACAATTTGCCGTGTCTAGACTTTTGTGGCAGCGCATTGTGGTACCCATCAGAATGAAAGCAGGACATGAACGAGTGTAACTCGTCAGAAAGAATGCACACATAGCGTTCACCTGTCAGAGAAGTTTGCTGCCCAGGGTCCTCATTAATTCCCAGCTAAACGAACCTCAAACCTTTACCAATTAATTCGTGAGTGAGTATATTTGAAGAGCGCAAAACACAGAAAATGTTAATTTTCAAAATATTCATTGGTTGCACAGGAGAAGTCTCATCCAAATGGAGTCCGAATGCTAACTGTTGTATTAGTTATTCCCGGTAGAACCAAGAAACGGTGGTTCGATAAACTCAGTAGATAGGGGGAAGTTTCAAGGACACTCAGTCCTCGTCAAGGGGACGTTACAATCCCCTAGTCTGCCAGGGTCTGGACTGCTCTCAACATGTCCGGAACCTCTCCAAGCTCTATTGGGATGCCAGAAATACAATTATTAGCAGTCTATATCATATGATATCATAGCCGTATGATTAAGAAAACATATGAACTTGTATAAAAAGTTTATAACAGTTTACAAAATTCTCTCGTGCAAATAGTTTAATTAAAATGGCGACGGACTTAACAAAAAACTAAATATATGATGTATGCAATGCATACAGGTATATACATGATATGTAGTACATTCCTGAGTCTAAGATCATCGATATTTTTAAATAAAAAATGTACTATAAAGAAAATAGGTTCCCGAAAATCAATCTCACTGACGGTTCTAGAAAATAAATTCCTTACTTTTCAGCAATTTTTATCATGCTTGCGATGATCATTGATTATGATTGTACTAATAAGTAGATGAAAAGCTATTATTCTTAGATTCCTGGTTTTTTTAATTGTTCATAAATATTTATGATAGAATTTTGTAGTATTTGCAGACTCATCATTAGACGCTCTCTGATCTGAGAAGTGTTATACCCCTTTAAGCTAGGTATTCATGGTCATAAATCGTATGATTCACAATGCAAATGGTTGTTGATGACACAAGTTATATACAATACGCGAAAAAAATAGCTTTTCCTCAGATTTTCGTGTTTTTTTAGTAGGTTTCATAAATATTTGTAATTATTCACAGGTACTCAGCAATTCGTTTGTGGAACATTTTAATATTATCACAGACTCGTCAATCATGTAACAAAGATTGACCGTTGATCTGAACGTAATCTAATTACTGACTCGTCATACATTCTCAAGTCATTTCTGTTAAGTGTTCACTGTCGTTAAGTATGAAACAATTATGGTTGCGAATGAAACGAGTAATATTAAACGTGTGAAATAAAAAGCACTTGTATTTCTGCTTATAGAGCAAATTTCCTAAATCTTTTCTTGCTCATACATTTTTAACAAGTCACTCTTGGGGCATTATATGATTATCAGACTCACCAATACTTTAGCAAGAAGTGACAGTCGACCGAGTAACTCAACCAAACCAATGACTTGCCAAATAGACGAACTCTTATAATTTTAGTTAGGTGTTCACTGTCACGAAGGATGAAACATATAGTTATAACAATAGTTAACTATATGTTTCGTCCATATAGTTATACAATTATAGCGAATGAAATATGTGAAATAAAGAGGTTTTGTTTATTATATTTCTGTGTTTGGAAAATTGAGCTGCCTCAAATGGCGACAAAGCTGTCCATCATTCCCCATTAGAGTAGTGAAATCAGCTATTGGTCATCTTTGAGAACGGGACAAAATGACTGGAGACCACCTCAAGAACTGCCCTCAAATTCTTGACAATACAGTTGAAAATACTGTAGATAGTGTTTTTAAAACAAATTTTATCACTTCAGACATTTATTGAACTACTTTTTGACTGATGGCAGAGCCCGGAGACGGGCGAAAGGTAAAAATAAATATATCCGTGTTTTTTTATTAGGTTTCATAAGTATTTATGATTACTCGCAGACATTTAACAAATAGCTGGTGCATTTTACAGGATTACTAGACTTGTTAGGTACTCACTCTTTCAGTCAATAGATCACTGTCTTAAATCGAACGAAACATGAGAAATACACATTAACCAAATACTGACTACAAGAACGCCGGAATAATCCAAAATCTAGTCGGGAGCCTTCGGGGCTCAGTGGGTATGTCCACTGCGCTAGCAGCCTTCGAGTTGTAGGTGGTGCAGGTTCGATTCCTGTCAGATGCATTCCTCCCTGGGTGTATTTTTCTCTTGTGTCAGTAAAACTTTCATTGCATGTGTATGTCTTGTGTCTGGCGCAGCATGGCCAAATATGGCCCTTGCGACATAAAACCTCCAAAGCCAACGAATCAAAATCTAGTCGACCGCTGAAATGAATGGATTTATCATGAGCCTGAATCAAGGAAGCCAAACAAATCCCTAAAACGCGAGATGAAAAATCCAAAAACCTACTTTACTGTATTAAGAAATTCGATTGAAAAAGAAAACAGATCTAGATGTGTTCGAAAAGTTGTAAAAGAAAGACAAAACGAGGTGAAGGTTAGTTTATTTCCATAACTCTCTAAAAAGGCATTCCTCTCTACTTCCGTATACATTAGAAGCTATTTGTTTTTCTCCCCACCTTTTGTGATCAACTTCTGCAGCCGGTAAGTAAAACTGAAAATGCAAATACCGCTTAATGACCGATGCCGGGTCTGTCTAGCACTTAACAACGTACTCCTTGTTGAAGGTGAAACAATTAGGTGGGAAGTTTCTTTGCAATGGGTGTGGTTTATTAATGTACATTCTTCCGATCTTTTGAAATTTTTTGACCGGGTAAACCACACAGTCGTCGACTGATGTCCTTGATGGGAAAGAGTATTTAAAGCGGACCCATTTCTTTATTCGTTACAGTTGTTCTCAGTCTCTCGAGTTAATCACACTCCACTACCACAACCATGATTGCAAAGGTAAGATTTTATTTCATTTATTTCTTGGAATTTAGATAAAACTTCTGTGCTCTAACTTATATGCTCTTTGGAGTCTGCTGCATGTTTGCTCATTTTTCTGCCCTGTCAGTCAATAATGCAGTATCTCCAAATTTGGCATTTTCGAGTTGATAGGTGTTATATGCTATGTATATAAGTATCTAACACTATAATATATCTAACACTATAATAACACTACCTAACAGTATGATCATTTATCCAACTGCTGATTGAGTGCGCCGCTCTAACTGGTTTCTAAAGAAATTTAAAGGGTTTTATTTTACTTCTATTTTTAGAAATTTCGATGGAAATATTTTTTACTCTAACACATCTGCTCTTTGGAGCCTGCTGTATGTTTGATTATTATTCTGCTGTCAGTTAGTTCAAGAAGGTAATATCTCTAAGCTTGGTCTTTTCGAGTTAACCGATCTTATACGCTGCGCATACAAGTATCTTAATAACACTAGATGATCCCTTACACAAATGTTGATTGAGTGAGCTCTAACTGTTTCCTATGTATTTAAAGATATTATTCTACTTATTTCTTGGAATTTAGATATAATTACTTTTTTGCTCTAACTTCTGCTCTTTTGAGTCTGCTGTATGTTTGATTATTATTCTGTCTCGCCAGTTTAAGAAGATAGTATCTCCAAGAGTGATCATATCCAGTTGGCAGACGTTATATGCATGCATATAAGCATATAATACTTTACAACACTGGATAACATTAACTATTAGTTCAGCGGTCTCTTACTGGTTTCTAGCAATTTTAAGATTTTCAAATTATTTCTTAGAATTCAGATGGAATTACTTTGGTCTTACTTATCGGGTCTTTGATTAGTTGGTTGGCTCTTATGGCGCAAAGGCCATATTTGGCCAAGCATAGGGTCTTTGGTTGGTTGGTAGTTTGGGATATGGGCATAAGGTCCAATAATGAACAACCTGCTCCAACATCGTATCTTTGGAGAGTTGCAAATTTGCTCATTACTCTGACGTTTCAGTAAAAAAGGCAGTTTCTCCAAGTTTGGTCTTTTCGAGTTGATGGATATTATACGCTGGCATATAAGTATCTAATACTTAAAAACACTAGGTAACAATATAATCCCTTATCGAATTGTTTCTTGAATGTACTCTCAACTCTTATTGTTTCATGAATGTACTTTTAACTGTTATCGTTTATTGAATATACTCGTACCTGTTTCCTAGAGTTCAGAGGAAAAAGATATTTTTATGCGCACCGTTTTAGGAACCGTTTACCCTAAATACGAAACTTTGAAATATTATCTTCTTGACAAGCACGTTGGTATTATGCTTAAGGTAGTTGGCCGTAAAAGTTTTAACACTAATGAATTTAGATTTTTCTACCTAATGAACAGATATTTCCCACCACATTATTTTTACATATTTTTCACTTTGACTACAGTTGTCTATCAGAACAATCATAAACTCAATGCATAAAATCACTTGTCGCTGATCAAAATCTCTATTTTATTACCTGCTAAATTAACTTCAGTTTACTTTCTGTCCCCTGTTCTAGTTCTTCCCTGTGCCTGTTCTAAATGCATCTCATTTAATGTATTCGCATGTTATGAATGCACATTTCAGTATTTCATAACACAGTTTAATAAGAACTTATTTTTCTAATCTAGAAGGTTCTATCTAATTTTCTTTTTCGTTCATGCTATCTAATTCAATTTTTGCTTTGAAACTTATGGTAGTAAATTGTGATCAGATAAACTAACGTGCGCCCGACTTAGATTTTCTGCAATTGATGCCTTATTATAACGCCATTATTCCCATCTATTATGCCAATTTAGAGCACTTTTTGACACTTTCCAGTATCTTTTACATACTTCTATTACCTTCAAAAACTTCTACAGAAAATGAAGCACCTTCAACTTTTTCAATTATTTGAGTGAAAATTTCGAGAATTCAAAAATGGATAAGTTATAATACAAATAATTCTATAACTGTTTTTTATTAATGAGCTACTCGTTTTTAGCATATTTAATTTAAAATTGCGGTATAACACGCGAAGCGTTAACTTTCATTTAAGCATCTATAAAATCCTAACAATATAAATTGCGTTATTACTAAATTTACTTTTAAAATTCCTCTATTATTTATAAAGTATATGAATATTACAAAAATGCTTTATAAAAACCTTATATCTCAAGAATATTAATCTTATAAATTTTTGAAAATTGAAATTGAAATTCGGTTAAATAAAATTTCCATCGAAAAATTGAATTTCTAAAATTTAAATCATTCGAAATATCAAACAAATAAACTGACCCAGACGTTTAACATTGAAATATACAGTTCATCGTTCGCTACATATGAAACAAAACAAATTCACATGCCCATACATATTTAAAATTAAAGAAGCATGCTAATTAAAAAGGCAAGTTTAATAAATATCTTTCATTACTTTTGTGTCGCCTCTGATTTTTGAGAACTGAAAAATTTCTCTCAATACCTTTCTTAATATGCTACAAATGTTTTCATGACACCTTACTTCATTTCAGATCACCATCCTTTTCGCTGCTCTCGCAGCAGTCCACGCCAACGCCATCCTCCACGGACATGGAGCCCTTGTAAACACTGGTGTCAGTGCACGATCCCAAACCCAAGATGTAAGTAATTTATGATGTCTATAAAATTTGTATATAAGCAATTTACATAAAAAATTAACATTTCTATCATTCATAAAAAATTTTAGAAATGTCAACTATTTTTCCATTTTTCAATCTCATCTTTCAATCATTTATAGGCATGGGGAAACTATGCTTTTGGTTACGACATCAAGGACGGACTCGGTGCCACCAACTCTCGATCTGAAGTTGGAGATGGCCACGGAAACAAGAAGGGATCCTACACTCTTGCCGACATCGACGGAAGGGCCCGACGAGTAGACTACGTTGCTGATGGTCATGGATTCCGAGCCACCGTCAAGACCAACGAGCCCGGAACTGCCGCCAGCGCCCCAGCAGCCACCCTCATCGCCAGCCCATACGCCGGACCCGTCGCCCCAGTCGTCAACCACGTTGCCCCAGCCGCCGCTGTCGTTGGACATGCTTCCTACGCAGCTCCCTTGGTGGCCGCCGCCCCACTAGCTTATGGAGGTTACGGATATGGAGTTGGACATGGTGCCGGTCTTGCCTATGGTGCTGGTTTTGGTCATGGTGCTGGTCTTGCCTATGGTGCCGCTCTCGGTCATGGTGCTGGTCTTGGCTATGGTGCCGGTCTTGGACATGGTGCCTATGGTGCCGGTCTGGCTTATGGTGCTGGTCTTGGATATGGCAAAGCCCTCATCCACTAACGAAATCTCTGCACATACGTTATGGTAAGTCTGATTGTAGTACTGATTGAAATGTATAAAACATATTATTTTGAACCTTCGTAATTTCAATATCGAAACATTGAATAATGATAGCTTTTGCATTGTCCACTTTAGCTAATATATAATTTTTGATTATTTATTTCAAACTTGGGTAATGTATATCGACATATGAGTTTCTGTAACACATTGCAATTCTTTTCTAATATATTTTAAGCATGTTATAACGAAAATGAAACGTAACATCTGAATTAAATCCTGTAATGTAACATTCAATTAACTTCGAATAGATTTATAAGAGTACTTTCATACTTTTTTAAGTTACAAAATGCTTTCCATATTAAATAACTATATTCACAAAAACTTCCTTTTTTCCTACAGATTCTGTCTTGCCAAACGAAAAAGCTAGCTGATGCTTCCATCTATCATGTCATTGTATACTTATATTTCCAAGAACTGTATTTGAGAAATGAACGCTGTTGAAATGAATTATCTGCAGTAGCGGGTTACTGAAACAAGGAAATATATCAAATGCAAAAGATATTTATATAGATTCTGTCCTCTCATTGGTGTATTTATTGCGAATTTCAATACAAATAAATATTTTGATTTTAAATTAGTTTATCTTAATTTCTTTAGTGCTAATCTTGATATCTGTTTTTCTTTTATTCCTTTCGACAGAAGTAATTTCTAAAAGAATTCAAAACAAATACAATTAACTTTCAATTTTCAAGTTTTCTCACTAATTGTAGGATATGTTTGAAATAGTTTAAATCTCTGATGTACTTTCATTCTGAAATTAAAACAATCAATACGATCATGCAATTTCATCTTAAGGTGAATCATTAAATAAAATAAATTGTTAAATATTACTATAAGTAGATGTACAATTGCGTGAATTATTTGCGCATCTAGAAATCAAGCAAAGGATGCATTTCCTCGTCCCAAGTTTTATTACAAATTAAGAAAGTTTCAAATGTTTCCGACTTGTCAACATTTCTTAAAATTCATAGAAACATTAAAATTTTCTTGCGAATCACCTTTTGGTGTATTTTGATATAACTGGTAGGGTTAAATCATCATCTGCATTCAAAATTGAAAAGGTTTCAAGTAATTAACAGGAAATTAAATTTTAATACAAAGTAGAACCTTTACTATCCAAGTTAACGTGGTCCGAGGCCACCTCGGATAATCTGAAATTTGGATATCAATATAATAATACAAAACAGCTTTTACGAAGTACAGAAAAAGTTTACTGTACTGTATGTCACTACTCCTGCTATCGGAAGATTCATAAAGCCAGATTAAGAATAGTCTATAATTGAATCCATGTCACAGTGTATTTATTATGATAATTTTGCAATAAATCTGTACATGAGTTACCGTACCTTTTAAACTTTCTTGAAAAGTTCCTTAACAGTCTTCGGTTTCGCAGAACTTTCTCGTCTCTTAGGACTAAGTGCGCACACGTATGCTCGAAGTTTTATTTGAAGCTAATAGAAATTTGATATCAAATTTGACCTGGATAAAAGACACTCGGGTAATCGAAGCTCAGACATTCCAGGTTCTATTGTACTAATAATTTGATTTAATCACTGATTTTAAATTCTTAAATGGTATATTTAAAATTCACAGATACTTTTTAATATTTGTTCTTTTAGGAATCTCTATTTTTATGCGGTGTTTGCAATACCGTTTTTAAAATAAACGGATAAATAAACTGTCAAAAAAAGGAATTAGGAAAAATGCCCTAAAAACAAATGAATAAGATCTAAAGACTAAGATGAAGACGAGTAAGATCGAAACTGAAATATTACATGCTATATTGCATCGTAGTCCTGTATTCCTAAATTCATTTTTTAATATCGTATCCCTAAAATATGATTAAATTTTGTGTAATGCAATAAATAACCGTTTCATATACCTAAATCTATATTCGAAAACCTTAGTGTTCGATAAAAAATATCACTCAACTGTATTTTACTTTCAAAACATTTCTAAAGCTAATAGCTGTGTTAATATTTTACTTGCAATATACACTGCTGGCCACCCAAATTGCAACACCAAGAAAGACAAGAGATATCACAACAAAATTTATTTTGTAGATAAAATGTTGACCAAGTATCAAATGATTAAATTTATAGACTTCTGTGAAGTGTGGTTCCTGCCAAAATCAGTAGCCAGAGTAGCCGCCATTGTTGATCACCGCTGCCACACGCCTCGGCATTGATTCAAAGAGACTTTGGATGTGTTCTTGGGGTACAGCAGACCAAGCAGCTTCCACACGTTGCCAAAGTTGATCTGGTGTGGCAGCTGGGGATGTATTCTGGGTCAATCGTTGAGCAACCATGGACCACATGTTTTCTATCGGCGAAAGATCCGGAGAGCGAGCTGGCCAGGGAAGCAATTCAATCTGGCGATTGACGAAGAACCCTTGGACAATGCGTGCCACGTGTGGTCGCGCATTATCCTGTTGAAATATGGCTGTGGGCAAGCCCTGAAGGTAAGGAAGGACAACTGGCTCCAACACCTCGGAGATGTAGCGCTGGCTGTTTAAAGTACCGGCAATGCGTACTAGAGGAGTGCGAGAGTTATATCCAATACCGCCCCATACCATAATACCCGGTGCATGACCAGTGTGGCGGTGCATAACGCAGCTGTTCAGCATCCTCTCTCAACGGTGTCTCCAGACTCGAATCCGACCATCGTGGTGTTGCAGACAGAAGCGTGACTCGTCAGTAAAGACAATTTCATTCCATTCTGCCGTCCACATCCTTCTTTCATCGCACCATTGGCGGCGGAAACGTCTGTGGTTCTGCGTCAAGGGTAGACGAAGCAATGGACGTCTTGCGGACAGACCACTCTGCTGTAAACGGCGTCGAATGGTACGCGCAGACACTGGATGATGCGGTACAGACTGAATGTGCTGTGCTATGGTTCGTGATGTGGCTGAGCGATCCGTCACTGCCATACGCACAATATGCCTGTCATCACGTGAAGTGGTGCACTGAGGTGGATGCGATCGAACACGTCGGTCCGTCGTACCCTCCTGCATCCAACGATCACATATCCGCATTACAGTTGTTTGGTTTCGTCCAACACGACTACCGATTTCCCTGAAAGATAATCCACAATCTCGGTAGGCAACTATCCTTCCTCTGTCGAACTCGGATACTTGATCAAAAGATGATCGCTGTTTTCTACGAGGCATAATTGATCGTTTTTTTTTGAAAAAACCACAAGAAAAACACAATTGCCGTACTTGAAATCGTCGAAATCTCCAAGCCTCAAATAGCGCTTTGAAGTGGCGCCACAGGAGCGTGATGTGCGTCTGCGCTGAAATTCTAATCATTTTCATATCTCACCTCCGCTAATGCATGTTGTAAATTTCATATTATTTGCATGCTTCCTTCAGGGTGTTGCATTTACGGTGGCCAGCAGTGTATTTCTAAAGTTAATAAATATGTACAATTAAGTTTTCGATGACAAAAAATTAATTTCGATTTTTGTTTACATAGATTAAGTAAATGTTTGCGAAAACATTTACTTAATAATTAATAGATTGATACGTAATTATTTCAAATAAAATTTTAAAATAATGTCAAATCAACATCTTTTAAGCTTATCACAGATTTTAAAGATAGAAACTATCTGTAAACGTTTCTGGAATAATTTTAAAACTACTGCGTCAAAACTTTACACTAAAGTGCCATAAAAACTGGTACACCAGTCTAATACCTGGAGGGTCTCCTAGGAGAGCATAGAACTACTTAAATACGACGGAGCATGGACTCCACGAGCTTGCGGAAGTATTCTGTAGACTTTGAATGCAATACTTTCTGCAGTACTCAACACAATTACATATTGTAACTGTAAACGTTTCTAGAATAATTTTAAAACTACTGTCAAATATTTACACTGAAGTGCCAGAAAAACTGGTACACCAGTCTAATACCTGGAAGGTCAACGTGAGCGTAGAACTACCTAAATACGACGGGTATTGACTCCACGAGCTTGCGGAAATATTCTGTAGACTTTGAATGCAATACTTCCTGCAGAACTCTCCACAATTGTGTTGTATTCCTAAGTGTAGGATTTATGTGTTCCACAGCGCCTTTCATAGCATCTCAGTATTGTTTGATAACGTTGAGATATGGTGACTTAGGTGGGAATGGCAAGACCTCAAATTCAAATGGGTGTTCCTCTAACCATAATTTGGAGGATCTAGAATTATGAGATGGCTCATTATCCAGTTGGAAGAGTCCAAACCCATCAGAATGAACGTAAGAAATGAACGGGTGTAGCATGAAAATTTCTTACGATATTTTAAGACATAAGATTTTGAAATATGTTATTGGGTTTATTGTTCCTCAAGCATTGTGTCTCGTTAATGTTAATGAGGAAAAGAGAAGCTAAGTACTATACATGAATCATCCATAGCATTTCTCGTGTGTAATGTGGCTGAGTAATAACAGGTTTAAAGAGAAAGACAGCAAGCTTATATTTGGAATTTGAAAATCTTTACATTTTTTTTATTTTCTCTTTCGAAAACCTTTTAACTATCGTTATTTTAAAATTGTTTTTAATCAAATGAAAAACAAATACTTTCAGAAATATTGCGGAATAGTATGTCCTGAATTTGATTTTATTTCTTATTATATTTTTATTATGACGTAACCAGTAATACAATCTTTAACTTAATTTTGATCATTTAACTTTCAAGTGGAATTGAAAGTGTATTCTACAACCTACCAATAGTACAATAGTTAATCGATCAGTTCGAAAATCCTGCCAATCTGAAAAACCGATCCACAACATGTGGATCGGTTTTTCCTCACAATTATACAAAGATCTTGACTTCACTTTTTATTTATTAACGGTTTTCGACTGAATATTAGCAAGTGCTTAACGGTGCAAACGATAAATAATTCAAAGGGAAAATAGGAGTTCCGGGTTCGAAAACGCCGTTAGAATAATAACACGATATTTTTCAGAAACTATTTTTATTTCATTAAAAGTTTCTATTTTTGATAATGACATCGTAGAACTTTAAAGAAAGATCTTTTCGCAAATCACAAAACTTCAAACGAAGTTTATTATTTTATATAACATTGATTATTTATGTATCGTTCCTTTCCACTTTTCTTTTAGTATGCTTTGCTGTTTTCACTTTTCCAAATAGACCTTTAAATTTCCTTCCTTCGAATTTTTAATTACTTACGTATGTTGTTTTTCAATACAAACTATCTATCTGAACTATTGGTATAGTAAAAATCTATCAGCATAGAATCGACCTTCTTCCACAAAATGTATTTAATAAACACAAATGAATATTAAAAACAAATTAGGAAATATTTAAATTTCAAATAAGTTTGAAAGTCTATTCTGTAACTTCAATGCGGATGCAATACTGTCTTTCGATTCTTAACCCTCTCGCTGCGTAACTTTTTTTTATCAAAATAGGTTCAAAAATTGCGTATTTTTTTATTACATATTTCAAATCTACATATATTTTAGAGTTAAAATATACAAAAATTTTTTGTAAAAGAGTTTTTTCAATATAGAATTAGATCATAGAAAAAGGTTGTCGGAATATTGAAATTGAAGAATAATCATATAAAAGCAAAATTTTGAAAATTAATCTTGGTTAAATTATGACTTATTTTATGGAATACAAAGGTAAAACATATATACTAATGAAAATATGCAAAATACTTACAAAACATTTATTAGAAATGAAGAATTATTAGAAATCACTATCCGCAGAGGAATCCGAGAAATTCTCATCAGTTTCACTATAACTATCTTCAATATACTTGATATCAGAGTCATAACTGCTATCAGTGTCGGAAATATTGTCAGGAATGTAGGTTCTATCACTCGCGAAACGCTTCCTGCCAGACATCTTTGAGCTTTGAAAAGAGCGCGCAAAATGCTGCACAAAAATGCTTGTATATTTCGCAGAAATGTGGACATCTAAAGCCATCTGTTAACCCAGATTTGAATAAACAATTAAACATCACAGAAAAGCCAAAATGAAACCATGAATGGGGAAAGAGCGGGTTGCACAGTTAAACAGACGGCAAAAATGCATCCCCGCGGAAATCGCGGGTTGCGCAAATTTTGCTACTTCTACGTTGCCCGCGGAAATCGCGGGATGCGCAGCGAGAGGGTTACCGCAGATTATTTGGATGCATGTGAACATCCAAAACGTTATTTGTTGAGTAACGAATCGCATCTTCTCGTGAAAGTAACATACCCGATATATTACATGTTTTGGAGTCAAAGTAATAGTGAAAATCTTTAAGCATATTTTTCGTCTGATTTTGAAATTTCTAGAACTCTCATATCTCAATTAAAAAATTTTAACATGTTTCCAGAAATTCTGTAAAGCTCATTAAGATAAGAATACAACGGGCTCTAGAAATCACGTATTGCCATTCGAGTTATTATTACCTCTTGCACAGTAATAGGAAATAATGAGTGCACATCGAAACATATCCTTGATATGCTTCATTGTCCACGAATATTTACTACTCAAAATACAAAGAATAGTAAGGCGATTAATAAATCTTACAACTCAAAAGTACATCTGTCTCAGTAATCTCACAAAAATTAGTAATACAGAACTCAATAATTCAATTAAATTCAGTCGCAAGACTACATTTCAATAAATAATTCTAACTAATTAAAAAATTGAACATATTATTGGCGCTCCCAGATATAGGTAATTATTTATTAATAATTTAATTATACTATCACAACCACTGTTTCACTTAGTTTCTGTATAAATATCACTTAGGCTCTTTTCTTTTTTATTTTATTAGAAGTATTATCACTCGTAATTACTCGTTTTCTTATATCACCAGTGCTCCCAAAAATGAGTATACACCATGAAGAGATTTCTTTAAAAGCTCAAAACTCTAGTAAATCTAGTAAGTAATAATTTGAACTTAATTTTCATTGACACTATAAAGTATATATATAGAAACATATTAAGCTAAAATCCTATTCCGTATTCGATTTAATATTTTGAAAAATAGGTTTACAATATCAAATGTACAAAATTCTATGCCAAAAAAATTCAGTATACACCCAACCAATTTAGTACAGAAACACATTAAAAATGTAAGTGTTTTGTCGCACATATCTTAGCATGTAGAACAGTTTCTGAGTACAGGGGCACAGAAGTAACAAGAATTTGTGTTGATTTTCTGAATATTTTTTGCTCATTTCTCTCGTAGAATTGATCTCTGTGCTCTGAATGTAGTGATTTTTAATCACTTTTTTTTATTAGGATCACAAACTATCAAGCCCATTGAGGTCCTGAGATTATGGTAGGATGTATTTTTTGTTGTTTAAGGCTGTACAGAAATTTCAAATAAACTATTTTCGCTCCTAACCTCTTCTCTGTAGAAACTCTATCTAAAGACACAAAAATTTGACTAGAAATTCAACTTTTGAGCACTTTAAAAAATTATTCTTCTGTAGAGTTAAATATGCACTTTTACATGATTTTATCAGTTATAGCTGATTGTTCAACCTCTCCAGCCTGCAAGCAACAAAATATATTCATGCTTGGGAGAGGGTGTATTGTGCTGACGAAGTGGTTCACTTTTGGGATCAGATAAATAATCATCAGGCAAAATATTCAAAAGCAGCTCAATTTTTGACTAAGAAAGCAAATTCAATGTTTCTCGGCGTGATGGCCCATGATAGGCTTATCAGAATCCTTTGAGTGAATTGCTTGCTCAGCACAATATGTCCACTCCCAAGCATGAATGTATTTCGGTGTTTTTATGAGGTTGTATAAAGACTGGAGAGGTTGAGAAATTAGTTTTTACTGATAAAATCATGTAAAAGTGAAATATTTAATCCATCGCAGAACAATTTTTGTAAGAATTGCTCAATGTTTGGATTTATAGTCAAATTTTTGTGTCGATATATAACGTCTTCATAGGGAGAGAAAATATGCAGTGCTAAAATAGTTAATTTGAAGTTTCTGTACCACCCTAAACAACAACAGCAGTAATAATAACAATATACCCATCATAATATCAAGACCTCAATGGAGGGCTTGAAAATCTGTGGTCCCAATAGAAAAAGTGATTAAAAATCACAACATTCAGAGCACAGAATGTGAGAAAAGTTCTATGAGAGTTATGGACAAAAATATTAATAAAAACAACACAAATCTCCTTAATTTATTGCTTCTTGGGTTAGAAGCCCAAAAACATGTGCAAGAAAACTTTATTTTACATTATTATTATGTTTCTGTATAAAATAACGTGGGTGATTACTCAATTTTGTGACAGAATTTTGCAAATTTCATATCTAAAATGTTTTTAAAAATATTAAAGCGAAAATGGAATTGCTTTTTAACCTAATTTGTTTCAAAATGTGTGTACTTTACCATTCCTATAAAAACTAAATTCAAATTATTGTTTGTTAGTAAGTTTTGAACTTTTAAAGAAATCTCTTCATGATGTATAATCGATTTTGGGAGCCACTATATACTATGATTTATTATTTACTGTGCACTAGCAATATCTCGAAAAGTATTTAAATATAAATTTAACTAATGTTAGTGAGAGAATGAAAAGTGTTCCACGTCGACTGAAGTTTGCCTTTTATGTAGTAGGATTTAATGAATCCAGATTTATCATCAAAATAAAATATATGTTTTACGTTGTGTCACATTTCTCAAAAAGGTGCAACACAGAAACACATGCAATTGCAAAAGATCTTCCTTGAAGACATTATTAGAAATCTCGGAATCTGACAAAGAACATATAACTACCTGTAGTAAACGGAAGCGTGATTGGAACAACAGTATCGAATTGACATACCACGACAAATGTAATCTCCATAAGTTCATTAAGAGTTCGAAACTGCCAGTTTAAAAATTCGAAGGTTATGTCTCACGTCTCGGCGAACTTAATTAATTCATCGTGGATCTCGTATGATTTTCCGTCCTCACCCTTTCGATATTTGCTATAAACCTGAATGCCATGGGCTAAAGAGACGTTTAATTTCAAAATTCGAAGAAAGAAAAAACCAATCGAAGGTGATCTAGGAAAAAGAACCCCATGTGGGTTAATTACCCGGAGAAGGTGGTGTGGTAGGAATGCCTTTTCGAATTCTTTTTACTTCCAATTGAGACTGTGTAACGAATTGAACTTATTGGTGTCCTTGCGTTGTGTTGGTATAAAAGCGAGTAAATTTCAAAGCTATTTACAATTGATAATCGACTTCCTAAGTGAAATCACTCAACACCATACAACTTCAAACATGATTGCTAAGGTAAGAAACTTGCATGTTTCTAAGATTTTTCTCTACCTGTAGTAGTTTCTTTTTGTTTTTTGCAATGTTGTGTTTCGTTTTTCACTGTTATATTACTTTGCGATGCAGTATTCTATTCTATAATGCTTATGACGATATAATTTAAATCACTGTTCTTTTATATTGATTGTAAATATGCAAAGGGAAACAAATTCTAAGTAAATCTTTTATGCCCACAATATCTTCACACCTTTCGTGAGAAGTTGTTTTGATTAATTCTCAACTTCCTATAATCTACGTTCTCTATGATGCTGTCAGCCTTAAATTCCTCCAGAATCAGCTTCGAAACTGATCGAAATTAGAAAAATATTGTACTCTAATATATCTGTATTTAATTATCTTCTATCAATTTAAGAAATATAACTTTTAAATTTCTATCAGTATCTTTAGTTAAGGCTACTAGAAAAACAAAACCCTACGGATAATGATATACAAAAGCATAAGCCTTATTATCCACAAGAAACAAATGTTAATGTAGAACTAAAAAATACAGTATTCTAATTTTTGCATGTTGATCTCGATAGACAGGTAACTACATACGTCACTCAAATATTGATTCATTAACTGCTTTTTGATATTGGAAAGCTACTTTCAGTTTATTAAATAGTTATATACTTAAATTATTTTCAAACTAATTATTACTTTATATTTCACTAAACCTTTTTATATATTTGAAGCAAGTGCATTAATAATTAAATACACTTTCTTAGGTTTGAATTTACTTCATGTTACACATATTTCATAAATGTTTTATTCTTAAAATATTTGATTAATTTTAAGAATTATTTAATCTGTAAGAAAAATTCATTATATGTCATTATTACTATTTCATTTGATGTTGAAATGAAATAACATGTTTAAATTGTAGTGCTAAAAAATGAATGTACGAAAAAGCAAAAAGTTAGTTGATGCACAATTTCTAAACATTCACGTTGAATTATTATATGTAGATATAGTTAATTATCTTACATATCAGTAAAATATATTTGAGGCTCAAAAATAATGTATTATTAAAGATATAGATGCTCTTATCTTAGATCTTGTAAATACTGCTGTAAGACTATAAATTAATCATAATATTGTACTGTTAAGAGTGGAGACCTTATAAAGATTCATGTGTACTACACACTAATGTCTGAAGTTAATTGTTAAAGTTTCTAAAAAGGTATTAGTTTCTTATTTCAATATATGAATGAAAAAATAGTGAAGAGAAGCTGGATAGTAATTTATCAATAAGCGAGAAATCTCATTGAATACTGGACAATTGCTAGTAGCTACATATTTCAATTTTTAAATCATTTTTACATAATTTAATATAAACAAAGAAAACAACTCCATACAATGGAATAGTCAATGTAACTAGTTTTCATCAATTGTTATTTAAATAAGAGATATCAAAATATGAGTTTCGTTACCACTTTCTCGGATAAGTATTTAAAACTAGATAAGTTTCTAAAATAATTTAGGCAATTCTTCTCCCAACGTCTTATTCTGTTAAACCAAATTAAAAAAAGATCAAAAACCATTTATCGTTTTTTTTTCAAGAAAAAGGAGAGACGTTTTCTACTTTAAATAAATACTGAATAATTTCAAATTTATCATTTTTTTTATATTTTAGATCTCCATCTTCTTCACTGCTCTCGTAGCTGTCCACGCCTCTGCCGTTATCTACGGACACGGAGGTCTTGTCAACACTGGAGTCAGTGCTAGGGCACAATCTCAAGATGTAAGTATACATTCCATTCTCCATCCTTCCCTCTCTAATATCCTTTTATACTGCTTTTTTATCAAAACAATATAACAATCAGAGCTGTTACTTAAAATATCATGTATTTTATTTCATCACATCACATTTTATAGGCCTATGGAAACTATGCTTTTGGTTATGACATCAAGGACGGACTCGGTGCCACCAACTCCCGATCCGAAGTCGGAGATGGACACGGAAACAAGAAGGGATCCTACACACTTGCAGACATCGACGGAAGGGCCCGACGAGTAGACTACGTTGCTGATGGTCATGGATTCCGAGCCACCGTCAAGACCAACGAGCCCGGAACCGCCGCCAGCGCCCCAGCAGCCGCCCTCATCGCCAGCCCATATGCCGGACCCGTTGCCCCAGTCGTTAACCACGTAGCCCCAGCAGCCGCTGTCGTCGGACATGCCTCCTACGCAGCTCCCTTGGTGGCCGCCGCCCCAGTAGCTTATGGTGGAACTATCGGACACGGAGCTGCTCTCGGTGTTGGATATGGTCTTGGAAATGGACTGGCTCTTGGACATGGAGCCGGTCTGGCCTATGGAGCTGGTCTTGGGTACGGTGCTGGTCTTGGATACGGTGCTGGTCTTGGTTATGGCAAAGCCCTCATCCACTAAAAGATATATTACAATGAAAAAGATTGCGGTAAAATACATCACCTAGTGTTAATGCTTTGTCATCGGCTGTTTTGAAAAGATTGAGGTGGTGTTCTCTCTACTTGTTTGTGTTGACGAAGATGTACCTTTACCATAAATCTCGAAAGCAAGCAAGTGTGTCGGGGTATCTAGGATGTTTGTTTATTTATTTGTATTAGATACCATATTGTTATGAATAAACAATATCTTAAATAATTTTCTCTTGTTTAATTATTTATCTCTTCTCTATTTCAAAATCTGGAAGTATTGATTTCTTAAATCTGTTTCGAATCCTCATTTGAAGTACATCAAAAAACTAAAAATAACTTTGTTTATAAAGCCTATCCGAATTTTTTCGATCTTGCTAGCAATTTTATTTTATAATACAAAAATAATAGAATAAAAATGAAGGGAATAGTTCGTTAATTTAACACTCTGGTGGTTGTTTCGACGAGGTATATCGTCATTAGGAGAAAACTAACTAGATCTTGATGGACGAGATACCTCGTCATTAAAAGAAAAAAGTTCTTGATCTTGTATCATCAAAAATTCAGCAATACATGATGACGAGATATTTCGTCATTAGCAAAATTGATCAGATCTTGATGGACGAGATATCTCGTCGAAACTGCTTGGAGGGTTAAGGAACCCAATCCAGCAATTTCTAGTTTGTAGTCTATGATTAGGAATACGAGTCTCATATGTGCATGACAAAATTTAAGTATAAAGTATCAGAAAAACACATCACCTATACTTTCTTTGAATACATTTTTCTACAATGCGTATATAAAAACAGTATAATTTACTCTCTACTTAATAGTAAATTCTTATACATAAATCATTAAAATTACTAGTAAATTCAATGATTAATATATATGTGTAGTATCATTTAATTCATATATTCAATACTACAACATAGAGGATACAATGCATTTTCGAAAGTATTGCAAAAGTGAGAAAATCTTTAAAATTTTATCACATTAGCCATGTTTCAAGACAACGCTGTACTAATTATTAAGCAGACTTTCTTTTATTCTGGTCATTTTCGAATTAATTTTTTGTAAATGTGTCAGTTAAGCTACGTGAAGTTCATTTTTCATTGCTACTGATTTGTTTAATTTTTTTATTTTTTCGTTTAAAAATTGTCATGTAGATTGGAATAATCATAATTTTCATCAACTATGATAAAACTCTATGATGGTTAAACAGCTAATTCTTAAATTACGCATACGCATCACTAGCGACCAAATGATGATATAATTTTTTAATGTGGAAAATATGTCTCGAGGTGAAAGAGCTAATACAAACCTAAACATTTTCTTCTTTTCTGAAATGCTTTTCAAATATTCTAAAAATTAATAACTATTATTTATTTTGCTCTGACTATTACATAATTTTATTTTGAATAATCAAAATGCAAGAAATTTTCTTGTGAATTATTTTGTTAATACGTTATGTCGATTTGAGGTAAGATAGATATGTTTTGGCGGTAGACGTCGACATCGTACGCTTTTTAATATATTATTCATATATCATATTTTTAATATATTTAATATATTATTGTCTTTTCCAAGGTAATAATAATATGTAAAATGTTAGCGAAAAGCATTGGGAAATTCAATTTTAAAAGCTCTCAAAATAGCTTTAGAGCATATTGTAATGGAGCGAATTTTTGCATATTTAATGGGAAGGATCTTCGGGAGGAGTTTGAAATATTTTTACAAAGTCACACAACATGGTGGAATATTGTTATCTTTTTAACTAAAGTGAGTGGTTATCGGGACGCAAAGTGGTGATACTAGTCTAATTTATTTTGGAGATTGAAACTCGCACTATTCACTTTTTGGATGATCAGAATATCAGTTTCATTGTGTTAAAATATAAGCTTTTTGGTTGAATACATGGAGACGAACGCTTGTTAAAAAATAAGGATTTATTAAGAAAAAAACTAAAGACGATACAAAATTACAAAGAGCAACCCAATCGACTCTGTCTCGAATTATTCTAAATTTAAAATTAATTTTTTATTACATTCCATATCATGATTACAGTTTGCACATGCAAAATTAAAAAGTATATTCACAACAGTATCGTTTGCTCGTGCATAATAAAAATATATATTTACTAATATTATCGTTTGTGAGCTTAATAAATATAATTATAACGTTTACAAATACGAAAGTAGCAGTTGCACGCTTGCAATAAAAATTAAATTTTTGAATATCTTGAAGAGCTCACAGTGGTTTTTCAAAGAATAAAAAAGAGTAAAATACAGTCTAAATTTGCAATCAGTCGCAAAGCCTGTTCTTTATAGGGAAAAATTTGCAATATCAGAATCTTGATTCTGGACCGTTACCAATAGATCATTATTTTTATCTAGTGCGACGTTAATTAACTACCTACTTACCTATATCAAAACCTTCAATGAACTGTGAAGAGATAAATTCAAATTCATCAGAGAAAGATATGACCACTGCACAGCCACCTAGTTGGTAGGTAGGTAGATAACACTGGTCTACACGATTTTCGTAACAGATAAGTCAATGAGTGTTTTATAAAGTATTTTTAATGCTGAAACAGAAAATGTAATCAAAAATTTTCTATCGCGTCACATTTTTTATTTATATAACTTTAAAGATCCCTATTATGTCATTTTTGGCACATAATAGAAACGATCTGCTATCTTAAAAAACAAAGTCACCCACCCGGAACCAATAAATAATGAGTCAAAATTGATGAAAACTGCTTATATACATTATTTCAGTTGTCCACTCGGAGATCAGGATAAATTGTGGGCGCCGCATCTAACGTGTATTAGGTGTTATGTGGAGATAACGCAGTGGTTAAAAGGGAAAAAAACGCATTTGGGGCCCTTTTGCTATACCTATGATTTGGCATGAACCGAAAAATCATTATGACGACTGCTACTGCTGTTTAACAAGTGTCAGTGGTTTCTCTGCAAAAAATAAAAGTAATATTGTGTACCCAAATGTTCCACCGGCTATGAGACCAGTTGCTCATGGAGATGGTCTACTTATTCCTACAGCCCCAGCTTCGTGGCAGGAAATTTTTGATTCTGAAGAGGATTGTTCTGAAAATACTGTGGTGGCACAAGCTTCAAAAGACGTTGATTTCATACCAGAAAAATCAAACAGTGAACATCTCATTTCACAAGTGGAACTGAACGATTTGGTTCGCGACTTGAATTTATCAAAACAACAAGCAGAAGTTCTAGGTTCACGCTTAAAGGAGTGGAATTTATTCCATAATGATACCAAAGTTTCATATTTCAGAAACAGAAATAAAGAATTAATGCAATATTTCACTAAGACAGATCTGCTGTGTTCCTGCTTCAATATACAAGGTTTGATGTCTGCTCTGAGTATTCCTTATAAAACTGATGATTGGCGGTTATTCATAGACTCGTCCAAAACCAGCTTAAAGGCAGTACTACTGCATAATGCAAACAAGCATCCTTCCATACCAATAGCGCATGCTGTTGGAATGAAAGAGACATATGAAAGTATGTCATTGATTTTAAAAGCAGTGAATTACGATGCTAATTTATGGCGTATCTGTGGCGACCTCAATGTTATCGGTCTTCTTCTAGGCCTTCAAGGTGGCTTTACAAAATACTGCTGCTTCTTATGTTTGTGGGACAGTCGTGCAACAAGTGAACATTATGTGGTTAAAGACTGGCCCAAAAGAGACACCTTCACTCATGGGGGAAAATATTAAGTATGTTCCATTAGTCAACCCTCAGCATGTAATTTTGCCATCTTTACATATCAAATTGGGGTTGATGAAGAATTCTGTGAAAGCACTGAATAAAGAACAGCAAGGATTTAAATATTTAAGCCAAGTGTTTCCAAGGTCAAGTGAAGCCAAATTAAAAGAAGGTATATTCGTTGGACCTCAGATTAGAAGATTACTCAATAATGAAAATTTTGACAGCATGTTGAATAATGTAGAGCTAGCAGCATGGAAGTCATTTAAGGATCTAGTCCATGGTTTTGGCAATAAAAAGCACACAATTCGGATCTTTTAGTACAAAATCTTGTTGAACTATAAAAATTTAGGCTGCCGGATGTCATTAAAAATTCATTTTTTGCATTCTCATCTGGACTTTTTCTCACCAAATTTGGGTGCAGTGAGTGACGAGCAGGGAGAACGCTTCCACCAGAACATATTGCAAATTGAGCAGCGTTACCAAGGTAGATGGGATGAATCAATGATGAGTGACTACTGTTGGTTTCTCCAAAGAGAGGACCTTACCGTACACAGAAGGAAGAAGTAATTTGTGTTCTCCAACTCCAGTTATAACACATTGTAGGTACATTTTATCTCTTATAGTTATATTCTACAAGATTTTTTCACATAATAAGCTAAATAAATTATGAGTATTGCAAATTTATTTAACATTTTGTATAATTTCATATACTGATAAACTTAGTCTTTGCAAATTTTATACTTTTCTAGCAATTACTCAAGGTTGTATAACAAAAAAGTGATACGTGATGGAGAAAAACTGACTTCATTTCCAGATTCAGCGTCGTCAAACGCATAAAATTCAATTATTGTGGTTTCTGTTATGAAAATTATTTTTCAATTTGTAGACTAGTGTAATTAACGGTAACAGATTAACGTTGCACTGGAGCAACACAATGGGCTATTGCCACCTAACTAGTGTAGTGATCATAAGCGATTGTCTGTCATCCAGTAGGTTGCGGGTTCGAATCCCGGTTTGTAAGCGGGATTCAAACCCGCAACCTATTGATGTAGGAAAAATTGATGTTATCTATTTTCCTTGTTAGGAGTAGCGGCGACTCACCCATTATGTGCTCCTTCAAAAGTAGAGGTCATTCCGCCCTTTGAAGTGCAGAAGGCTGAGAGATCAGTGGTGTCGGGCTTAAAAAAAGATATGAACCCATTTGAAGATCCTGATCTTACATACTTTCCTAAACACTTAGATGAACTCCACCTAATTGTGTAAATTGAACAGAATTGTCATGTTCGAGACCTACGTCTTTCCGCATAACAAGCTGAAATTTTAGATTTCAGACTTTGAGAGTGGAACCTTCTAGCTAAGAGTACACGTGATTCTGTGTTTGAACTAGAAATTTAGTTCTATCTTCTTTCTATAAAATACAGCATGGTATGTGCCTTTGTTCAGTCATTCCAAGGCTGATGTATTTAAGAATAGCTCAAGGTTATTCCTAAAAAGAGTAAAATTCAACTATCAAACTGGGGATGATGCAAAACTGTAAAGGCTATGGATAAATGTGTTCCAGATTTCGTGCAATTAAAGGAAAATGTCCTAAAATTAAGTGATGCAAAACTCAAATAAATGATATTTGTTGGTCTTCGGATCAGGAAACTATTGAGTGATTTTGCTTTTACTGAAAAGCTAGGCAGCAAGAAGCTCACCACACGACAATTATTCACATCTATGGTAAACGGATTTCTGGGGGACCACGAAGAGGAAAACTACCAACCGCTCACTCAAGAGTATTCTCAAGAACTGTAAAAACCTTGGGTATTGAATGTCCTTTAAAATTACTTTTCCTAAATTCTCTTTTGGATTTCTTTTCTGACGACCTATGAGCAGTCAGTGATGAACAAGGTTGGTTGGTTTTAGGAGAGGAAGTGTCGTATCTGGCTAAGCTCCGCCAATCAACTTTACATAATGGACATACATACAAGGAACCTTTACTGATACTCAAAAGAGAAATACATCTCCTCTCTTCAGTGCATAGAAGGAGGAATCGAACAGCGAGGAACAAGGAGAAAGGTTCTACCAAGTTATCCAAACTATAGAGATGTATCAAGGGAGGTGTCATTCATCAATGAGTGATTACTGTTGGTTTTTGCAAGAGGATAACAATACATAAGATAATAAATGAACTACTTGTATACAAGTATAAGTGCATAAATTTAATTTTGCATTTAAATATGCTTAATCTACACTCATGTCCAAATTTATCTTTTCATACCCCAAAATAATAATATTCCATGAAATATCCAATCGATGTAATCCATTTTTGAAGGGAATGTGTGAAAGACAAGCCTAATTAGCATTATCCAATCAAAAGTGATCAAACAGTTTCTGATATGCAAATCAAGGCGTTACGTCATCCGGCGGTGAATCAAGCGCTTTGCGTAAAGTTAATATCTGAGTGAATTTCTGCAATACAGCGTTTGATTTCAGTGTGTAAGGACTCAAAATGGTTTGTTATGGCTCCGAAGTATCATTTGGAAGAATCTGTGAAGTATCGAATTAACGGCCGTTTAGAAGCAGGGCAGAAAATCGTGGAAGCAGCGAGATGTGTGAATATTTCAAGACAGACCGTCTCTACGCTATGAAAACAATTTCAGAACTATGGAACTGTTGTAAGGAGGCCTGGACAAGGTCGTAAATGAATAACAACTGCTTTTCAAGATCGATATCTGGCAATAACTGCCCGTCGTAACAGGAAGTCGGCAGTTAAGTTCAGATGTTACAGCCGCCACTGGAACTGTTGTATCATGGCAAACTGTGTACAGAAGGCTTAATGAAAAGGCCTTTATGCCAGAAAGCCAAGGGTATGTGTTTCACTGTCTTCACAACAAAAGAGGGATCGCTTTAATTGGTGCAAAGAACATCAGAACTGGAGTGAACACCAATGGTCCCATGTTCTCTTTACTGATGAGTCGAGATTAAGTTTAACATCTGATTCTAAACGTGTTTACATCTGGAGGGAGTCAGGAACGCGAAATCTTCCTTCGAACATTATGGAACGTGACCGTTTCGGTAGTGCAGGTGTGATGGTATGGGGAGGAATAATGATCGATGGACGTATGCCCCTACACGTTTTCAACAGTGAATCTGTGACCGGCCAGAGATATCGGGATGAGGTCTTAGAACCATATGTAAGACTTTTCAGAGGTGCATATGGATCTCACTTTTCATTTATGGACGATAATGCTCGTCCACATCGAGCAAACCTCGTTGACGAATTCCTTGAAAGTGAAGCCATCGAGCGAATACCATGGCCAGCAAAATCTCCTGATCTGAACCCGATAGTGAACTTATGGGACTACCTTGAAAAGCAGTTGCACGGAGACATCCTTCTCCTAGAGATATAAATGCCCTGAAGACCGCATTTCTGCAGGAGTGGAACTTAATTCCCCAAATTGTGGTTAACAACATTATTTCCAGGATTAAAACACGTTGTGATATGTGTGTACACGGCCATTGGAGATCGCATTCCACATTAAATTCATAAGCTTTAATTTTTTTCTGAGTTATTCTTTTTTTCTGAACTCTCCTTGTTTCATATTATTGCCATTTTTATTGTTTCATGATACAGTTTTATATCATATGCAGTGCTCTTAAATTTTTTCCTCTGTATTTATGTGTTATGATGTTATGTATCATTTCACACAAATTCATAAAATAGTAATTCACAGTTTCTGAGAAATCCGCGATTTTATGCATTTAAAGATAATTTTGGACATGAGTGTAATTTGTGTCTCATGCACTAATATGTGAATAAGGTATTTATAACTTTTTAACACTGTAATTTCATAGCTAGCAGGGAAAACAAAAGCTGTAGTAAATCACAGTTTGAAGCTCATATTTAACTTGGAATTTAATGAAGTATAGCATTTACTTCCCCATTCAAGACGCGTAAATATTGCATTGTGCATACATATTTTGAAATACGGGGGAATTTTAAGAGCACACAAAACTGTACTCGGTAGAGATTTTTTTACAGTCATATTTGAATTCAGTACCCAAAACTTAGTTAGAAAAATCTTATTTCACAAATGTGAAAAAAAGTTTAAAATTTTTGGTCAGTGATATCGGATCAAAACACGTGCGCCGACATTTAAGGTAGTCGTTTCGCAAATGGATCTAAGCCATCACTTTGTTTTATATTTGGATATAGTGAAATAATGCTTCGTTCAAATCTTTGAATAAAAAATATTTGGTCATGTGGTTTCATTTACAACCGCACTGGTTAAATCCATCGCTAAACATGGCATGCCAACGATTTTTATGATCCCGGAAAAACAGGGTTCACCTGAAAGAAATAATTAAATTAATAGATATCTAACTTCTCTGAATTCTAAGAGGAGGGATTAAGAATTAATAAAATATAATTTTATTTTATTTTATTGCGCTTTAGTCAAGTAAACCTATTATGAGATTGGGCACTGTAATTTATTGTAACAGCCTTAAAAACCCTTATGGCTGATTTATCTGTTATAAAAATTGTAAATAGTTCAGAATTATATTGTTTACTCAGTTGATGATATTAAAAATTGCGCCTTTAACATATATTGCGCATATGGAGGTTAGAATTATACTTTAAGGTAATGATAAAATATAAACTCTATCAACAGGAAATATTAGGTATACTAATCCTGAATTAAAATTTCTGCCACTAAATTTTTCATCAGCCATTCCATTTCTTTGCTTTTTCCATTCTACTTTTAGTTCTTTCCAATTTGTGGCAGTACAAAGCCCTTTGCGAATGTAATATACATCATTTTCGGTGCTATATATCACCCATCGCTAAAAATAATCACTCTCGTAGAGTCCTCGAAACAAAGGGAACAAAAATATCATCTCTATAACTGGATTATCTATGCTTTTGTTTCTTTTTACGATTCAAAAATGGGTATGATTTGGAAGCATTTTGTAAAGTTCGCTGAAAAAGTATTGATATCATTCATAATTGTTTCTTGTTTCATTTATTACACAGTTGAAATCAATCATCAGTATAAATACAGTGTTTAACAATTTATGTAACAATAAAGGTTTTCAGCACTTTAATAAAGTTTGATAAATATCTAAATTAGGTACTTAATTTTCGTGCTGAAGCATAAAAATTTCATCTGAATCATAAAATTTAACATTAATACTCCTTTAATAGAGAATAAAACTCTAATAATTAAAAATCTTTCCTAACAGCTGACTGTTTTAAAAGAGGAGGATATATATTTATAAATTTTTGTATTAAAGCAAGAAGTTTTATTTTAGCTATTAATTCCTAAATGAAATCTTAGAATTTGAATTTTGTAACAGCTAGCTGATACATGCCAGTGATTAAGTATTTACAACTGGGTACAAGTGAACTGCTAGGTTTTAGAGACCTACTTAAATCTCGAAATATGACAATACTTACAAAGAACACATAACTACATGTAGTGAACAGTAGGGTGATTGGAACAATAATGTGGAATTGACATACCACGACAAATGTAATTTCTATATGTTCATTAAGAATTTAAAACTGACAACTTACAAATTCGAAGGTTACACCTCCCGCCTGTTAACTGTTAATTAATTCATCGTCGAATCTAGTATCGAACGGTACTCTCTTTTTCCTACCATCAACCTTTCGATATTTGTTGTAGACCTGAATGCCAAGGGCTTAAAAGACGTTTAATCTGAACAGAGGAGGGAAATTATGTGAAGGCAATCTAGGAAAATGAACGTATACGTGGATTCATTACCCTTCAGAGGAGGTGTGGCAGGAATGCCATTTCATATTCTTTTTACTTTTAAAAGATACTCTGTGACATGCACAACGTGTCGGCGTCCTTGCGTTGTGTTAGTATAAAACCGAGTAGGTTTCCGAAGCTATTTACATTGATAACCGACTTCCTTAGTGAAATCACCCAACCCCGCACAACTTCAAATATGATTGCTAAGGTAAGAAACTTGAATATTCTCAAAAGTTTTGCTCTACATTTAGTAGTTACTTTTGGGTTGTTTGCACTATTATGTCTCGTTTTCGCTGTTATATTACTTGCGCTGTAGTATTTTTATTCTATAATGTTTATGACGACTTATTTTTTATATCACTCCTCTTTTTATATTGATTATATATATGTAACGGGAAACGAATTCTAAGTATTCCCTTTTATGTCCGCAATATCTTCACATCTCTGGTGAGATTTCTGGATTTATTCTCAGAATCTACGTTCTATGATGTTGTCAACGTTGAATTCCTCCAGAATAGGCTTCGTAAACTGGTCAAACTTAGAAAAATATTATACTCTTATTTTTCTGTATTTAATTATCTATCAATTTATGAAATATAACTTTTAGAATTTTTATAAGTATCTTTTTCTGATTTCTTTTCTAAACCTTTAAACAAAGAAAAGCCACTAAAAAATTGCAGTTTATTTTATTTTCTCTTTAATAATTTATAAAATTTTCTCAATTTTACCTATGCGATTAAATAATTTTAAACTTTAATACTTAAGGCGACTAGAAAAACTAAACCCTACTGATAATGATATACAAAAGTGTAAGCCTTTTTATCCATAAAAAACAAATATTAATGTGGAACTAAACAAATACAGTTTCTAATTTTTGCATGTTAATCTCGATAGACAGTTAACTACATACTTCACTCAAATATAGATTCATTAACTGCTTTTTGATATTCGAAAACTATCTTTCAGTTTATTATACAATTATTTACTAAACTTATTTTCCATTTAATTATTATTTTATATTTCACTGAACCTTTTTATATATTTGAAACAAGTGCATTAGTAATTGAATACATTGAATTCCGATAACTGTAACATTCAGCCATTTTAGGTTTCATTTACTCCATGTTACACATATCTTAAGTACATTTAACTTGAATGCTTTTTTCATATAAGATTTGATGAATTTTAAGAATTATTTGATATGTAAGAAAAATTCATTACTTCATTATTACTATTTTATTTGATGTTGAAATGAGATAACATGTTTAAACTGTAGTGCTGATAAATAAATGTATGAAAAAGCAAAAAGTTAGTTGATGCACCATTTCTAAACATTTACGTTTATTTATGATATGCAGATAGATATACGAGGGAAAGTCAAAAATTATCGGCATTTTAATTTTTCAAATTATTTATGTACAAATGTAGGGGTTGAACAAGTACATCATTTTTCTACATAGTCTCCTTCCTTTTCGATGCACTTGGTCCATCGGTCCACAAGCTCATGTATTCGCTCCCAGAAGAAGGTTTTTGGTTGGTCACCCATCCATTAATGCACCACTTCCCGCACTTCTTTGTCCGTAGAAAATCGACGACCTCGTGTAGCATCTTTGAGCGGTCCAGAGATGATAGTCGGAAGGGGCGAGATCCGGGATGTAGACAGGATGTGTCAGCACCTCGAAAATCAAAAGGGTAATGGTTTCAATGGTCTGGCCGGCCATGTGTGGGCGTGCATTGTCATGCTACAATAACACATTCTTCGACAATAGGACACGGCGTTTGGTGCGAATTGCTGGCTTCAGATTGTTGGCCAACAAATCACTGTATCTTGCATGTTGATTGTAAGCCCCTTTTCTAGATAGTCTTCCAGTATAAACCCTTGTGAGTCCCAAAAAAGCGGTTAGCATCACCTTTCCCGCGGAAAGTTGAGTCTTGAATTTCTTCTTCGTTTGCGATCTTGGGTGTTTCCACTCCATACGTTGCTTTTTGGATACGGGCTCAAAGTGATGAATCCACGTATTGTGTTGTAAGCCTCCGATGAATTTCAGCCTCTGGCGCACCTTCCGACAACAGAAATCGGATCACTGCTCTTTGTACCTCCTTGGTGCACAATGCTAACGGAGCGCCCATGTTTATGCTGAAACAAAAGCAAGAAAAATGACGCTATCAAAGTCAAACTTTGATCATTTGACCACAGTAGTGTCAACTCTGAGCATGTATGAGCAGAAGGAAGTGTGACAAACCTATGGATGTGTTATGGCGAAAGCGCGGATAATATTTGACTTACACTCGTAGTTCATTATCTTACTTTTCAGTAAAATATGTTTGATGCTCAAATATATTGTTAAATATATAAATATCATTGTTAAATATATAAATCCTTATCTTAGATCTTGGAAATACTTCTCTAATATTATAAAACTACTGTTAAATGTGGAAACCTGGAAAGATTCATACGTACTGCCCTACTGTCTGAAGTTAATTGTACTTAAAATTACAAAGAGCATTAGTTCCTGTTTCAATATATGAATGAAAACAGGTGTGAAATTAAGATAGGCAGCAATTTTGTAAATCAGCTAGAAACCTCATTGAATATTTGACAATTGCTAGTACTAACATATTTCAATTTTTAAATACTTTTTTACAAAAAAAAACGGTAACCACTCCACGCAACAGATTAGTCAATATAACTAATTTTCATAATTAGTTACTTAGATAAGTAAAATTCAAACATAGGCTTCGTTATCACTTTCATGGATAAGTATATAAAACTAGATACGTTTCTAAAATGATTAAGACGATTCTTCGTCTCTCCAACATCTTATTCTATATGAATCTAATTTAAAAAATGATCAAAAGCCATTTCTCTTTTCTTTGAAGAAAGGGGACAAAAGTTTTCTACTTTAAATAAATATTAAATAAGAATTTCAAAATTTTCATTTTTATATTTTAGATCTCCATCTTTTTCGCTGCTCTCGCAGCTGTCCAAGCCTCTGCCGCTATCTACGGACACGGAGGTCTTGTCAACACTGGAGTCAGTGCAAGGGCACAATCTCAGGATGTAAGTATCTATTTCTTTCTCCCTCCTTTCCTCTCTAATATAATATTATACTGGTTTTTTATCAAAACAATGTAACAATCTGAGCTGTTACTGAAGTTATCATGCATTTTATTTCATTATATCTCATTTTATAGGCCTATGGAAACTATGCTTTCGGTTATGACATCAAGGACGGACTTGGTGCCACTAACTCCCGATCCGAAGTCGGAGATGGACATGGAAACAAAAAGGGATCCTACACCCTTGCCGACATCGACGGAAGGGCCCGACGAGTAGACTACGTTGCTGATGGTCATGGATTCCGAGCCACCGTCAAGACCAACGAGCCAGGAACCGCCGCCAGCGCCCCAGCAGCCGCCCTCATCGCTAGCCCATACGCCGGACCCGTTGCTCCAGTCGTCAACCACGTTGCCCCAGCAGCCGCTGTTGTCGGACATGCCTCCTACGCAGCTCCCTTGGTGGCCGCCGCCCCAGTAGCTTACGGTGGGGCTATTGGACACGGAGCTGCTCTCGGTGTCGGATATGGTCTTGGAAATGGACTGGCTCTTGGACATGGAGCCGGTCTGGCCTACGGTGCTGGTCTTGGATACGGTGCTGGTCTTGGATACGGTGCTGGTCTTGGATACGGAGCTGGTCTTGGGTACGGTGCTGGTCTTGGATACGGTGCTGGTCTTGGTTATGGCAAAGCCCTCATCCACTAAAGATATATTACAATGAAAAAGAGTGCGATAAAATCCATCATCTTGTGTTAATGCCTTGTCATCGGCTGTTTTGAAAAGATTGAGGTGGTGTTCTCTCTACTGTTAATGTGGACGAAATTGTACTTTTACCATAAATCTCAAAAACAAGGAAACGTATCGGAACATCTTTGATGTTTGTTTATTTATTTGTGTTAGGTACCATTTTGTCATGAATAAACAATATCTTAAGTTATTTTTTCTTGTTTAATTATTTATCTCTTCTTCAATTCAAAATCTGGAAGTATTGATACCCTAAATCTGTGCTTTGAATCCTCTCCTTTGAAGTATACTTAAATCTAAAAATAACTTTGGTTATAAATCCTATCTTAATTTGCTATATCGTGCTATGAATTTAATTTTATATGAATACAAAATTAATTGAATAAAAAGCAAGGTAATACATCGTTAATTTTGACCTTCCTCGTGGTTGTCTCGACAAGGTACACCGTCGTTAAAAAAAAATTGACTAGATCTTCATGGACAAGATACCTCGTCGATACCGCTTGGAAGGTTAGGGAACCCAATCCAGCAATTTCTAGTATGTACTCGAGGATTAGGAATATGAATCTCATTTTTAGGACAACATTTAAGTATAAAGTATCAGAAACACTACACCTATATTTCCTTTAAATAAATTTTTCTACAATATAAATTAAAAAACTTATAATTTACTTCTCACTTAATAGTAAATTTGCTTTTTTCAAGACATGGTATTGCTTTTGTTCAGTCATTAAAAGACTTGTGATAGATTTAAGGATATCTCATGGTTATAAGGAGTGTCTTTTATTTATTGACTCATCCAAGATTAATTTAAAAGCTGTCCTTATGTACAACGGAAACCAAAAGCTTTTAATTTCAGTAACATTTGCTATAAGAATGAATGAGATTTATAAAAGCGTGGGGAAAATTCTCACTGCAATAAAATATAATCACTTTAAGTTATCAATATCAGGTGACCTGAATTTGGAATCACTCTTGCTCAATCTTCAAAGTAGCTTCATCAAATTTTGTTGTTTTCTCTGTATGTGGGATAGCAGGGCGACAACAGAACACTACAAAAAAGACTGGCCTAAATTATGTTTTCATTCCTGAAGAGAGTAATGTTGATCACAAGCTTTTTTATAGTTAATTCCTCTGATATTTTGCTCTACTTCATCAAATTGGGACTGATGAAAAATTTTGTGAAGACTATGGATAAATGTTTTCCAGATTATTTCTTGCAATTAAAGGACAAGCTTCTAAAATTAATCCGCCAATCAACGTCAGATAATAGACATTTGCATAAGAAATCTTTTACAGACACTGAAGAGAGGAATGCACATAGGGAGGAATCGAAACGCGATGAACAAAGAGAAAGATTCCATCAAGCTATCCAAACAAAAGAATAAAGTCAGGTGGGATCTCTCAATAAGTGATTACTAGTGGTTTATGAAAGCATAAAAACACATAAGAGAATAGATGACTAGGTATACGAGTATACGTGTCTAATTTTGTATTTATATATGTTTACTCTATTTTTCGTCCCCTTAAATAACTAAGGTGTTTATAATTTTTAACACTAAATTTTAACACCAGTTAACAGGATAAATAAACGCTGCATTAAATTACAGTTTGCAGCTGAGCTTTAACTTGGAATTAAATAAAATATGGCATTTACTTCCCCTTTCAAGACGCATAAATTTTGCATTGTGTATATATATTTTGAAATATAGATAAATTGGTAATGCATACAAAAATGTACGTGATGGAGACTTTTTAAAAGTCTTATTTGAATTCAGCATCCTCAATTGAGTTATGAAAGCCTTATTTTACCCATGTTCTGAAAAAAGTTTAAAATTGTTGATTAGTGATATGAGATCAGAAACCGTGCACTTACATTGGTTGGGCGCATCGTAATTGGACCTAAATCATCGCTTTGTATTATATTTAGATGTAGTAAAGTAATGTGTGGTTCGAATCTTTGAACTAAAAATGATTGCATTACGGAAGCTTTGGCTATAACAGGAATGGTTAAATCCTTGGTACGTGTGCCAAACGTAGCACGTATACCAAGATTTGGGCAAGATTTTTTCCTTCACGAGAAACCCAGGGATAACCTTTAAGTAAATAATTGAATGAATTAATAAATATACGACTTCTTTTCTTAATTCCAAAAGGACTAAGAATTAATAAAATTGCTTTCTTTTACTTAGACAAGTAAACCTATTATGAGATGATTGGCCACTGTAATGCAACAATTTAGAACACTTGGCGTATGATTAATCTGATATAAAAAAGTCAAAAATAAAAAATTCAGAATTATTTTTAGTCAGTTTATAACATAAAAATTACGTCTTTAATTTACGTGGCTTATATGGTGGTTAGAATTACACTTAAAGGCTAATAATTAAATATAAACGCTATCAACAGAAAATATTTGGTATAACGACACTTCAGTACAATAACATTTCTCTCACTACATTTTATATTCATTCATTCTCATAACTTAAAATAATCGCTCTTTTATTTCATCGCTCTAATGCGATTTTGAAAATATTCACTCAATATATGATTTAGCGATTTTGGCATGCGCTCTTAAAAAGGTTGTCCACCTCAGGGCTATAAACGATATAAATAATGAAGAATATCGTAGCTCAATTGATCAACTTTGTTATGACTTGTTTTTACATTGGATAATTGCACCATACCAAACTTTTGAAACTGCGTTCCGATTCCTTCGGCGATAAGAACTTCGAGAGTTAAGGGCTCTACTTACTCATGAAAATAATTGCTATTGAAGTTCGTTTTTAGAACAAGTCAGTAAATCATAAATGTCTGACTTAGGATGTAGCGATTGTGAATACTTTGTTTGGGTTGAAAGATGAGAAAGTTTTTAGATCTTACGTGGAGATACACTGAACCCTAGTTTGAAAGTTTGAAACACTGTAAACTTGGGCTATAACAGGAATGGTTAAATCCTCGGAACGCGTACTTAATTTAACACCTTTATCTCTATGATAGTTACATGATTTCTAAAAAGTGTAACATTACTTTTATTCTACAACACATACAATGATTAAATAGCCACATCTATTTATTGAAAGATCTTTTGACCAAGAAGGTCAAAGCTTATTTAAAGTAGTGTATTGAATACTGGGTTGTAGAAACGGATAATTGCATGCGATCAAAAGGAAAATACTTGTGAACACCTCAGAGGGTCGACTTGTATTCATTTAGCTGTAACTTATTTTAAAGCGTTTTTTTTATTTATGTGTTTCTGCTGTACATATTTTTTCAATAAATACTCAATCTAAAATCTTATACTTACTTCGAACTTTAATAAATGTTTTCAATAAATCCTTTTCTTCAACCTAAGTGTGTTCTTGTGTTCTTTTTATTTTATTCACGAATCATGCGCCAAAGGTTTTCACTGAACAGCATAATTGAACCACTTGCGGCAAGGTATGTAATGGCACCTAATACATGTTTTCTGTCTCCACTTCCTTCATCCATAAATCACAAATTGGGTTTATATTTTCATCTTTTCTTTCAGATCGTCCAAATGGAAACGGTTCTGGATATAAAAGTACAAATTGTTCATAAAATAAGCTGAACCAGAAATATGGTTATCTATCTCAACAGTCCACGTGTGTTCTAGTTTTGTTCTAGTCATAGTCACTTATATACCTTAGTCGGGTTGTATTGGTTTTTAGGTCAAAAGTGGGCACAATAATCACTTTTCTATTTCGTAGACCAAAATCATTTAAAACGAAAATGATTTGTTAACTTTAATATTTTTATAATTTCTACAATTTACTTTAAGCACAAATCGAATTATAAGCATATCCATCCATATAATACATTTTACATACATATCACCCCGGTTCTAAGAAAAAACAAGGAAAGATGATTGCTGCTAAAGTCGATTTTTAGTTTTTATGTTTTGGGGGCTGGAGATTAGGAATGCCCCTTCTTAAGTCCATTTCCCGAAAAATTGCCGCAACTCAATTCGTAAGAAAGACGAATTTTCTCTAGCACTCATAGTTGTCCTATCAATATTTTTTGACTTGTGGCACTAGCACCAGGCATGCGACATTCTTGAATCTCGCCATCTTTAAGGGAAGAATGACAAATTAATTTGATAAGATACTCATGGCAAATTTTTTGAAACGAATGCATTGTTTCTTGAAAATTCCATTTAGTGGAATTAAGGTGCAATAACAAAAGAACTTATAAAATCGAATGTCTTCAGTAAAAACCAAGCAATGGTAACCTATTATCATTTTTCTAAAAAATAGTAGATCAATTTGACAGTGTTTTAAATGTTTCTGGGTTTTTTAAATAAAATCACTGTTCAACAAACTTCTAACATGTATAATAAGTTGCTGAAATATACATAGTTTCATCTCGTAAAGTATGCATCCTTACATTCTGTCACTACCACAAAGAATGTTTAATATTTAAAAAGTCCTAAATGTGATTTTTCTAACATTAAAATTTTTCCAATATAGGCAAAGTTCTATTTAAAATTTGCTTTATTCTAACGCATGGCTGATTTGAAAGTTGATTCCATTGCGGTGTTGTTAAATGTGATGAATAGGAATTGTAATTTTTAAATAAATATTTATTAAGTATGCTACCACAGAAAACAGCAAAATGAAGCGAAAGTAAAGTCGGGGGAAAGGTTGTTCTTGAGATATTAATTCGAGATTTCTTTTTTATCTCTGGATCTCTCGTAATTGCCACAACTTACACTTAAAAATCGAAACAGTTTTGAAACTGCAAAATTAATTCCGAGCAAAAAATTAGCATGTGGTCAATGAACTCTAATTTCAGTTTAGTTGAGCACATGCTACACCTTAAAGCACTTTTTCAGTTCAGAGATTTAGTTTTAAATTCAAACCACGTAACTGTTCAGAAAGGGAATGAGGGTGAAACTTGCCTTTTGAGTGAAGTTTTCAATAAAACCAAGTCATTTTATTTCAAACACAAGTGTAGAATATAATGAGTTTAAAATCGTTTTGTAAAGGAAACCCAGGTCAAAATATTAAATTACTTTCAATAAATTCGACTAGTTAGCAGTCTCGAATCAAAATGTTTTGTACTGCATGTTTTATTTTTATAAAAAAGAATTCTACAGCATGTGTGTTAAACCAAGGACATTTGAGGAAGTTTGGTCGAAATGTACAGAAAAAAATGTGTGTGTGCTATCCAGAAATTAAAATCCGTCTTTGTAATTTTTGACAGAAATAACTCATTTCTGCCAAGATCTAGTGCAAAATTGAATGTTTTACTCCCGTTATATAATCAATGCCAAATATTAGGATATTGTTATATTGCACAGAGAGAAAATAAGGCTCAAAGTATAGTGTTAGAATTCAAATTCGGTAAAAATAATTTTTGGATTGATTTTATTTCAAACTTTTAAGTCTTATAACATATACGTAGTAAAATCTTCAACTTAATATTGAGCATTTAGCTTTCAAATAGAGTTAAAAGTGTATTCAGCAACTAACCGATATTGCTATTGTTAATCTACAAGTTCTCAAATCATGTCATTCTTAAAACCATGTTCACAACATGTAGAAACCCTAACACCTAAAAGATCTTGATTAGATAATTGCCTAATTTATCAATAGTCATCCATTGAATATTAGAACAAGCTTAACTATGCAAACAATGAAGAATTCAAAGAAAATAAAAAGAGTTCCAAATTCAAAAACGCAGTTAGAATGATGTTAGATGATATTTTTCAGAAACTATTTTCGTTTCATTAAAAGTTTTATATTTTTGATAATGACATCATAAAATTTTAAAGAAGCATCTGTTAACAAATCATGAAACTTCAAACGATGTCTACTTTTTCTGTACCTTGGTAATGAAAGAGCCAGTATCCAAATTCAATGATTTTGAGTTACAAATCACAGGGTAATGAAAGCTATTGTATTAAAAAATTCTAAGGGTATCATATTAATACATTTTGAAAGAATCAAAATATAGGAAAGTATTTTTCTACACTGTATTAAATATGAAAATTACTAAATCTGGTGTTATCAAACTCTTGCAAAATGGACATTGGCCCTTTTTCTACCACGGTACAGATTTATACAAATTTGATTATTTATTTATAATTGCATTCCAGTTTTTCTTCTGCTATGCTTTGCTGTTTTCTGTCTCTTTTTCCAAATAAACTTTCAATTTCCTTCTTTCGAATTTTAATTATTTCTACACTACAGTAGAAAACTACCTGTAGTCAATAGTAAAACAAAAATAAAATAAAATTAAGGAATACTTCAATTTCAAATAACTTTGAAAGTCTATTCTATAACTGAAATGATAGTAGAATGCTCTTGATTCTTAGCTCACAGATTATTATGAAATTTTTCCCAAAACACTTTTTTTTTCGAGTAGCATATAGCACTTTCTCGAGAAAAGTGGCGCACAAGCAAAAGTAAAGTTTACAGGAGAGCCTAAATAATAATGAAAATTGTTTACTCATATTTTACTTCTGATTTTCAAGTATGTAGAATTCGTTAATATATCAGTTCAAACTTTGTAGCATAGTTCTGGATATATTTCCAGAATTGTATCATCAAAATGCAATCTTTCTTTTGAGTTATATCTGATATTTCAAGGAAAGTGCGACATAGAAACACAGCTCATTACAAAAGGGTTTTTGAGTCCTAGTTAACAAATCTTGAAATGACAACCTTACCAACCCTACCTACAAAGAGCATATAACTACCTATAGTAAAACTGTAAGGTGACTGGAACAACAATATGGAATCGACATATCGCGACAAATGTAATTTCCATATGTTCATTAAGAGTTCAAAACTGACAGCTTACACATTCGAAGGTTACTTTTCCTGCCTCGGTTAACTGTTAATTAATTCATCGTCGATCTAGTATCGTATGATATTCTCTTTTTCCTACCATCAACCTTTCGATATTTGTTGTAAACCTGAATGCCAAGGACTTAAGGGACGTTTAATCTGAACAAAGGAAGGAAATTATGTGAAGGCGATCTAGGGAAATGAATGTACACGTGGATTAATTACTCAATATAGGAGGTGTGGCAGGAATGCCATTTCATATTCTTTTTACTTTTAAAAGAGACTCTGTGACATACACAACGTGTCGGCGTCCTTGCGTTGTGTTAGTATAAAACCGAATAGGTTTCCGAAGCTATTTACATTGATAACCGACTTCCTTAGTGAAATCACCCAACTTCGCACAACTTCAAACATGATTGCTAAGGTGAGAAATTTGCAATATTCTTAAAAAATTTCCTCTACCTTTAATAGTTCTTTTTTCGTTGTTCTCATCGCTCTGTTTGTTTTTCACTGTTATATTGATTTGCGGTACAGTACTTTTATTCTTTAATGTTTATGCTTACATATTTTGTATCGCTCTGTTCTTTCTATATTGGTTATATCTCGATGTAAAGGGAAATAAGTTTTGTCATCCTTGCTCCCAATGTTTTCATATGAGAAGTTTTCTTGATTTATTCTAAACTGCATCAAATTCATTCTCTGAGTGTAGTGAGTCATAAGTCCATTTGGGATCTGCTCCATAAGGAGGTGAAAAGAAAATTACGCTCTAATAATTCTGTATTTGGTTACTTTCTATAAATTCAAAAAGTACACAGTTTTAAATATATATCTGTCCTATTGCCTATCTACCCTTTTCTTGTTAATTCTTTCAACGAAAAAGCCACCATGAAATCTGTATTTTTTAAACTTTCCAAACAAATTTTTAAAATTTTCATTTATTCATTAAATAACATGAATTTAAACTTTAATATTTAAGGCGGCTAGAAAAACAGCATACAATGGATGAAGATATGCAAAAGTAAAAGCCTTTTTATCCTATATACAAATATTAATGTAGAATTAAAGAAATGAAGTATTCTCCCTCTAATTTTCTGTGTGTTAATTTTGACAGGCAGTAACTACTACTCAAATATTAATACATTTACTAGTTGTTTTCCTGGATTCGAAAAACTATTTTCAATTGATTAAATTTGAATTTTGAAACTATTTATTTATTTTTGCATTTTATTGAGCCTTTTATGCATTTCAATTAAGCAATTTGTTGTGTATATTATATTTAAATATTAAACATTCACATTAGCTTAAATTTACTTCTAGTTACATATGCCCTAAGTACATGCAATAAATTAAATGCTTTTTCCTTATGAGTGTTAACGTTATGAATTTTAAGAATTATTTAGTATGTAGAAAGAAAATTCATAAAACAATGATTAATATTCGATCTGATAAATGGGATGCATATTCAAACTTCAATGTTGATAAAGTAATAAAAAAGTTAGTTAACTAAAAGACATTATTATATGTAGTTTCTAAACACTCACATATTTTGACGCCACTTTTTTCGTTTTGAAGTTTTTCGTCACATGACCAATTTTTTATTATTATATCGTCATCTTACAAATGAAACACAATTATGAGACATGAAACATAATTATGAGAAAACCAAGAGGGGAAATTCTACTCACTAGGTATGTTTCTTAAGAAGAAATCATCTACATGCAAAGAAAATATGATTTAATGGATTTCCAGTTTAAGGATCCCACATTCTCATCTAGAAAAACTAAAAAACTCATATATTGAAAATTTTGATTTAGTTCGTTGATATAAAGATATGGTTCATTACTTATTTTCCTATCTTGTCATTATAACTTGTATGATTAAGGATCTTAATCTTATGTTAGATCTCATAAAGATCTAAGAGCGGCATTACTGCCATAATATAGAAATGCAGTAAATAGGGGAACCGAGAATTATTCATACGTACTAACGACTGCTGCATATAGTTAAATTTTAAAGTTTCTACAAAGAGTATTAGTTACAATTTAAATGTTCTACAGAGAGATCCATATTTAAATGGGGCATTAATTTATATTAAATCATTGAGAAACCTCATTAGACAGTTCTTTGTATCTACATACTTTATCTTATTAAATAATTTTATTAAATTATCTACTATACACAAAGTACGAGGTGTGTGACCCCTCTGTGTAATAGAATAGTAAATATAATTAGCTTTCATTATTTATTTAAGAAGCATTTTAGTTAAGAAACATAGGATTCGATAAAAAAAATTTAGCATTTAAAATAGATACGTTGACAACAAAATATAATTTTTATACAAATTTAAACAAATAGAGATAAGTATCCTTGAAAAAAAGATCAGTTTTCTCCAAGTATTGAATAAGAATTATAAAATTTCCATTTTTTATTTTAGATCTCCATCTTTTTCGCTGCTCTCGCAGCTGTCCAGGCCTCTGCCGCTATCTACGGACACGGAGGTCTTGTCAATACTGGAGTCAGTGCAAGGGCACAATCTCAGGATGTAAGTATATATTTCTTTCTCTCTCTCTCTCCCTCCTTTCCTCTAATACTTTTATACTGCTTTTTATCAAAACAATGTAGCAATCTGAGCAGTTACTGAAAATATCATCTATTTTATTTCATTATGTCTCATTTTATAGGCCTATGGAAACTATGCTTTCGGTTATGACATCAAGGATGGACTTGGTGCCACTAACTCCCGATCCGAAGTCGGAGATGGACACGGAAACTAGAAGGGATCCTACACCCTTGCCGACATCGATGGAAGGGCCAGACGAGTAGACTACGTTGCTGATGGTCATGGATTCCGAGCCACCGTCAAGACCAACGAGCCCGGAACTGCCGCCAGCGCCCCAGCAGCCGCTCTCATCGCCAGCCCATACGCCGGACCCGTTGCTCCAGTCGTCAACCACGTTGCCCCAGCAGCCGCTGTTGTCGGACATGCCTCCTACGCAGCTCCTTTGGTGGCCGCCGCCCCAGTAGCTTATGGTGGAGTTATCGGACACGGAGCTGCCCTCGGTCTCGGATATAGTCTTGGAAATGGATTGGCTCTTGGACATGGTGCCGGTCTTGCCTACGGTGCTGGTCTAGGATACGGTGCTGGTCTTGGATACGGTGCTGGCCTTGGTTATGGCAAAGCCCTCATCCACTAAAATATATTCCAATTTAAAAGATTTTGGTAAAAATAATGATTTTGTGTGAATGCATTGTCACCACAGCTGTTTTCAAAATATTTAGGCTGTTGTTTCCTCCACTGTTAAAGTTGGTGAAAATGTACCTGCACCAAATATCTCGAAAACAGGCAAGCGTGTCTGGGCATCTTTGATGTTTGTTTATTTATTTGTATAAGATACCATTTTGATGTGAATAAAGAATATGCTTAGTTATTTTTGTTGCTTACTTATTTTATCCGTCTTTCAGTTCAAAGTATTGAAGTTTTGGTACCTTAAGCCTGTTTTAATTTTTTTAACTGTATCTAGTAACGAAATGTAATTTTATTGGTGTTTAAAGTCTATCTGAATTTGTTCTTTCTTTCTAGCAATTTTTTTTTATATGAATATAAATATAAGAGAATTAAAATGAAAGAGAGAGAGAATGAAGTAATTCATTAATTTTAAGGAACCCAACCAAGCAATATCTAATATGTTGTTTAAAATTATTAAATTAAGATTACAAGTCTATCTCATATGTTCATGTTAACATTTAAAGATAGCTTCAAAAACACGTTATTTATATTTTATTTGAATACATTATTTTACAATGAAAATTCAAAAAATTAAAATGCATAAATATTACTCCACATTTAATAATAAATTCTTATAACTAAATCAGTAAAATAACTAGCCCCCGTATGAATAGTGTATAAATTCAGTTTCATTTAATTAGTGTGTTTAATACTACAGCATAAATGGTACAATGAATTTAAAAACAGTATTGCAAAAGTGAAAAAATATGAAAACTTTTTCGGATTAACTAGGCTCTATATTAAGATTAAAAAGTTTTAAATATTTTTCTAAAGTCTACTAAACTTTTAAAGGCATAGTTGTAATACTAAGTGGGAAGCCTTTCTTTAACTTTAATGTAGGCTAATTTATAATCATTTTTCTTATGAATAGGTCATTTGCAAAGTGAAGTCTATTTTCCGTTCTACTGAAATCTACTCTAGTCCAATTTTTATCACTTTATTCAAAATTGCAGATTGCAAAATTTGGTGGTCTAATGGTTTTGCTAATGATGAGATACCACGTCAAGACGACCACCAGGAGGGCTAAATTAAATATAACCTATTCACGCATTGCATAATGTATTCTCTTAGTACAAAAAACATTTGAAGAGAAACTTATGACACACTAACTGTACTACTAACTAAACGATTACTTATGAAAGAATTTAATGTTTTTAATTGTCAGCAGTTTCTGGCTGTTTTCAACGAATATTTTTTCTCCAATATAAACGAGGTAATTATTTTTATTCAACAATAATGTGACCAACGTTTCTTCACTGGACAGCATAATTGAATCACTAGCGATTTCAAGGTCAGCGACACCAAATACCCATGTTTTTTTCTATCCCTATTTTCTTCAATAAATCTCAAATTGGGTTCATATTTTATCTTTTATTTTATATCGCCCAGTGGAAACGGTGCTCGATATAAAAGTACAAATTGTTCATAAAAGAAGATGACCAGGAATAGGGTCTAATTTTATGGTTCTAGGTATTTATCTTGAGTATATGTCATTGCACAACTTCTGGGCTGGAATCTTTTATCGTGAGTTATTGGTGCTTTGCTTTTGATTCTTTGGGTCGATATATTTCATCATACAATGGATATTCTTAAGGCAGGACGAAATAAAGTTTTACTTTCAAATGGTAAGTGGGGACACGGTAGCCAGATTGGAAGAGTAGAGGATTAACAACCGGGAGTTGCGAGTTAGAAACTCGATCAAACTCGAAACTTGTGTTGTCCTCGGTTCTTTCCCCTTCGGGATTGAACCCGAACCGTCGCCATTAGCCCATTGTGTTGCTCTATGTAGTGACCTACTACATAGATACGTTTAAGAGATTAATTCCACAATAGCCCAGAATTAATTATGGCTCGTGGGTCATAAACGTACACTCAAATTATGGAAGGAATTAAGAGTGTAAATGATTATAACCAAACAATTTAAAATTTATATATAAGGTTTCACACAAAGGTAATGATGATTGATAGACAAAGTTACTCTTTCAAAATAAAAATAATCTTCCCCTCATGAGCAGTAAGGTAGATCAGCTGTTGGTAGGATAAAAATAATCAACAGTCCTAGTCCCTTAGAATAGGGGCGGCGGTAGCCTAGTTGGTAAAGTCGCGGAATAGCAACCAAAGGATTGCGAGTTCGAAACTCGATCCAACTAAAGACCTTTGATGTACATGGGGGCTGATGCACGTTAATCGGTCGTGGCTTCAAATGTTCTCACGTTGCGGTGGTGTGGAAATTTGGAAAGTAGGATGCCACAGCTCAGGTGTTGACCTCATCATCTAACCGTGGTTCAAAATTGCAAGGTATTTTCCTCGAATCTTTCCTTTTGGAATTGATCCCGGGTTGTCGATAATATCGTGAGGCGTAAATTCAAATATCTGCCTACCCTTAAAATAGTACCTCTAGTTGTTTTATTTTATCATTTGTAGCAGCAGGTGCAGTATGGATGACAAAGTGAAAATTTTAATGCAAGCAAAGCCCCGAAGCAATGTGCATCCCAAATGATTTCCCAGTAAATAATTGGTTTTACTCTCACGCTATCTATAAAACCACAGCGCTATATTGAAAGCCTTACATACTACACTGCATTGATACATGCACAGAAATAATGAATCGTATTAAAATATCGTATCGAAAAAAAGAGCTTCAGTTGAGGGGATTTGAGCACTTAATTGAGTGAAAGAATACCGTTGCCTCAGCATCAGCTCGTGTCCAAGATTGAAATTTCAATGATACCTCATGTTAAAGGCTGTTAAAAGATCTATCTTTTAGAAACAGTATTAGGATTTTAGAGCATTAACAACGTTCTAATGAACTTATGCAAGAAGTTTTAACGACGCTTTTATTTTTTAGATAATTTTGAGAAACTAATTTAATTTTTTAATATTGTGCTTTCAATTACTAATAGTGCATTTAATTTGATCGAGCAAAAAAAAATAAATTTATCTCTAATATTTTGAGCGTGGCAAATTTTTAAGTGCTACCAGACATTCTTGACAAGCAAATTTGAATAGTATTTACCGTCTTTGAATGGTTCTTATTTCCATGGAAAAAATTATTTTGCAAAAAAACTAATGTTTCGTAGTTCACAATACGCCACTTATACGTCATCATATTCCAAGTTTGAAAAAATTGCGAACATTCTATTTTTATTGACTGAATTTGAATGGATTCAAACACCTAAAGAATTGCTATTATGCATGGTTTTGGTTTATATTTGTGCAGTGTGACTATGAAATGACCAGGTTAAAGAGAAATATATATTTGAAATTTGAAAAATCTTTATAAAGTACACTTTCAATTTATTTTGTACTTCGAAAACGTTTTAATTTCTATTATTTCAAAATTATTTTAAAGGTAATGAAAAATCAATACTTTCATAAATGTAGCTGAAATAGAATAACCAGAAATTGATTTTCCTCCAAACTTGTATCTTCTGACCTATCTAGTAATGCAATCTTCAACTTAATCTTGAATACTTAAATTTCAAATTGATTTGATTCAACAACTAAAACGATAATACAATAGATTATAAAATCTATCAATTCTCAAATCGGGTCATTCTGAAAATTGGGACCAAAACATGTGGAAACTCTCACAACTATTAAAGGATCTTTCTTGACTACTTCATTTCTTTGCATCTATTAACCTACTTCCACTGAATGTTGCTGCGTGTTAAATTGTAAAAAGATAAATAATTCAAAGAAACCAAAACGAGTTCCATGGTCAAAACACCGTTAAACTGATTGCAGAAGATGCTTTCCGTAACTTTCTTTTCACTAAAATTTGTATTTTTGATAATGACAGCATAGAACTTTAAAGATGAATCTTGTACGAAATGATGAAACTTCAAACGTCGTTTATTATTTTATAAAACGACGATCATTTATTTATCTATCCATTCTACTTTTTCTACTATTATGCTTTTCTTTTGCCTTTGTTTCTCTTTCCCAAATAAAACTTTAAATTTCCTTCCTTCGAATTTGTAATTATTTCTATAATTTTTCAGCATAGTATAGTAAATATAATGTTATGATAAAAATTTATTAGCTTAGATTCGATCAATTACGACAAATGCACTCTAATAAACAAATTAATATTCAAAATAAACAACTTAAATGACAATTAAATTTCAAATAAATCTGAAAATCTATTCTGTAACTTCAATGATAATACAATACTTTCGATTCTTACTCACAGATTATTTTGAAAACTTTACCCACAATACGTTTCCGTTGAGTAAAATCTAGCACCTTCTAGAGAAAAGTCACGTACCAGAAAAAGTAAATTTTGCATGAGCGAAATTATAGTATATTGTTAGTCTTTTAGCATGTTTTTCTTCTGAATTGAAAATTTATAGCATTCGTTAATATCTCAGTTGTTCAAACTTTGCATCAAATTTTCGGATTTGATATTTACAGGCTTGTATCATCAAAATTAAATCTTTCTTTTAAATTGTATCACATATTTCAAGAAAGTGTGACATAAAAACACACGGGTCTTTAAAAATGGGGTCTTTAAATGTCATCATCAAATGTCAAAATCATTAAAAATGGGGTCTTTTTGAAGACCTAGTTAACAACTCACGGAATCTGACAAACCTACTTACACAAGAGCATAGAATAAACGGTAGTGATTGAAACAACAGTATGGAATCAATCTAACGCGACAAATGTAAACCACGTAGGTTCATTAAGCTTTCGAAACTGACAGCTTACAAATTCGAAGGTTACGTCTCCCGTTTCGGATAACGTAAATTAATTCATCGTCGATCTCGTATGTGATATTCTCTTTTTCTATCCCACCCTTTGATATTTGTTGTAGACCTGAATGCCAAGGGCTTAACAGACGTTTTATCTGAATAGAGGAAAATTATTCGAAGGTGATCTAGAAAAAGAAAGGCACACGTGGGTTAAATACCCGGCAAAGGCGGTGTGGTAGGAATGTCTTTTCGAATTCTTTTTACTCCCAAAAGAGACTAACAAATCTAACTCGTTGGCGTCCTTGAGTAGTGTTAATATAAAAGCGAGTAAGTTTCACGAGCTATTTACAGTTTATAACCGACTTCATTAGTGAAATCACCGAACTCCACACAACTTCAAACATGATTGCTAAGGTAAGCATATTTTGAAAGGCTTGCATATTCTTGAAAGTTTTGTTCTATCTTTAGAGTTGTAATCTTATCAGCTTGGGGCGAGAGATTGTTATTTTTATTTTTCTAGTGCGGAGATTTTAATTAACACACTTAAAGAGTGAACTCCGAGTACTTTTTAAAGGATTAGCCTCTAAATATTTCTGTATTTAATTATCTTCTATTAATTTTTAAAATATCTAGTTTTAAATTGGTATCAATTCTATTTTATTTTAAATTTATATTTATCCTTTTTCAATTACTTTTTAAAACACTTAAATGGAAAAACATACCACCATGAGAACTGAATTTCCTTATTTTTAATGTTGAACCGTCAAGAGTTCAACCGTTTTATAATGTCACATTTTAAAATAGTCCATGGAACAGAACAAGTAAAAATACTTCCATAATCCGAAAAAATAGTTGCAAGAAATATCGTGTACAAATAAATTCTTCAACATCACTGACTTAATTAATAAATTCTAAAAAATAAATTAATTAATTATACACACACTCCCTCCCCCAAAAGCAAGGGATTAGCTCGAGAAAGAGGTTCCACATACCATACACTGGAAGGGGATTATCATCTCGAAACGCTTCTTTCTATGCATGAACAATGCAGAATATCAAGGATATGTTCCAATGCTCACTCATTATTTATGGTTACTCCGGACAAAAGATAATACCGGAATATCAAGGATATGTTCCCATGCTCACTCATTATTTATGGTTACTCCGAACAAAAGATAATACCGGAATATCAAGGATATGTTCCAATGCTCACTCATTATTTATGGTTACTCCGGACAAAAGATAATACCGGAATATCAAGGATATGTTCCAATGCTCACACATTATTTATGGTTACTCCGGACATAAGATAATACCGGAATATCAAGGATATGTTCCAATGCTCACTCATTATTTATGGTTACTCCGGACAAAAGATAATACCTTAAAGATGAGCCTTAAATAGCAGATTTCTAGAGCCCGCTGTATCCTCATTTCAAAGGGAACTCCGATTATTGAAGCACCAGTCCTCCTTCACTTCAATTTACTTCACCCATACATACTTAAGTACATATAATAACTTAAATGTTTTTTTCTTATAAAAGTTTTAGTTTAATGGATTTTAAGAATTACTTGGAATTCAAAATATTGAATTAAGTCATGATAAGCAATAATTTAAATGATCAGACAGTTTGATGCACCCATTGCCACTTCAATTTATCATAAAAAGATATAGTTCATAATCTTATTTATTTTTCCGTAAAATACATTTGAACTTAAAGGTCATGTATTATGAAGGATCTTAATACTGGTTTATCTTAGATCTTGCAAGTATCTGAGAACAGTAATATGATTGTAATTCTCATAAGAGTGGAAACCTAAAAGGATTTAAGCTACTGATGACTACTGTCTTTAGTTAAGCATTTCTCCAAAGAGCATTACTTGATATTTTACTATTTTTCAGAACTACCCATATGGGATTATTAATGTATTAATCAGTAAGAAACCTCATTGACAATAATATGAATATTTTAACCCCTGAATATTCTAACTTATGAAATCATTTTTACTAAACCAATTTACACAAAATAACATGTGAAATCTATATTCAATAAATAGTCAATGTTACTAGCTTTCATCAATCGTTTTTTAATTAAAAGAATTCTAACATAGGACATGATACCAGAATTTAAAAAACGGATACATTGATACAAAAAATTCATGGCGTAAGATATACAAAAAATAATTATCCACCGTCTTATTCTATTAAACCAAATTAAAGAAAATCACGCATCAAATAAAATGTTAAAATTTTCCATTTTTTATTCATTTCAGGTCGCTATCTTTTTCGCTGCTTTCGCAGCTATCCAAGCCTCTGCCGTTATCTACGGACACGGAGGTCTTGTCAATACTGGAGTCAGTGCAAGGGCACAATCTCAGGATGTAAGTATATATTTCTTTCTCTCTCTCTCTCCCTCCTTTCCTCTAATACTTTTATACTGCTTTTTATCAAAACAATGTAGCAATCTGAGCAGTTACTGAAAATATCATCTATTTTATTTCATTATGTCTCATTTTATAGGCCTATGGAAACTATGCTTTCGGTTATGACATCAAGGATGGACTTGGTGCCACTAACTCCCGATCCGAAGTCGGAGATGGACACGGAAACTAGAAGGGATCCTACACCCTTGCCGACATCGATGGAAGGGCCAGACGAGTAGACTACGTTGCTGATGGTCATGGATTCCGAGCCACCGTCAAGACCAACGAGCCCGGAACTGCCGCCAGCGCCCCAGCAGCCGCTCTCATCGCCAGCCCATACGCCGGACCCGTTGCTCCAGTCGTCAACCACGTTGCCCCAGCAGCCGCTGTTGTCGGACATGCCTCCTACGCAGCTCCTTTGGTGGCCGCCGCCCCAGTAGCTTATGGTGGAGTTATCGGACACGGAGCTGCCCTCGGTCTCGGATATAGTCTTGGAAATGGATTGGCTCTTGGACATGGTGCCGGTCTTGCCTACGGTGCTGGTCTAGGATACGGTGCTGGTCTTGGATACGGTGCTGGTCTTGGTTATGGCAAGGCTCTCATCCACTAAAATATATTGCAATTTAAATATTTTGGTAAAAATCATCATCTTGTGTGAATGCGTTGTCACCAGCAGTTTTCAAAAGATTGAGGCAGTGTTTTCTCCAATGTTAATGTTGGCAAAAATGTACTTGTACCATATATCTCGAAAACAAGCAAGTGTGTCTGGGCATCTTTGATGTTTGTTCATTTGTATTAGATAGCATTTTAATATGAATAAACAATATGTGTAGTTATAATATCTCTTTTTTGATTATTTTGTCTATTTTTAGTTCGAAATTTAGAAGTATTAACACCTCAAACCTGTTTTAAATTCGCATTTGAACAATTAACTAAAAATAACTTCATTGGTTTATAAAGCCTACCTGAATTTATTCGTTCTTTCAAGCAATTTTATTTTATGCAAATAAAAATGCAATGGAACGAAAATGAAGGGAATTCATTAATTTGAAAGAACCCAATAGAACATTTTGTGATAAGTGGTTCATGATTAAGAATACTAGTCTATCTCATGTTTATGTTAACGTATAAGTACAAATATCAGAAAAACATCATCTATATTTTCTTTAAATAAAATAATATGCATGCAATGAAAATTCAAAACATCTATAATTTACTCCACATTTAATAGTAAATTCTTATAAATAAATAATTAAAATAACTTACCAGTTCAATTAATATGAGTATACATTCAGTATCATTTCATTTATGTATTCAAATTACAACATAGATGATGTAATATATTTTTAAAAAATGTAAAGAGAGAGATTCTGGAAGCTTTTCCAGAGTAACTGTTTCCCATTAGGATAAATAAATTTGAGATTGTTCAATAGGTCAAGTTGTGATACTGAATGAGCAGACTTCTTTTAACTTTTAAACTGGTCGTCTTAGAATAATTTGTATAGGTTTCTATTACAACTTAAATCTACATTTGCCAATATTTTTATCCCCTCTACTCAAAATACCATGCAGATTTGAAGATTCGTAATTCCACCAATGCTTCAAAACTCATGAAGGTGAAACGGACATTTTTAAACTGTGCGTACGTATCACTAGAGACCAACATGGCGATATAATTTTATAAATAAAGGTAAAGTAAACAGCTGCCTCAAGACAAAAGAACTTGAATAATTTTGAATGATAAATGTCCCAAATAATTTTCTTTTCATGGCTGGCATAATTTTCAAATATTCTAAAAATATATAATTAGATGCCATGATTGATTTTCCTTTGACTATCAGAATTTTTTTTTGAGCAAAGAAAGTGCATGAATTATTATAATAAATCAATTTGAGTATGAATGGAATGTTTTGCGATACTCCCTGAACATCCATACGCTTTACAATACATTATTCAACAAATATACTGTTTTTCAGTACGGTAATAATTCAGATGTATTAACGAAGAGTTTTGCATACCATTTAACAACACTCAAAAATACTCTATAACTTTAGAACACACTGTGATGAAGAAATATTTAACAAATGTAATCGGTTGTGCGTCTGAAGAAGTAAAATAATAATTTTTTTACGAAGTTTAGAAATCCAATAATTTCATTATTAATTAACAATAGTAGTTGAATTTCAGCATTTCTATAGTATTGCTTTCAGTCTCAAGCTATTGTATATTCCATTTTCTATCCTTAATCCGAAAACTTTCACTGTTATTGGGGAAATCGTACAAGAGCGTCCTCATTGGCTTAACAGGTTGGTATATGTTGGAGGATCAGTCTCCTATTCTCATTGAATTCATTCTTCATAAATATGGCCGTTCTGTGCTTTCATTAATTAGTACGAATAGCAAATAAACGATTCTTAAACATCTGATCGAAACGATGTACCTGCATTTTATTTGAAATATCGCTTCGTTTAGTTTGTGTTCCTATATTCATTAAGCTGGAACGAACTCGAATATAGAACTCGACGGTGAAATATCTCCATCTATATTCCCGTCATACGCTCTCTGTATTTCGTACGAATAGTAAGTAGACGACTCAAAAAAACAACCGCTGGATTTGATCAATGTAGCCTCTGTCTTTTCACCCCCCGGCATTCCCATTAAACTATCTGGATTTTAATATAAACTTGAACCTCTTTGATAACATGAGGAGTGAAGTGTTCCGGATCAAATTATCGCTATTACACAGGAATACATTAAAAATCGTATCCTCTAAGCGACTTCTTAGTTCGGGGCGAAGCCCCCGGTCCGTGTTGGGACCAATACAGTTACTACACATAATGTGTGGAACTGCCCCTGCGTTAGCAATAGTCCGTTCTATTGAGGACGAGATCGCACAGCAATGCCTGGCACTTTACCTCGTGCGATATACGGCAGAGTATAAGGGAGGTCCTCGCATATAGACTGCTTCCTGTCAAAGTTAATATTAATTATAGAGCATATGCATGCTGGCTCAAATCTATTTATCTAATGCTATGTCTGATTTAGTACATTGTTGAATGATTTTATGTAAAAAGTAACCAATCGCCTGTGGTTGGCCTTCAGCTGGAAGGATTTTTAATAATCAACTTGCATTAGCATTACGAGGAAAGGGAAACCAGCATAACCTTCCATAGTCGGGTGAGCACGGACTTCACAGACTCAATGCAATACCTCCCTCGAAGCGACTGACTAGATCGTTTCTCTGACGGGTTCCATGTTTAAAAAAAGACTCAATGAGTGGGTGCCGTTGTCTTTCGTGCTATTTCCATGTTCTGCTACCGGTCGGAACTCTAACCACAGCATTTGACATTTTCATCGTTATCCAACAGCTTTCATTGCAGGATTCATACTTTAGAAGGAAGGTCATCCTCTTTGATACGAAATCAGATTTACAGCCCTTATATGAATTAACAGTTGTGAAAATTCCCATGTTTTGAAATGTAGATTAATGTTTAAGGGCCTTGCAGACAGGATTTCCTTTCAGTGGGTACCTGCACACTGCAGCATCTCTGTTAAAAAGCCGACTTCCTTGACAAGAAAAAGGATATCTGATCCTCCAAAGACCCTCTTGACCAGTAACTTGTCATTTATCAAGGTTAATATGTAATCATGTAACTAAATTACTTTTAAACAGAGTGCTTTTAGTTGTTTAGAGATAAGAGAACTGTGCCCAAATGTGCTCCAAGAAGAACAGCTGTTGTTTGAATCCGACTGTTTACTTGGTTCTATTGATTATTGACTCACCTTTTTCGAATTGGAGTGTTAGACGCATGCACTGCACTTAAAGATTTTAGTTGTGTCGTTCAAAAGTATTGGAGAACTCAAGGACTAATGACTGAAAAGCTAATGTCAGGCATTTGTAAACAAGAACAACTGAACGTAGTAGAACAATGCTTCGTTTAAATCTTTGAATTTGAAAGATTTTGTCACGGGAGTTTTGGGCTATAATCGTGATATAAATATTGAAGAAATTTGTAGTTCAATTGATCAATTATGTGTTTTGACTTGCTCACATTCGATAATTGTACCAGACCAACATTTAAGATTGTGCCTAATGACAAAAACGAAGAGATATAAAGGTGCTACTTGCCCAAGATAATAATGATCCCAAATCTTCAAAACCATAAAACTGTAAGTTATAAATTGTCTGAATTGTGATGTAGCGATTGTGAAGCTTTTATTTTATAGCTTGAAAGCTTTTATTTTATATTTAAAAAATTCATAGCTGTTAACGTCTCAAAATGCTAAGAACGCATAAAAACTCGTATTAGTTTACAGCAATAATTTTTCTATTCTTCAGGTTTGTTTCAGCTATCTATATTTGCTTTAATTAATATTTAATGCATAATCTTATGCGCTACTTTGCTTTGATTCGCAAAGTTTGGTGTGAAACAAATTTTCAGGTATTTCATTTTATTCAAATAAATTATTTACAACTCCCACGCTTTAACAGCGGGAGTCCAATCTCTTTTTGCTCGTATTAATAATTCACGCAACTAGTAACTAAAAATAATATAGACCATGAGTTTGGTGTACAAATTTTTTTATTTCTACTGAATTTCTGATGTTAAAATATTTTGAATATATTTAAAAGTAGAGTACAAAATATTTGTTTCTGAAAATATTTTTTTACATAAGAAATATTTTTTAGACAAACTTATGAAAACTCTAACTTACCTAACTAAACATTTACTTATATACTACTACTAAACTATTCTTACGTAACCAAAACATATATCAAACGATTATTATTACTTAACTATTGTAACATATCACGCAATGCATTCTCTTGGTACAAAAGATCCATTCTTAAACAAATTTGTGAAAAACACTAAACTTATTATAACACTTCCATATATTATACAATCCATTCTCTCGATACATAAAGAAATATAGTTTTATATAAACTTACGAAAACTAACTAAACCACAAACAAAACAATTATTTGCGAAACCAACTGATATTCTTAATTTTCAACAGTTTCTGTCTAATCATTTTCAACAACTTTTTCTTCTTCAATCTGCGTGAGTTCTTTTTGTTTTTATTCGTTAATAATGAGATCAACGTTTCTTCAGTGAACAGGATACCTGAACCACTGGTGACTTCAGGGTCCATAACGGCACCAAATACATGTCTTTCTCTGTCTTCATTTCCTTCATCAATAAATCTCAAATTCGGTTTGTACTTAATCTTTTCTTTCATATAACCTCAATGGAAACGGTGCTGGATATAAAAGTTCGAATTATTCATAAAATAAGTTGAATCAGAAATAGGGTTACTGTCTCAGAGGTCCATATATGCTCAAGTTTTATTGTTTGAGGCATTTTCTTTTGGGTATTTCTCATTTCAGGTACAGAATTTCTTGGCTGCAATCTTTTTTCTTGAGCTAATATGAGGTACTTTGCTTTTTATTCCTCAGATGGATATTTCATTATACAATTGGACACTCTTGAGGCAGGACTAACCAAAGTTTTATCCTCAAATGGTAAAGTATCGTCTTCAATCTTCGAAATCAAATATAGTTTCTTTATATCCTTCACTGAATCCTTAGTATCACTTTCATAGAATCCTATTCGTAATGTTGGAAGATTTGCTGCGAAGTTTCTAGTCACAGTTTAATATGGAATGGGTGGGGTCTTTTCACCTTCATCAGAATTCATTGATTCTGTAAACATATCTCCACAGGTACAACCAATCGTTGATTTTACTGTTTTTGATGGGACATACGCTTCTTTTATAATCGCGTGTTTGTCCTCGAAAGATTTAATCTCAGTTTCGTACAATCCTTTTCCAGCATCAACACCAACATCAAATTCCATGAAAATCTTCAATTTATCCGCAGCTATTACTTCCATCATTGCATTGATAGGATTGATTTCAGACTGTGAAAATAGATTTTCAAAATTTCTTTTCTTGTATTGAGAAGATGGGCGTATAATATTAGTATTATCATTCACGTTTGTTAAATCATTTACAAATTCTTCACTTTCATACCTTTTTTGTTTTGATAAATTTCCACCGTCGGTATGTACAATCCCGATTTTATCATACGTTTTCTTCAAGTCTTTCGAATCCCCATAACCAAATACATCCTTTACTACTTTCACCATTGTATTGGCGTTATTCGCTTCTGTATTTGCAAATTCTTCCAAAAATTCTTTCGCTGGCCAGAAAGGCACAATTTTAGTCAAATCTTCTTTATTTTCGTTTATTACCCCATTTCTGAATTCATTTTAGGGCATTTACTCATTTCTCCATCTTTGCATTTCTTCGCTTTTTCCTTTCTACCTTTCTAATTCTTTCCACTTTGTAGCTTTCGAAAGCCATAACCACTATAATATACATCATTAGCGGTTCTATATAACCAACATCGCCAATAATAATCAGTCCATGTAGTCCCCAAAACCAGGGGAATAAAAGTATAATCGCAAAAACTGAAGATTTGTCCATTTCGCAGTTGCTTTTACGATTCATAAAATGCGCATGAATTGGTAGTTTCTTAGTTTTCAGAAATATTTTCGAAGGTATTGTTATCACTTTATATTGTTTATTTCATTTTCTAATTAATTATTTCACTTAAAAACTCTTTGCAAATGCATTGTTTAACGACTTTATATGTAATAATAAAACTTGAAAAGTTTTCAACGATTTTATAAAGGTCAGTAAAAGTTTTAAACAATGTAATAAAGGTCGATAAAAGTTTTAATTCAAATTGAACTACCTTTCCTTTCATAATATCCAAAGCATAACATCCTGTCAGGTGCATTCCCTCTGGGTGTATTTCTCTCTTCTGTGTCGTCAGTAAAACTTTCATTGTGTGTCAATTACTTGAAATTGTATGTCTTGTGTCTGGCGCAGCATGGCCAAATATGGCCCTTGCGCCTTAAATCCCAGTAAACCAAACCAAAGCACAACATTTTAGATTAATATGCTTTTAACAAACAAAAATTCGTGTGATTGAAAGAAAAAAATTTAAATATTAAACACAGAATTTTTTTAGAATATGGTGAACTTAAATGAGGTAAATTGCATTGTGCATCACACAAAAAACTTCTCTTATACATGATGCTAGTTTTTACTTATACATATGTAAAGTACCTCGACAGTGAACGTGTTGAAAGGCTATAAAAGTTTATTATAAATTAGAAATTCGTTTTGTGTTACATTTTTTTGTCGTTTTTATTTTTCAATTTCGATTCTGTTGAAAAGCAGTAAAATGTTATTTAAAAACAAAAACGTCTTTCAATTTTTCTATAAATCAATCATTGAATTTATTATGTTGGAAAGTAGTAAAATGTTGTTTAAAAACAAAAGCATTGTTCAATTAGGTATTTAGTGAGAAATTAATTTCCTTTACATTTTTATGATCAATTTTTTACTATCTATCTGTATAAAAATTTTATTTCTTGTAAAATTCTTTTTTGAAGGTAACCAAAAAGCAATATTTTCAGAATCCTAAAAAGTACAATTTTTGAATAATATTTTCTTTAGAATTTTTTATTTTATGAGCTATCCAGAATGCTTGGAGATTTGAATTTTCAAGTACAATTTAAAGTATACTGTATTATTAAAACCATGCAGTTCTTTCAATTCTCTCAATTTATTCAAAAAAAAGTTTTTAAAACAGCTCTTCAAAATTAAGTATAAAATTATTTCCTGAATACCTGGATAATTTATATTGGTGTATCTATTAGCCCTACTTTCAAATAATACCAAACCATGTGTAGTTTTGGTGCATCAATCTCTCAGTTGTGCTGATTTGAATTCCTACGAATATAATTCCAATGAACACAAATGATTACTTGAATAAACAAATTAATTGTTATTTAATCCTCCTGGTGGGTGTCTCGACAGGTATCGCGTCATTAGCAGAACTGACCAGATCTTGACGAGATATCTCGTCATTAGCAAAATTAATCAGATCTTGATGAACGAAATCTCTCGTTCGAACCACTTGGAGGATTAAAGTTCAAATAAATCTAAAGTCTGTTCTGCAACTAAAATGACAGTATTATACTTTTTCGTTTGATTCTCAATTTACAGCTTATTTTGAAAATGTATTCAAAACGTCACTTGCATCGATTAAAGTATCGCTATTTTCAAGGAAAGCACCATGATCCAAACAGGTAAATTTTACAGGAAAAGGAAAGGAATATTTTGAAAATCATTAAGCATGTATTACTTTTCAATTTTAAATTCGTAGAATACTCTTAATTCAAATGTGTAGCATATTTCCTTATTTGATTTCCATGGTTTTCGTCACCAATATAAAATCTTCATTTTAAACTATAACACTTTTCTCAAGAAGGTGCAACACAGAAACATACTTAATTGAAAAGAAATATATCTTATGAAAGTGTGATGGGCCTCGGAATCTGTCAAACTTTTGTTCAAAGAATAAAAAATTATCCATAGTAAACTAACTGTAGGATAATAATTGTCAGTTTGGAATAGACATACCAGGATAAATGCAATTCCTATAAGTTCATTCAGGTATTCGAAACTGCCAGTTTACAAATGCGAAGGTTACGCTTCTCGCTTTAATTAACTGTTAATTATTCGTCACAGATCGTATGACTCTTTCCAATCCTCACCCTTTTGATTTTGTGTTACAAACCAGAATGCCAAGGGCTTAAAAGACGTCTGATCCGAATATTCGAATAAAGAAAGTTAATTATTCGAAGGTGATCTAGGGAAATGAACGTACACGTAGGTTAATTACCCGGCAAAGGTGGTGTGGTAGGAATGCCTTTTCGAATTCCTTTTTGCTTCCATACTAGTAACAAATATAACTTGTTGGCGTCCTTGTTTATGTTAGTATAAAAGACAGTTGGTTTTCGAAGCACTATACAGTTCATTAGAACTTCCTGAGTGAAATCACCCAGCTCAACGCACATTTTCAAATATGATTGCCAAGGTAAGAAACTCATATTTTCAAAGTTTAACTCTATCTGTCTCTTTCTTCATTCAGTAATTACTTGATCAGTTAGTGATGGTTAGTTTTTCATCAATAGCTCGGAAATTTCTGTAATTTGTTTATTGGCGTTCAAATAAAACATTAAGTATGTTTTAGCATGTAAGACTTGAAATATTTCTGTATTTAGTTGTGACAATTTAAAACGTATCATTATAGCTCTAAATTTCTATCAATACCCTTTTCTAGCTTCATTTTTAAACGCTTAAATAATAAGTAGTCGTAATCAAAATCAATCTGTATCTTAATTTTTAAAACACACGTTTCGTAATTTAACTTGCATTTATGTACGTCATTTTTCGATGATTTTAAACTTAACTTTCAGGCGACTAGAAACACACCTACTACGAATAAAACATAGAATTAAAGAAATATGGTATTCTAGTTCAAGCGTATTAATTTCGCAGACAGTTACTACATTTTCAAATCAAATACAAATAAATTAACTGCTTCCCATGAATTTGAAAAATGACCTTTAATTTATTACGTTACTATTTAAAAATATTTTTTTTCTTTGCATTTCAATGTGTATTTTTATACATTACAAGCTATTTGTTAAATACTTCAAACTCCGATTACTAAACATTCAATCGTCTTGGGTTTAAATTAACTTAATGTTATATATTTCTTAATATATATAACTTAAATGCTCTTTCATAAAAGTGTTAATTTCATGAATAAAAATAATTTAAAGTAAAAGTTATTTAAAATTCAAAAGAGAATTAATTGCAATTGGTATTAAATCAGAATATTATTGCAATTGGTATTAAAACGAAATCTCAAAAATATCTCAATTGCGGATATATGTACTATATATTACCATGTATTGTTGAGAACTAAAAGTTAGAAGAAATAACTTGAACAGGGTAGATATTTTGAAACACTTCTAAACACTCACGTCTATTTATTTTATATAGATATTGCATTATCTACTTATTTTTAGTAAAAACATATTAGGATGTAAATTGTTGTATTTTAGTACAACACAACATCAATACTGCTGCAATATTATAAACAAGCTGTTAGAATGAAAACCTGAAATTATGTATGTGTACTAGGACTACTGTATTTAGTTAAATGTTGAAACTCTACAGAGTTAAGTCTATACTTTGATAATTTACGTAGCACCATATGTAGCTGATTTTTATTTATAAATGTGTTGTCAATAGGAAACGTCTTTTGTAATTATCCACCCATACTGCTCCCGTACATATTTTATTACATTTTCTTTTCGCGATTTAGCGTAATTATTTAAAAAATGTCCAGCTACTAAAGTAACTACCCTAATAAATACAAACTAGCAGATCCCCACTCGTAGTGATAATATAGTCAATGTAACATAATTCGTATTTTAGAAAGATACATTTTAATATAGTATTCGATACACCAAAAACTCACATAAATATTTTAAAATATTTAAGTAGGCCAAAAATTAATTTAGGTATAGAGTGGTAAATTATGTTAAATTATCCGTTGTCTTATTCTATTAAATCGAATATAGGAAAATACAATCTTAATGTAAGACATAGGAAACTTTAAATAAATTCTAAATAAAAATAAATATTAACTAAGATCTTCAATACTATTTTTGTACATTTTAGGTCGCCATTTTCTTTGCTGCTCTCGCAGCTGTCCGAGCCTCTGCCGTTATCTATGGGCACGGAGGTCTTGTCAACACAGGAGTCAGTGCAAGATCCCAATCTCAAGATGTAAGTACATACTTTATTTTCATCTTTTTCTTTTCTCAACTGCAGTCTTTCTATTCTTTCTCTAAATTCCTTTCTTTCTCTTTCCTTTTATACTGATTTTTTAAAACTGTATAACAATCACAACTGTAACTAAAATATTTCGAGCATTTTATTTAATTTTATCTCTCTTTATAGGTCTATGGAAATTATGGTTTCGGTTATGATATCAAAGACGGACTCGGTGCCACCAACTCCCGATCCGAAGTCGGAGATGGACACGGAAACAAAAAGGGATCCTACACCCTTGCTGACATCGACGGAAGGGCCCGACGAGTAGACTATGTTGCTGATGGTCACGGATTCCGAGCCACCGTCAAGACCAATGAGCCAGGAACCGCAGCCAGTGCCCCAGCAGCCGCCCTCATCGCCAGCCCATACGCCGGACCCATTGCCCCAGTTGTTAACCATGTAGCCCCAGCAGCCGCTGTTGTCGGACATGGTTCGTATGCAGCTCCCTTGGTGGCCGCCGCCCCAGTAGCTTATGGTGGAGTTATCGGACACGGAGCTGCCCTCGGTCTCGGATATGGTCTTGGAAATGGACTGGCTCTTGGTCATGGTGCTGGTCTTGCCTATGGTGCTGGTCTTGGATACGGCGTGGGTCTTGGATATGGTGCTGGTCTTGGTTATGGCAAAGCCCTCATCCACTAAAAGATTTATTCCAATTAAAGAACTTGAGATAAAAGATGATCATCTTGTAGTACATTTCACCAGCTGTTTTCAAAATATTGAGGCGATATTTTCTCCATTATTAACTTTGGCGAAAATGTAGCTGTACCATATTAACTCGAAAACAAGCTACCGTGTCTGGGTATTTTTGATTTTTGTTTATTTATTTGTATTAGATATTACTTTGATATAAATAAATAGTTTCTGTTATCATTTTTTCATGTGATTATATTATTATCTATTCTTCCAATTCAAAATTCAGAAGAAATGATTCCTTAAACCTGTTCTATGTTCCTGCTGTGCACTACAACGAACTTATTAGTTCATAAAACCTTTCTTCCCTTTCTTATTAACCATTTTGCTTCAAATAAATACACAAATTTCTAAGAAAATAAAATCTTCGAATTCAAGCAGATCAATCCAGTAATTTCTACTCTCACTAAGAATACATTGTGTATATCTAAGAAGTCTATGACGAAATATAAAGATGAAGTATGGGAAACATATTTGCAATTTTTAAAATATTCAATTGTGTTTACATTTTAAAAGTCAATTCTAAAAGTAAATATAAACGTTCAAATACACTGCTGGCCACCCAAATTGCAACACCAAGAAAGACAAGAGATATCACAACAAGATTTATTTTGTAGATAACATGTTGACCAAGTATCAAATGATTAAATTTATAGACTTCTGTGAAGTGTGGTTCCTGCCAAAATCAGTAGCCAGAGTAGCCGCCATTGTTGGAGATCACCGCTGCCACACGCGTCGGCATTGATTCAAAGAGACTTTGGATGTGTTCTTGGGGTACAGCAGACCAAGCAGCTTCCACACGTTGCCAAAGTTGATCTGGTGTGGCAGCTGGGGATGTATTCTGGGTCAATCGTTGAGCAACCATGGACCACATGTTTTCTATCGGTGAAAGATCCGGAGAGCGAGCTGGCCAGGGAAGCAATTCAATCTGGCGATTGACGAAGAACCCTTGGACAATGCGTGCCACGTGTGGTCGCGCATTATCTTGTTGAAATATGGCTGTGGGCAAGCCCTGAAGGTAAGGAAGGACAACTGGCTCCAACACCTCGGAGATGTAGCGCTGGCTGTTTAAAGTACCGGCAATGCGTACTAGAGGAGTGCGAGAGTAATATCCAATACCGCCCCATACCATAATACCCGGTGCAGGACCAGTGTGGCGGTGCATAACGCAGCTGTTCAGCATCCTCTCTCTACGGTGTCTCCAGACTCGAATCCGACCATCGTGGTATTGCAGACAGAAGCGTGACTCGTCAGTAAAGACAATTTCATTCCATTCTGCCCTCCACATCTTTCTTTCATCGCACCATTGGCGGCGGAAACGTCTGTGGTTCTGCGTCAAGGGTAGACGAAGCAATGGACGTCTTGCGGACAGACCACTCTGCTGTAAACGGCGTCGAATGGTACGCGCAGACTCTGGATGATGCGGTACAGACTGAATGTGCTGTGCATCGTTCGTGATGTGGCTGAGCGATCCGTCACTGCCATACGCACAATATGCCTGTCATCACGTGAAGTGGTGCACTGAGGTGGATGCGATCGAACACGTCGGTCCGTCGTACCCTCCTGCATCCAACGATCACATATCCGCATTACAGTTGTTTGGTTTCGTCCAACACGACTACCGATTTCCCTGAAAGATAATCCACAATCTCGGTAGGCCACTATCCTTCCTCTGTCGAACTCGGATACTTGATCAAAAGATGATCGCTGTTTTCTACGAGGCATAATTGATCGTTTTTTTGAAAAAACCACAAGAAAAACACAATTGCCGTACTTGAAATCGTCGAAATCTCCAAGTCTTAAATAGCGCTTTGAAGTGGCGCCACAGGCGCGCGTGATGTGCGTCTGCGCTGAAATTCTAATCATTTGCATATCTCACCTCCGCTAATGCATGTTGTAAATTTCATATTATTTGCATGCTTCCTTCAGGGTGTTGCATTTACGGTGGCCAGCTGTGTAACTTGAAACCACTAGTAGTAATCAATAAACATTTAATTCTATAATCATTACTACATCATAGAGAGTGCAATTTATTTTAAAAAATACATTGAAAATGGTTGAATATCTGGGATCTTAATACGCATTAACTATGTTTCACATTAGGATGAGTTTAAAATGGCCTAAAATTTTCGAATGTTTTTTAAATCTAGTAAATTTTTAAATGCAATTGTAGTACTACGTAAATACTCTTCGTTTAACTTTTATTATGGCCATTTTAGAATTATGTCTCTTGTTAGCATATCAATTACAAGAATCCAGTTGAAAACAGGGCTGCATGTAAGAATGTAAGTACCAAAAACAACTCATTATATTTTCTCTAAATAAAATATCCAATGCTATGCAAATCCAAAAAACAAACATAATTTTCTCCATATTTAATTGCAAATTCTTATAAATAGTATATATATACGCATTAAAATAGCTTGCAATCCCGGATGAATACAGAATAGAGGTACAATGTATTTTTTAAGCGTTGCAAATGTGAGAGTATCTGGGAACCTTTTTCATATTAACGATTTCACATTAGAGGCTTATTTTTCAAACTATTTTTAATTTCAGTAAACGTTAAAAGGCAACGTTATAGTATAGAATGTTCTGATTTCCTTTAAACTGTTTACTGGTCAATTTAGAATTACGTGTTTCTGGGTGTGAATGGGTGAGTTATACCTATAAATAATAATGTATGAGATGTATCTCACAAATCTCGTACTTATAACTACATGCGTTTAATATACACAAGAGATTCTAATATATACTGAGAAGACTCTAAAATATTTTATAACGCAATGCACTAATGTGTTGTGCAGCAATTGAAGTTGGTAGCGATGGTGGTATGAAATATCTATTTTGGGATAGAATTATGAATATGTTTAGTAGGCATCCATTGTTCTCCATTTGTTGATATTGAAGCATGCGCAACCGTGAAAGCAATAAACAATTAAAGAGTAAAACGCTTCATTATAATAAATTTTATTAAATTAATTAAAATAGAGTTCCAGGATTCCAAGTTTAAAAACGCCATTAGAATTTGATGGTAGACGATATTTTCCCGTATGTTTTCATTAAAATTTATATATTTCATTTTGTATGTTTAGTAATGGCATCGTAGGACTTTAAAAAGCATCTTATAACAAATCATAAAACATCAAACTATGTTTTTATTCTGTATAACGTTAATTATCATTTATTTATCAATCCACTTCTATTATACTTTGCTGTATTTCTTTTTTTTTCAAGTAAACCTTTACTTTTCCTAACTTCGAATTATTTTCACACAACAATGTATACAGACGGTTTTCAATGATTGAGCAATTACATCGTCATGTGAATCTGATGATTGTGAGAATTCGTTGACATGATCATATCCTCTAATACAACCAGTGAAACAATTCCTTGCTATTATCTACCATCAATACATCTTCACGTTCATCTTCGCTGTCCTTGACAGCATTTGTATTTCCTCTGGTGTAAAATCGAGTCTTCATTTTGTTGATTATTTGAATTAAAGCAATACTTTTAAGGAGCTGATATTTCATTTGCGTATTCTCATACATGATGTTTTTATAATTATAAAAATAGATACTAGACTGGGGGAATTTTTTGCGAAATAACTGCAAATGAAGTGTAGGTCAGTTATTCGCCTTGACAAGAATTATCTTGAATTTAAATGCAGATAAATAAACATTTAAACACAAACTCAAAAATTAAGATTTTCAAGTAGTTAAAAACCTAGCGTTAAACACGTTCAAGTTTTAAAAAACCAAGATAATCAAAATAAAAGTAACAATGTGGCAATGTGACCCAGAAACTGGATAAATGAGACTCATTAAATTCAGCAAGCTGTACTTTCCATCTAAAATATTTTAACAATAACTAATTGAAATTACTGTGAAGTTGACAGTAAGTCTATGTGGAAACAGTATGTTTTTAATAATTCCTTTGATATCAAAATGGAATTATTAAAACTTATTTACTAACAGTATTTTAAGTTTAACAGTTGGATTTATCTATTTCTCTATTACAGAGTGGTTATAATGAAACATGAAGAGTGCTGAATTTTATATAGAAAGCCTAATTTGGGCCAAATTCAACCAAATTTAGTATGCATATTTATCTAGATTTATTTTTAGTTTTATTTAAATTTTTAATTTCCCAAATAAAAAAATTGTTTGAAAAATTTCCTACGAGAATGAAACTTGGCGCTAATTTCACTTAAATACGCTTAGTGTGCAAGTTAAGAGAAACTTTAAAACATATAAAATGTTACCAAAAAGGTTATATTAATTTGGATAAGTGGCAAACATGGTGCTTGCATCATACATGATTAAACATTAGCTTTCACATTCAAGCTTTACATTCAAAGTCGGTGTTGCTCTCAAGGGATTTTGTAGAGTTTGAATGAAATGCGAAAGGTCATCAGACAATTTTCAATATCTCTGGGAAAAGGTTTATTCTCATAAAATCAATTAAGAAATAGAAATCTCTTGTTCAGAAAAATATGCATTCCAAATTTCTTTGAATTTGTCTTAATAGTTATCTCTATACAGATCTCTAAATGTACCCCCTATTTAATTATGAGGGTTTTGCTTTAAAACTAAATACAGATGGTCTTAGTGTTTTGATTACTTTTACGTAACTTTGCATCAACCGAATGAAATTTCAGCATGTCGCTTGCATTAAAAAGTAACGAAAAAGATTATCAAAACGACGATAAGTTAAATTTGTTCAATGAATACCCTCTTATAACCACATTGTATATTAAAGTTATAAAAGTGATTAAATACAAATAATTATCACCATATTAACCAAAATAATTTAGAAATCAATAATAAGGTACTAATTATTATCGATTAATTGATGGTATATCTTTGTTTCAATAAACGGGGACACAATCTCTAAATACAAATACCATATTTTATATCATATTTTCATTTCAGTTGCACTTTTATGGAAACTTACCTCGCCACTATATTAAGAACTTAATTCAAGAATTTCAGTAGTCTGATTAGCCCTCGTATCGCTAAAAATTGCAATAGAACGTCAAACCAAATCAAGAGTTCCAGCGCAATCATGCTTTTTGCAATGCGGGCTTATGAATGGTATGACCCTTTAAGCACTAATTGACAAGAACGTTGAAATTTCTGCATTACCCTGGGGTACCATTTTAGGCACTGCCACATGGTATCATGAAATGGGGGCATTTTTTCCTGGAGGACTTTGGGGAAGCTAGTTCGCTTGTCGCTAGTTGCTAGTTCGCTAGTTAGCTTGAAGAAACCAGGAAATTTCAAACAGCCAACCCGACTAAAACTTTTAATCAAGCTTTTTAGTCTACCAATTTCTTAAAAGTGAAGACATTAGTCGCACGGCTATTGGTGGATCCTTAGCAATAATATAACTGTAAATGACCAAAAATATAAAAGTGCATTTATACAATCTGTAACAACATCAATGCGATTAGAATATAATTGGAGTCACTAAACATAAAACTTGGAGAGACCAGTGGCCATGTTTACATTATCAAAGCATATGTAAATTAACACTTCTGAATTGGTATATGAGCAAATGAAATTAGAAGAATTTTTAAAAGATGGATACAATTTTAATGAAAGGCTTGATTCAGTATTTTATAAAGTTATAAAGGTTAAACCCTCCTTGTGGTTGTCCTGACGAAATATCTTGTCATTAGCAAAACTGAAGGACTTGATGGACGCGATATGTCTTCATTAGAAGAAAACTGACCAGATATTGATCTCGTAATCATCAATAAATTGGTAATATATAACTAGATATTTCGTCATTATCAAAACTGCTCAGATCTTAATTTTGTGAGTGAAATTACATTCTTCTGAATTAAACTTGTTAACATTCTAAGTGGTTTGTACGAGATATCTCACCAAACTTGGGTTAACAATTTTAATTCAGATGAATAAAAAATTTCAGTCACCTATATCAAGATTTTAGCTAAAATAAGTCCACATGGACATAAATCTATTTCTCTTTCTAAAGTAAACACTGGAAAGGAATCTACTATTGTTAAAAGGATGGAACTGTTTCTAACGTATCAATAAGATTGTACTCTAAAAGAGGTAGAAAGTTTTCCATTTCTTTCTTCTCATACATAAGACACTTTAAATCACGATAATTAAGAAATTACAGATAAAAAACATTTTGCTTTTCGCTCTATGGTCATTTACTACACGAAGGTAAATAGATCTCTTTTGAATCAAAAGTCAATGCGATATTGTTTATAAAACTGATTTTTATTGGAATAATTTCACGGATTATTCAAATAAAAGGTAAGTCTTGTTTGTATCTTAAAAATGTTCACAGTTGAATATAACAATGTAGAGCTAGAATGAGAGTGTAAAATAAACATTAAAATTTATCCACTGAAAATTTATTTTAAATTCTTTGTATATCCCAATACTTAGATACAATAGAGTTTGAAGCTCATCCTTATCATTTCATTCCTTCTTGAACCTAAAAATTAGATTTCTTCGGCTACATTTTTCAATTACATTGCATTGCGTAAATAACACATAAAACGTTTGCCCAGCACTTAATGAATTAATAAGATTTCAGTGTTAAAATATCTCACATTAAGAAAAATGTTGTGCTGTGTCTCAAATTGGACATATTCGTTTAAGTTTCAGTTGCACTACATTGCGTAAATCAACATTAAATATCCACTAGGTACTGAAGGAATAAATATAAATTCAGTGTTAAAAAATGTCACGCGTTAAAAAATGTCACTATGATCTCAGGGCCTCAATGCTCTCGCACCTTAAAGTTCATTTTGAATTCTCTGTTGCCCAATTCTATAAGTTTTAAGCTCATCTTTATATTGACTTCCTTCTTGAACCAAGGTAGGTAGGTTCACATGAATTTGAGTCGCAATGAAGCAACACAAAAGTCTATAGGGTACGATCCGAGATCACTCCCAAAGGGAAAGATCCAAGGACAACACGGCTTCACCTCGTCATTTCATCGTGGTTTAAAATTGCGTGGTGTTGTCCTCGGATCTTTCCCTTCGGGTTTGATCCCGGACCGTACCCCCTATCCCGTTGTGTTGCTTAATTAAATACCTACCGAAGACAACACCTCGCAATTTTGAATCATGGTCAGGTTACGAGGTCAATACCCGAACCCTTGAACCTACAACTTAGACGTTTATGTTTCAATTGCAATACATTTGTGTAAATAATACATCGAACTTTCACAAGCACCGAATGAACGAATATGAATTCAGTGTTAAAATATTTATAATAATAAATATTTAACAATAATAAATGTTATGTCGTGACTCAAATTGGACATCTTCAGTCACATTTTAGTCACATTGCAGTGGGTAAATAAAACATTAAACTATTGCTAGCACTGAATGGCAGTAAGAATTCAGTGTTAACATATCTCACATCATTTAAAAAGTGTCATTGTGATCCTCAATGTTCTCACACCTAAAAGTCCACTTTGATTTTTGAATTCAACGTGAAAATTAGGCGAAGGGCACGTCACATTCTTCAATTAGTAGAAACGAGAGAAAATATACTTCCTCATCTATCACATGTAAAGGCGATTCAAGAAAACCAGAAAAATCAGGGAAAAGACTAATTAGAGTAATAATATGTAACGAGTGCAGGGAACTTTCGTTGCTGCGATACGTAATTTTGAAGGTGATCAGGATTGAGATCAAGCGAGGCAGTTTATTTCTATTCAGAAGGGAGGGGTTGCAATTAAAATTTATTTAAAGAAAGCCAGTATATTACGGCTTTGAAAGGTGGTGTCCTTGTGAAGGTTTTGTATATAAAAGGAGCAATATTTCCTTTGCTTTCACTGTACTGATTTTCTGTTCCTCTGAACTTCTCGTGAAGAATCACATCCAAGTATGATTGCTAAGGTAAGAAATATTCTGTAATTCTTTGCAGAAACAGATTTGAAAAGGTGGGTTTCAGTATCTAATCAATGGCTCTTGATACTTTTTATTATGAAATATCTTCAAAATCTCGTGTTGCACAAAGTATGTCGCGTTGTGATAATAGCTTTGGTGTCTTATACTGAGGAAAGATACCGGTTAATTGTTTTTGCATTCAACTAGAGTTGTTCTGGTATTGAACATTAATTTTGTACATTTTTTGTGGTTTGATTAGATAACGAGATTTTATCTGTAAGGGATGTAGAATTCCTTTTCATTTCGCGCTCTTAAAATTACTTTGGAGTTAGTTTCTAAATGTTTTTAAATTACTCTGCATTTAAAATCTTGGTTTTGCTATAGAATTTTTCCATTCAAGTTCAAATTTGTACCAAGGTTTTTAAAAAATATTCTGACGATGGTTTTATTCTTCAATATCCATCTATACACTTTAATACAATATTTTCAATAAATTTGTTTGAGATTGAAACCATTTTTGACACATTTAATAACTTAACAAATTTCAGAAATATTTTTGTACGAAAACGCCATCTGACTGTGCAAAATGACAAGTTGTCGTCCTCGTCATTTTAACCTGCTACGGTATTGGATCAATTTCGAAAAGAAAGATTTCCCTTCGAAATTGGTCCCGGACCGTTGCCAATATCCCATTGTATTGCTCCAGTGCGACGTAAATTTAATTACTAAATACTTACTTTGCACGAAAAATCGAAAAATCTTATATTTAATTTTAACAATTGTTTTACAATCAACGTTTTTGCTATTCATAAAAATTCGTTCGTTCATTCATGTTAATCCTGTGCCTTATAAATTTTACATAAATAAGTATACAGGAAAGTACTGCCCATGCGTATAGATTTTCGAGAATTTGATTAAAAGAAATATGGAAAATATAACTTGGAAAATATTTAAAAATTTATAATTGAAGAAAGTGCTTGCAACGACTCGAAAATAAATCATTCAAAAAATGTTGAGTGTGAAGATTTAACATTGAAACCGTTATCATTACTACGCTATCGAAATTAATGTATATGTGTATAAGTACCTGCAAGTTTCAATCTATGCAAAAAAATCGGGAAAAAAGCAATTGCCTTAATATACACAAACGCGAGGCTATCTAATTTAATAAATTCAACAATTTCATTATTCTCAATAAAAGCAATTTGTATATTTCGAAAATACTTTTCCTGTCTTTCTCCTAATCTATAGCATGTGTACATGTATTGAACCACTTATTCATTTCAGGTCGCCATCTTCTTCGCTGCTGTCGCAGCTGTCCAGGCCTCTGCCGCTATCTACGGACACGGAGGTCTTGTCAACACTGGAGTCAGCGCTAGGGCACAATCTCAAGATGTAAGTACATATTTTTTATTTGCATTTTTTTCTCTCATTCTCTCATCATTATACTACCCTATTAATTTACAATCATAAATCAAATATTTTTATTTATTATCCTATATCCAAGTAATACAATAATCATGAGCATCTGTAAGATATTCTGTAAGTATAAACTAAAACATTTGAAAGCATAAAACTATACAATAAAAAGGCGTTACTTAAATCAAATGTACATGATTTGTGATCTAGTGGGAATAAAGCAAAAACTTTTATATTAATACCCACTCTTAAAGTTTTTATGTATGATATCTGTAAACCAATACCTCTTTCAATTGTCCTATTAAATTCATCTTATTAAATTATAGTAGAGAAAGTCAATTAAAATGTTATACATCTTATAGCATGTACTTTTAACGTTTCTTCTCTCTCAGGTTTTTGGCAACTATGGTTTCGGTTATGACATCAAGGACGGACTTGGTGCCACCAACTCCCGATCCGAAGTAGGAGATGGACACGGAAACAAGAAGGGATCCTACACCATTGCTGACATCGACGGAAGGGCCCGACGAGTAGACTACGTTGCTGATGGTCATGGGTTCCGAGCCACCGTCAAGACCAACGAGCCAGGAACCGCAGCCAGCGCCCCAGCAGCCGCCCTCATTGCCAGCCCATACGCCGGACCCGTTGCCCCAGTCGTTAACCATGTAGCCCCCGCAGCCGCTGTTTTCGGACATGGTTCCTATGCTGCTCCCTTGGTGGCCGCCGCCCCAGTAGCATATGGTGGAGTTATCGGACACGGAGCTGCCCTTGGCCTCGGATATGGTGTTGGTCATGGTGCCGGTCTTGCCTATGGTGCCGGTCTTGGATACGGTGCTGGTCTTGGATACGGTGCTGGTCTTGGACATGGTGCTGGTCTTGGCTATGGTGCCGGTCTTGGACATGGTGCTGGTCTTGGCTATGGTGCTGGTCTTGCCTATGGTTCTGGTCTTGGGTACGGAGCTGGTCTCGGATATGGTAAAGCCCTCATACACTAAGAATACCATTCCAATCTTTAGTAAGTGTCAAAAGTACTTTACTTTTTGAATATAGTTGTAGGTTTTTAATTTGAAAAACATATTAAGAGAAGACGGTAGATTTAAATATTTGAATGAATTATTCAATAACTATGTCTTGGGAAAAGATGCGTTAATATTGATCATGTGTTTGATAAACCTTCCTTCTTTCGTCGTATCTATGTACAAATTAAGTGTGACATGCATTAAACATAATTGAAAGGGTCGAATATAACTATTAATAAATATTTAGCTTATTAATTTATTAACTCAAATCACTATAACGAGATTCTTCGCCATCCATTTCATTTAAAATGTTTCGTTAATGTATTTATTCAAGAGTTCGTTGAAAATAATTTGATTTACCATTATTTCATTATTCTGATCTGTGTTTTGGCCGACTATTTATGTTTCATCTATTTGTAATGCTTTATCATCTGTATAAATAAGGTGCTTAAGGGACACAGCTTAAAAATATTTATTATTTCTAGCTAGATGCTTATTTATCAGCGTTAATATTTAATCAAAATTCTGCATTTTATATGTAGAGGTGAAAATATTTTCGAGATCTCACTTCCTTTAAAATTAATGAAAACTCTACCCACAAATATTCGTCAACGGAAAATAAGATTTGTAAAGAAAATAATTCCATATAAAATAAATTCAGTTATTATTTTATATTTTAGTTCTCTTTTATATTTTAATTCTCTTTTACCCATGTTGTGCAAGTTTGTACATAATTTTAATGTTTTAGCTGCACTTGTTTTAAATAAAATCCGTTTATAACTGTATGTTTTATACGAGCATCAAGTGTAATTCTCAAATTAATATTTCATTCTTAAGAAATATTTTAGAAATTATATATCTTTAAAGTGATTCTGGTCTGAAGAATTAATTATTTATGGCTTGTTTATTTATTTTCCAGGTTTGTCAATGCCAAATATAATTTAGATAGGAAAAGTTTTTCATCGCTGTTCGTTTGGTCGAGAAGCTACATTGCTGTGTGGTATTTTCTAGCCTAGCTACAGAGAAAAAAAATTTAATTTCACAGTTTTTGGAAAAATAGCTTTATTTATTTGTAGTTTTCATACTTTGTAAATAAAAAAATATAGATTACAAATTAGATTTTGTATGTTTTTATTGAGTATTGGTATTTTATATTCCCTGTCGTTTTAACACTTTTGAATTTAAATGACAGTATGAGCAGTTAACACACTGAAGTTTTTATGAACTAGCAGCAGTTTATAAAATGGTACAAAAATTACTAATAAAATTTTAGTATACATCTTCCATATAAAAGAGAATAAATACACTCACAAGTAATGATATTTTTTAAGTAGTGATCTTTCGTTTCTATACATTGCTTTTCTTTTCCATTAACAGAAATAAATTACCGAGCTAGAAAATCCTTATTAAGCAGTTTATTATAAGTATATAATGATAATTCATTTTTGTGTGTGAAACTCCAATATGCTTCTAATATGCAACATTACACTCATTTGTCAAAATATTAAATGAGTAAATAATTCGATCATAAAGGTGTACAAAATGAATGTATTCAATCTTCGATTTCCAGATTAAATTAAGATATATTTTCACAACTTTGGAAAAATTTTCAAAACCAATTCTTGAGTGATGAATTATTCATATTATGAAATTATTAAGAAAAAGTCCACAATGTGGGCGAAGTAAACAATTAAACAGCTTATAAAAACTGAAAAAGTCTTCATTATGCAAAATATTACAACTATTACTAAATAAAAAAATTAAAGAAAACTACAAATCGAACTTATACTTGTAAAATTACATGACTACAAATATTCTACGCGATCGCATTATTTCTTTTATGTAATATAAAATAGAACGTACAAATGCTTTTAATCTCTGGATGTCCAAAACGATTTGGATGTGAAAACCTTAAGCATTATTCAAATCGTTATCAATATACATCTCTGGAAAACAGATTTTAAAATATCTACCCTGACAAGTTTGACTATTAATCCTTCTGTTATGTGTCTCGATAAAGTATCTTGTCATTAGCAAAATTGGTCAAATCTTTATTGAGTATATATTACGTCGAAACCACTTGGAGGGTTAACATCATTCATAACAGTCTTACATGTAATCTCTTAAAACAACTTGAAAACTTAGCTTCGCAAATCGTAAACAATGCGAACTGAATCTTAAACGTAAAAATAGATCTTGTATGTTGAGTAAGCTGTGCCATTGAAATAAATTCAATTTGACGTGTGAAGCTGAAAAGATTGACGACTTTTTTCAATGGGAAAGCGATTAATGAAATAAGAAACGTTTTCTTCCGCATTACCTAAGGATTCTGTTGTAGGCCAAAGCAAAACAAGGACATTCGCGTAATGACAGAGTCTCTGGCCTTCAACTTGAATTGTTCGACCTTTGCGGAAGTTGTAATGCATACTAGATGAATTTATGTCAATGGAGTGTAGCAAAGGTCAAAAACCTGTGTAACAGCTCTTCTCGATCTGATCCCACTGAACTTTAAAAGAACCAAACCTTTGGAATCGGAATTGAAGACAATATTGAAAAAATGGATTATTTTAACCGTCTTGAGTAGATGCTCTATATACGTAGATTCGTATACTTACACCTGTTATGAGAGGGATTTTCAGTGCAAGCAAAATAATTACCTGAGGACGAAGATTTTATTTCATGTTCAAATGCTCTCACAAGGTATATAATGGAGCTATCTTAAAATGTAGTCAAGTGGTGTCACTTCCGGAATACGTATAGGAAGCACGTTCTACCTCAAAAACATTGATGCTATCTACATTTAGCTTTAAAGAAAAAGTCTCTCCTACCAGGCTTCCCTTCCCCACTCCTGCTCCATTTTACACTGTTTCGTTTGCTTTATTAACTACCCCTCTGAAGCACCCTCTGACACCCTCATATATCAGTTCTGCTGCCTGTTGTCTTCCCTTCATCTTCCCTTTGATCATTTTGATCAATAGAATCTTTCCTATGATTCTTTCAATCTATATATCGTCGGCTTACAACAGAAACTCATTAACTGACATTTTTTCAACGACAGTAAATGCTTATTTCCATGATGATGAGAAATGCATTTTCTTATTGAAATCTGTTCAAAAGATAATAACACTGTCAAAATGATTATAATTTACATTTACATTTTTTTACCTTAAAGCTAATAGTTATTTTATAAAGAGCTGAACAGTAAAAATTCCTTTTGTCAGTTAATGATTTTCTGCTCTGAGCTGTTATATATATATATGAAATATATATATGACCTTCAGAGGGTTAAAAATACTTTGATTACACTTTCATGGTTTTCCTTTCCATTTTCAGCCATTTTGTTTCTTTATCCTTGCCAACATAAAACATGCTTGATAACATAAAACTTTTTCGGTTATCATTTACATAATCGTTTCATTGCCAACTTTGAATCATACTCGGAATCTTCTGATTCATATCTAGAAGCATCATAGCTACCCACTCTAGGAGTTACAGCGTTGTGCCGATAGATAGTAAACTGGGAATAGTAGCACTGGCCGGGTCTCAGCTACAAGTGAATATTATGATGATATGCCGCAAGGAAGAAGCGATATTCGTCACTAAACATGATAAACTGTCATTCCATGCCTGTCCACGACTCTAGTGCAGGGAATCTCTCCAGACGCAGTCGGTAGTCAACAGCAAACGTCTTACCCTACCGTGTCTGCAGATATGCTTCTCCAGGCGTCTAGCAATGGTTCACAATGCTACAGGAGGATGTATAGCCGGCGATATGCTTCGTTGGATGGTTGATAAAGAAGCTTTTGGAAAAGTATATCTTGCCTCACTATCAACCTATACTCTCATACATATGTCCTTCCCGGCCGACCATAGTCTTCGTGTTGCACTTGTGTAATTTAGCAGATCCTCTGCTGCCAGTACGACAGTTGTTGTACGCCCCAGATGACGATTTATTTGTCCAAAAGATTACTCTGCTTTCCCAGTTTACGCTGTGACTCTTTCAAAGTAGTTTAACTAAGTATAATGTTCCACTGCCTTGTCCAGGCATTCTTGGTCGCATCTGATGGTAATTCAACTGCAACACCAACAGAATATTCACAGAGACCTCTGAAACTTCTTCACTAAGCCCTTATAATGTGCATCATACATGTGTTAGGGATCCAATGTTCCCTTACATTAAAGTTTGGTGCCCGAACTTTAATCATTTACATGTCTGATACATAAGATTTTACATACCAAATTCCATAGTTATCTATGACTGGTGTGTTCTGATATTTTAGATTAATGTTTAAAGATTTAAGTTTTAAAGTCAAAAAATAAAAATTATAAGTATTTTGATAGTGTTACATATCTTTTAAACAGATTATGTGAAAGACAATGTATTTCTTTCACCAGAAAAATTTAGGGTCTCCGAAAAAATGTTAGTTAATGGGTTTCTGCTCTAAGCAAACGATATATGTTTCTCTCAATCTCTGAATACAAATACCACTATTTTATATCATCTTTGCATTTTTGTTACACTTTTATGGAAAACTTGGTTTAGCTAAAACTTAGCTATATTAATGACATAGTTTAATAAGTAGTCTGATTAGCCCTCGTATAGCAAAACATTACAATAGAGCGACAAACCAAACCAAGAGTTCCAGCGAAATCATGATTTTTTTTCAATGGAAGTTTATGGATCGTATGACCCTTTAAGAATTAATTGACAAGAACGTTGCAGTCTCTGCGTTACCCCGGGGTACCATTTTAGACACTGCCATATAGTACCATGAAATGTGGAGGGCATGTTTTCCTGGAGGACTTTGGGGAAGGTATTTCGCGTGTCGCTTTGAAGAAACCAGGAAAATTCAAACAGCAAACACGACTAAGAACTCGTAACCAAGCTCTTTAGTCTACCAATTTCTTAAAAGTGACGCTATAAGCCACACGGTCAAGGTCGATCCTTAACAATAATATAACTGTAAATGACCAAAAATATAAAAGTGCATTTATACAATCTGTAACATCAATGCGCTTAGAATAGAATTGGAGTTACTAAACATAAAACTCTCTCTTGGAGAGACCAATGGCCATGTTTATATTATCAAAGCATATGTAAATTAACTCATCTGAGTTGGTACATGAGCAAATGAAATTAGAAGACTTTAAAAGATGTGTAAAATTTTAACGAAAAGCTTGATTCACTATTATATAAAGTTATAAAGGTTAAACCCTCCTGGTTTAATCTTTCGTCTTGACGAAATATTTCGTCATTAGCAAAACTGACGAGTACTTGATGAGCGCGATATCTCGTCATTAGAAGAAAACTGACCAGATCTTTAACTTCATCAATAAATCATCATCAATAAATCGGTAATATGTTGATGACGAGATACTTCATAATTCTCAAAATTACTAATATCTTTTTTTTGTAAGTGGTTTTCATTCTTCTGAATTAAACTTGTTAACCTTCCAAGTGGTTTGGACGAGATATCTCGCCCAAACCACTTTGAGGGTTTACAAGTTTAATTCAGATGAATGAAAAGTTTCAGTCATCTATATCAAGATTTTAGCTAAAATTGTCCACATGAACATTAATCTATTTCTCTTTCTAAAGTAAACACTGGAAAGGAATCTACTATTGTTGAAATGAGAGAGAGACGGTACTATTTCTAACGTATCAATAAAATTGTACTTCTACAAGAGTTAGAAAGTTCTCCATTTCTTCTTTCTTCTCATATATAAGACACTTTGAATCACAATAATTAAGAAATTACATATTAAAAAAACGTTTTGCTTGTCGCTCTATGGTCATTTACTATACGAAGGTAAATAGATCTCTTGAATGGAAAGTCAGTGCAATATTGTTTGTAAAACAAATTTTTATTGGAATAATTTCAGTGATAATTTAAGTATTATTTAATAACTGATTATAACTAACCTTTTATTTAATAACTGATTATTTAAATAAAAGGTAAATCATAAATGGAAATATCCTAAAAAATTTCAGAGCCATTTAGAATATATGTTCAAGACAATGTATTTCTTATCACCAGAAAAATAGGCATTTAGGGTCTCCGAAAAGATGTTAGTTAATAAGTTTCTGCTCTAAGCTGACAGTATATGTTTCTCTGACGTACATAGCACCGAAATGGGCATTGTTTGCATATTGGTGGAATCGCATCTACAAACAGTTATAAAAAATAAAATCAACAGCAAAATTCATTGATAGCTGGTCGTTTCGTTCAAATGTGGCTGCAATTTTGCTCGTGTGGATCCTTTTTGGCAAAAGAAAAAGAGCACTTGAAACTGAACAAAACGTTTATTGAATAAACGTCGTAACAACAAATGACAATCTTTTGTCTCAGGGAAGAACCTTATAAAGTACGAACGTTCTGCAAATACACGACGCCTTCATCGCTCTTTAGTCCCCTGTCCTCTTATATGCCCTTTTTTCTACCCCAACCACCCACAAATCAAACCCCTCATAGAATCACGTGATCACTTCTCTCTCTCTGACCACGTGAAACTTGCACCTCTGTTTTCCCCCATCAAGTAGAGGTAGGGTGAAAGAGCAGAATATTACTCTATCGTGGTTTGGTTTGCATTGTAGACAAGCTCCTATCAAAAAACAGAGTTCACCATTCGAATAAAATTCTTCAGAGCTCTGGTGGAAGGGGGGGGGGGGTATTTCAATTAACGTCACACTGGAGCAACACAACGGGCTATTGGTGAAATTCCGGGATCAATCCCAAAGGGAAAGATCCGAGGACAACACCACGTAATTTTGAACCACGGTCAGATGACGATCTGGTGGCAGCGACAATTTTTTTAAATGTAAAATATAGAGATCTGTGTAACAGAAACTTAAATGAAGTGGAATTAGCACGTATCTCGACGTTGAAAAGCTAGACACGACTAAAATTACACAAATTAATGGGTTTTTAAAATTTGTGATTAATTTAATTTTATTAGGAAATATAAAATACAAAATAAAAATGTATTTAATCTATTTTTTGGAAATGAGATTATTAGAATATGGATTGTAATGAACTACCTGTTATGAATATTGGTTTATATTTGTTCCTCCAATGGTTATTTACCTACTACTTTGGCTTGGTGCATAATTTGTCATTTCTCATAAGAGATAAACTACTATGAATTCAACTGCCTTTAGACATTATAATTTCATCATTTTATCCCCCCCGAATTATGAAAAATTGTGTTTCGTAATTTCAAAATTAATAGTTACGAAGAATTGTAGATTAAAGAGAGATGCAATGTGATTAATGTCATTAACAGTGTAACATTTTCCGATGAAAGATGGACCAGATGGGTTGGCGACCTAGACCGCTCTTTCGTGTGACCTTCCACTTTCTTCTCCTGGACAGTGGATGCGTTTCTTCCCTTTTGATCCCCGGTCCTTTCTTTCGTCCAATTAAGACTGTTTTTGTCCATAGCAACTAAAGACTTTCGGAATTACCAAGGTCATTCCATAGACGTGAAATATAAGTAGACTGAGCATTGCTACTGAGAGGAACTTCAAAAGGTGTGACCTACATGTCGACTAGTAGTCACGTGACTGCTCTTTGAAAATGGACTTAGATGGACGATTTGGTATGTATCGCTTCGTTGGGTGATACAACCGCTTATGACAGGGTACGTGCGTGAATCCGCTTTTCTGTAGAGAGGCGACAAAAGTGGTGACATTTTCAAAGACTACTACTATCAGATGATCAATCATTTTATCAATCAAATGATGAATCAATGGATGGGAGTCTTCTCCCTTCCGGTGGAAAAATCAGATGAGGAATGATAGGTTTCACCTAGAAGACGATAGTAGTCTAAGGGTCACGTTACTACTAGTTTTGATCACATGATCCTGGGCACATAAAAAGGATGCCATTGCTCATTCTTTCATATTTTCTCTGTGGGACACCCTTAATTTTAAACTCCCGACTACGGTGACGTGTGATTCGTGTCATCTACTTAACTATTTTTAGATGGGCAGAAACATGGGAGTAAAACTAGTGAGTAGAATGGGTGAGTGTCGAAGCGAAAAGGAGAACGAGATTGAGAAGTGAAATGAGAGTGAGCATTTTTGGTTCTGAAAAGAACGAAATGCAGAGTTTTGTTGCCATCAAATTTAACTTATTGACATTTCGTGCAGTATGTCCTTTTATGTGAAGTCTTAAATAAAATAAATTTGGACATTACTTGATGTTTACTTGTTTTGATTGAATACGTCTCAACAGACACAAGCAATAGACCTTTCAATGCAGATGCTTTGCGCAGGTCTAGTAGTTTTAAGAATTTTTCGATCATGTATCTGTCAGATGCATTCGAGGCGAATGGAGTGTTGAAGGTTAAACCCTAAAACTAAGCTTTATTACGTTATTTTTATTTTATTTATTTATTCACGATGCTACAGATTTAATCCAGTTACAGTATCACCGAGGAACAAAAAACAAGAACACATTTATAAGACACTCAGTGTATACTTTTAAACAATGGTAATGAATTATGAAATATATTAAAATGATCAGAATAGCTGATATAAATTAAAAATCTGTTAAAAACATTGTTCTTAATGTAATTGGAACGAGAAAAAAGAAATTAAGAAACCTTTGGATCTCAAAGTGTTACTATTGATATGAAATTCAATGTTGGATAGAAATTCGTCAACATAATTATTCAAAAGTTTGAAGAGTTAAACATAAAATAATCTTTGTGTTCTAAAGAAATAAAATTAAATGAATCACCCAGGACAGGGGTTTCAGCATCAGTTCAACAGTAGTCATGTTTTAAAGTCTACATCGAGCAAGAATTGATTTTGTACAATTTCAATTTCATGAATATGATTTTCATAAAAAAAAGGACCAGATTTGCGAGACATATTCCAAAGTTGGTCTAGCCAATGGGTTAAATAAAATAAAAATAGTATAAATTAATAGTTGTCAATTTAGTTTCACTAAAATTATCTTAACCCTCCAAGTGGTTTCGACTAGATATCGCTTCTATCAAGACCTGAACAATTTTGCTAATTGCGAGATATCTCGTCATCAAGATATTGCCGGTTTTTGTGTGATGACGAGATCAAGATTAAATAAAATAATAATAGCATAAATTAATAGTTGTCATTTTAGTTTCACTAAAATTCTCTTAACCCTCCAAGCGGTTTCGACTAGATATCGCGTTTATCAAGACCTGACCAATTTTGTTAATTGCGAGATATCTCATCATCAAGATATTGCCGGTTTTTGTATGATGACGAGATCAAGATTAAATGAAATAATAATAGCATAAATTAATAGTTGTCATTTTAGTTTCACTAAAATTCTCTTAACCCTCCAAGAGGTTTCGACTAGATATCGCGTCTATCAAGACCTGACCAATTTTGCTAATTGCGAGATATCTCGTCATCAAGATATTGCCGGTTTTTGTATGATGACGAGATCAAGATTTGGTCAATTTTCACATTAATGACGAGATATCTCGTCCTTCAAGTCTGGTCAATTTTGCTGATGATGAGATACCTTTCGAGACAACCACCAGGAGGGTTAAGAGATTCATAAAATACTAATTGACTTCTCCAGAAATATCCCAATATTTTCTATTTCAAAACCTATCGTGGCACCCAATTGAAGAAGGTAATACAACGCATAAATGTAGTCGAAGGTTAGATCCCATTTTACATGTAAAGAAAACAAAAATGTTAATCTAAGGACTTCCGCCTTTATTACGTTACACGTCACTCGTCACTCGCCTTTACACGTCACTCGTACTCTCAGGCGACTCTCAAACTAGAATATAAGAAAAATAAAATATTAATTAGGTTCTAAAGGAAACGAATGAAGATATTCCGGAGGCAAATATACGTAATTTTGAAGGTGATTTAGAAAGAGGTCTCTCAGACAGTTGATTTTCATTCAATAGGGTGCGGCTGAAATAAAAAAAAACAGTGTTAAGGAATTCACGCTTCTCAAACGAGTATGCTACATGAATTAGGAAGTTGTCCTTGTGAGGTATTTGTATATATATGCAGGGGTTCTCCTTTATTTTCACTGTACTCCTTTCCTGTGGATTCAGATTTCTTTTACAAACATGATCTCTAAGGTAAGACAATGCTTGCAATACTCTTTTAATTTTGTAAGACTGCTTCGCCTTTTAGTAAGATTCTCCTTAGAATGATAACTTTAATCTAACGAAACAATTTTAATATTAAGTATTATGATACTAGACGACCCTAACGTGGTATCTGCGCAATACTCTTTTAATTTTGTAAGACTGCTTCGCCTTTTAGTAAGATTCTCCTTAGAATGATAACTTTAATCTAACGAAACAATTTTAATATTAAGTATTATGATACTAGACGACCCTAACGTGGTATCTGCGCAATACTCTTTTAATTTTGTAAGACTGCTTCGCCTTTTAGTAAGATTCTCCTTAGAATGATAACTTTAATCTAACGAAACAATTTTAATATTAAGTATTATGATACTAGACGACCCTAACGTGGTATCTGCGCAATACTCTTTTAATTTTGTAAGACTGCTTCGCCTTTTAGTAAGATTCTCCTTAGAATGATAACTTTAATCTAACGAAACAATTTTAATATTAAGTATTATGATACTAGACGACCCTAACGTGGTATCTGCGCAATACTTTCTTAATTGCTTATATCTATTGATTACAAAGTGTCGTTACTCACATTTTGAATCGTATTTCAATCCATTTATAATGAATACAGTATCCATATTCCATAAATGGATTTCATACCTCTAAATGAAATAAAATTATCCAAAAATATATACCTTACTTTTACTTACATTTAGTGTAATCGGTGTTAATTCTTATTTATAATAAAAATGCATGGGGAAAAGTACACTTTAGTCCTGCTACCGCAATTAGAGATGGATCATCTACTTCAATTTCATCTCATTTCCTTGTTCAAAGCCGATTCGGCATAGCCTGTTTAAACTAAGCGGCGAAATTAATGAATTGGAAAGCAAAAATCAATTTCTAGCAATTGCATCGCAATATGAAAATTATAATAATTTTGAATTTATTGGATGGAAATATAGAATTAAATCTATAATTCTACACTTTATAGTAAAATGAATATTTTAGTGTCAAATCAATGAATTAGGTATTATAACAAATTCCGATTTCGAAATATTTTTCTCTCAGTACTAAAACTGAAAACACTTTGGACACCCTCAGCTTCCTAACTTAAAAGTGTAAAAATTTTAGTCCTTAAAACTCAATTAAGATTCTAATAAATAATCATTAATTAAAATGCAATTTACCAACGTAATTTGAGCTACTAAAAATAGCTCACCACGAAAGTACCATAAACAAATTCACTGAATGTGATCATTATTGAAACAGGAAAGGATTTAATAATACTAGCAGACCTACGCATAATATCTGCTCTAAAATTTCTGAATTGCTTACATCTATTGTTGAGTGTCGTTACTCACATTTAATACTTTATTTAAATTCATTTAATGAATATAAGCATCGATAATACTTAATAGTATTATCGATGCTTCACATACCTCCTAATAAAATATAATTAACCAAATTCATAAAGCGGAAATTTGTGTACTCTTTACTGGTGGAAATTCTAATTTCGATTAAAGTACACTCCTCACTCATGTTACCATAATTAATTTCTTCCATTTCAATTATATATAATTCACTTGTTTAAGGCAAGCCTAATTTTTGAAGTATAACCTATTTTCGCGTTTGCTACCATTTTCTTTTCGGCTCTGAATTCCATCTTCCAAATTTCTCATATCCCTTTGTAATCAGACTGGTGAAGAACTTCGTTATAATGTTAGCACAAGATAATGCTGCATAACTCAAAACAAGTAATTAATCTAAGCTGCAAAATTGACGAATGCCAGCGTTTGTTTCTATATTATTTATAACATTTCGTTGATATTTGAAAATATACAGTTTCAATTTCTACCACGTACGTTAGGGAATTTATATAAACCTTGCTTTATAAGGTACACCATTGTGTGGTAATGTTAAGTGTCACTTAAATTAGCTTAATTGGCAATAAATTGTAGTAAATAAACTGTAGTGCATATAAAGCATGTCAGACGTATGTTAATCTTTTTTGTCATTCCAGGTTGCCTTCTTTTTCGCTGCTGTCGCAGCTGTCCACGCATCTGCTGTTCTCTACGGACATGGAGCTCTTGTTAACACCGGAGTCAGCGCCAATGCCCGATCTCAAGATGTAAGAATACCCTAAAATATTTGGAAGTAAAACTAAATAATTTATTTACATATCAATCATATATTCATTAATTGTATCTAGTTGAAACCAAACATGAATACATACGATTAAAGTTCGTATTAATTAAAACTTTTAAACAAATACATTTTCAGTTCTTGTATAGAAAGTCATTTAAATTGTTATACATCTTCCACGTGTATTTTAAACGTTTCTTCTTTTTCAGGCTTACGGAAACTACGCTTTCGGTTATGACATCAAGGACGGACTCGGTGCCACCAACTCCCGATCTGAAGTAGGAGATGCCCATGGAAACAAGAAGGGATCCTACACCCTTGCCGACATCGATGGAAGGGCCAGACGAGTAGACTATGTTGCTGATGGTCATGGATTCCGAGCCACCGTCAAGACCAACGAGCCAGGAACCGCCGCCAGCGCCCCAGCAGCCGCCCTCATCGCCAGCCCATACGCCGGACCCGTTGCCCCTATCGTCAACCATGTAGCCCCAGCAGCCGCTGTTGTCGGACATGCCTCCTACGCAGCTCCCTTGGTGGCCGCCGCCCCAGTAGCTTATGGTGGAGTTATCGGACACGGAGCTGCCCTTGGTCTCGGATATGGTCTTGGAAATGGACTGACTCTTGGACATGGTGCCGGTCTTGCCTATGGTGCTGGTCTTGGACATGGCGCTGGTCTTACCTACGGTGCTGGTCTTGGATACGGTTACGGTCTTGGTTATGGCAAAGCCCTCATCCACTAAAAGATCTATTCCAATTAAAAAGGTACATATAACTTAAATAAATAGTAAAATATTTGTTTTCTATTTGTATATAAAAATTCTGCTTTGGTTACTTTAAACTATTTCAAAATGACTTAACACTATGGGATTAATTTAAGAAATTTGTCCGTGTAGAGTTTGTGGGGGATGCTTTCAGTAGAACAATAGTATAACATTCGAAATTAATCAACAAAATTTTGAATACGAAGTACAATATTTTTAATTTTACCGAACAATCCAAATAACTTTTATTATTCTGAGCTATTGTCTTATAAATATTGTTTTAAATATAGATCTAATTATTAAAACAATCTTTTTTTAGATCATTAAACATCAAAGGGAAATTTGAAATTGTGCATCTCTTCATTGTTCATTACACTGCAGAGTTCAACACCTGATGCAGTTTTGTAGAAAAACTGTATTATTTTTGTGATTGTATTGAAGAAAAAGCTTGTATTTATTTGCATTGTTACTATACATATTGTAAATAAAAAGGTATTGAATATAAATAGTTATATGAATGTCTCATTCTGTTTAAAATTAGTATATTCCTATTTTATTTTTCATTGGACTTTTAACTGATTCCACTTTTTAGAGACTAAATAATCATTAAATTTATTGTAATTTTAGTACAAATTTTACATGTTCAATACTTGGGCAATAACAAATATCATGAAACATATTTAAGAGCATTACTATTTTAAATCTTTAAATTATTTTGCACCTATAATTAACTTCATAAATTATCCTAATTTCAACTATTCTTTACAATGCTCTTGAATGAAAGCTCATGTATTTATTATATACATAACATGTACAGTGAATTAATACATTTATTACTGATGAATTATTTATTACTGAAAATTTTGCATTAATGTTTTAATTAAAGTAATTTTTGCTGAAAGAAAGGAAGTCACACGTTCTAGTAAATATAAAAAAATAAAATCTTAATACTTGTTAAATGTAACGTAAATTAAGTACAAATATTTTTTTAAGTAGAAAATAAATTTTTGCATCGAAAATAAAAAATACTGACTCATCCTAAAAGCAATCGGTTTTAGAGAATAATGTGCTTGTTTTAAATTTTTAATTTTTTTATTGAGATTCTCGATAATGGCGTGATATCAAGAGATATTCTGCTCTTGTGATATGTGTCCACAAACAAAAAAAAGGCCATAAATAATATTTTAAGAATGAGCAAGATTATATTATCAATCTTAACACAAAGGATTATAAAATAAGAATCAAACCATCACTCCTCTTGGAACATTTTAATGGAAATCCTCATAACAAGAATTAGAAAGTGAAATTCACAATTATAAAGCGTTAGAATTGCCAATTTTGTTTTATATTTTAAATGCAGTTGATAACTTTACAGAAACAGTGATACATCGTATTAAGTTACAAAGCAGCCTTTTTCTAATTTTCAGGTCCACCCGCCTCCATTTACCTAAGTGTAAATTTAAGCTGCTCTTTAGTATAAAATGTGAATTTTAATTAAATTCAAGATTTAAATTCAATATTTAACTTAACCCAATGATTTCATTTACACGCCACCAAAGTCCTGATTTTGGAATTATATTTAAATACTTCTGAAGAGTAGTTAAAAGCCTAATAATATATAACAAATCATATAAATCAACCAATAAAGATTTTTCTGAAAATTTGTATACATAACACTAAAAGCATGAACTCATCGATTATGTTGCTTTAGTAAGATTGTTGAGTACGGTAGAACTCAAAACATTCTTCTAAATAAAGAGAAATGCTATACTTTTACACTACCAACAACTTTCATCTATTTTGATGGTCACTGAGGGCAGCGAAATTAGATGAAGAAAGAAATTTCGATCAAGAAGCATCAATTGGGACTGAACTGAGAGAATTACCAATGCACATACCTACATTTTATTTCAGAATGCATGCAAGTGACATCTGTGTGCTAACTATCAAACTATATGCTTTTATATCGAGCATTGCAGCCTTGAGAGCTAAGCTCATCATATAATGCGAATAGATTAATTACATTTTGATGAATTGTATAAATTTAATTCTATTAATTTAGATTTAATTTTTAAGAGCAAAAGAAGAAGAAAAGCTACTCAAACTAGATATAAAAATTATCCTTCAATACTACATACCCAAAACCCCAACTTTTATTTTAACGACTAAATCATATCAAAAACAGGAAAGACATTCATGAACAAACGAAACTAAGAAATTATAGTTGTAGATCTCTCATTACTTTTCTAGGAGTGTATAAAGAGGACTTGATAGTTTTACATTATAAATTAAGGATATAAAGATCTTACCTACTGCTTCCATGAGTACAAAAAGCGCTATGACTCGCAATTTCCCCCTACTTTGTCACCTTTCTTACTAAAATTTAAACGTATCATCCCATTGTCAGTTCAAATAATCTTCAGGCTGCAGATAGAGCCGTTACTCTTTCTGATTATCTCGACTGTGATATCAAGAAACGGCATTAATAAAACATTTTCAATGGCAAAGGATTTATGATTTTTTTTCTTGATATTATATCAAGGAACTCCTTATGTCATCTCGTGGGTTACAGATGTTATCAGTGCTCAGACAAACTTCTGGAGGCCTCGGGATCCCAGACCTACATTATAAAGAAAGGATTCGATACCTCAATATCAAAATCAATCATTAGATTCCAATATCAAAATCAATCATTAGATTCCAATATCGAAATCAATCATTAGATTCCAATATCAAAATCAATCATTAGATTCCAATATCAAAATCAATCATTAGATTCCAATATCAAAATCTTCATTAAATATTATTTTCAATTTGAGTTTCATTCGCAATTGGGTACATTGTATTAATTATGAGAATTCGTGTCAAGAAAGAACTCTGCTCGGCCATTTCAATTTTGATGGAACTTTTCAGAGGAGTTCAGTCCTATTATATCCGGAACCCCGGCTTCCTCTGATAAGAAAATTAAAATTCGGGGGCAAACAAATTTATAAGGCCTGAAGCCAAAGCGACGACTTTTCGACTTAAAAGAAACTTTGCTAAGCAGCTTTTAGCCATAAACAAAAGTTTGATCCTTAAAGTGACTCCTGGACACTTAATGAATTCTGTGAAAAACGTACGTAGGGTACTGTGTGCCGTTCATATAGGCGAAAAAAATATCATCGAATTTTAATTTGGAAATATAGAGGAAGTTTCTTCTTACCTTCAATTATCTGCCTATTTTTATTTTTTATGTTTATTCAAAGTCTTGAGCTCTCTACCGGACGTTATATCTTAATATTTTAGGTGAAAACTACTTCGTTCCATAAACAAAATAAGTTCAAAACTTACAAACTGTCTTAACCCTCCTAGTGGTTTTCTCGACGAGGTATCTCGTTATTAATGATCTCGTCATTCAGATATCGTCAAAAAATCTTGATTGTAAGATATCTCGTCATTAAGAAAATTGATCACATATTGATGGACGAAATATCTCGTTCAAACCACTTGGAGAGTTAAAAGCTTTGAAAATCGACATATAAACAACTTAACCAATGTAATAAAAGAGTTTTGGTACAGGAACAGTATTTATTTTTCCACGACACAGATAAAAAATTGAAAAATTCTGAAAATGTGCAGGTTTTTTAAATAATCGACAACTAAACTTATATTTACAAAGATTGAAAAATATAACGGCAATTCCACGAAACATAGGACATGCAAATGAAAAAATTTTTTAGAAAATTAAGTCACATTTTCTTTAGTTCTTTTCTAGATAGTTTAAAGTTTTAAACTTGAATTTAGCAACACCTCATGCATTTATTTTATCAGGTTCTAATTCCATAGATGTGAAGATTACAATGAACTTGGCTGTCTTTGCAGGCAATTTTTTCTAATATTGTGTATTTTTGTTTAATTTTTATGCATAACAGAAAGAGCGATTTCAGTAGAGGAAATTATGTCTATCTTTTTGTAACAGATATTCATTACTATATTTATGGAATAATTTCCGAAAAAGTACTTACTATAATGTAACGTGAGTCACAAAAACTTAGTTTTTTTAATTCTTTTAGGGAACAAAGAGAATTCAAAGAAAAAAATAGCTCAATTGCTCAAAAATGCCAACATTTTCGGCAAAGCTATGACCCAAGCAAAAGGAGGTTTACCTAGCACATCACATCGTATTAAGTTAGGATGAGTAAATTGTTTAGACGCATTTGTAATGTGACTTTAAGTACATGTTTTGATTCAATTAGCAATCATTCAAAGTCATCAACTTTGAGTAGAGGTAAAATAGACAAAATTATATTATTTCATGAACGAGATGATATTAGCCTCCTGGACGTAAAGACCTCGCTACAATTTGGAAAAATGGCCTTAAAATAAAAAAATAACAAGCTCATTATCTTATGTGGGCACTGATGGAAGTGTTTGAAATGTTCAAACTGGAAAATCCATCAGAGCATGGTGAGAGCAAGATTTTTGAATTGCGCCCAAAGCATGTTCTTTTGAATAAGCTCTGAGAGATAAGATTCTGTATAATGTTGCTTATGTATATACCATGAGAATTTCATATAGGTGCTGTAAATACATTACACTACTATATTTAAAGTGTGTTCCCACTAACTTCTATTCATTCCCAGAAAAAATATTGTTCAGTCCATCTAGAAATTGTTGGCTAAGCTGATGTAGCATTTGCAAAGATGCATAAAGTTTTAAAAAATTTATCCATTGCTTGGAACAGAAGAATTTGGCCTTACATGGTACTTTTGAAAACGAGATGCAGAAAACAATCGTCAAAAGATAGAAAGTTCTGGGTCATATTTGGATTTGTATCGACTTATTTCGGGTCTCATTCCGCAATTTCTGGAGTATTGTTACTTTAAGAGCCATCAAGCTAAGGCATATCAATGCGTGATGCAAGTAAACTTTTCTGAAAACTACGCTTGTATCTTTCAGAATGAGATCCAAGGAGCACATTGGAAACATAAACAAGTGAGCTTGTTTAGAGCTGTTATTTATTATTTGGGTTCCATCCATCCTGTAGGGATAGCATCAGATTATTGGGTACATTCAAAGAGGTCATTATTGAATACATGTTTTTATTAGAAAGTGTTTCAACTTGTGCAAATATTGCAATTTGGTCTGACAGTCCATACGGGGGCAGTTTAAAAACACATAGCAGCCTCTCAACACACTGGAACAAAGGTACAAAGTATCCATTACGTGGACCTATTTTGCAACATCACATGGTAAGGATCCAGTAGACGGAATTTGAGGCAGTGTGAAACAACATGTTTTCGATCAAGTGGAAAAAGGAAATGTTTAGTAAATAATGTGACACGGATTCGTAGAAGATGCTAAAAAGTTGTGAAGATTAATGTTTTTGAACAAAAAAGAAATAGTAAAATTCAGATCTAAATACAATTTTGAGTCAGAATGATTATTTATAATACTTCGCATTTTTACTGCACATAAGTATGTTTATAGGACATTATTTAATTTTTAAATTGCGATTTCCTTCATTAATAAACAATTATTCTCAAATATCTATAAGTTAATTTTATCACCAATTAAAATTTCGAAAACGTTATTATTAAGCATTCAGTTCTCAGAATTCACAAATGTAACGTAAGTCACAAAAGTATGTAATGTGAGTCACATAAAAATATGTCAATTTATTTTATTAATTAGAGCAGTAATTTCATTTTTCTTAGGTTTAACATGATCTGCTACTCTTAGCAAAGCATTCGAATTATTTTTTCCAATTAACTTCTGTTAGAAAAGAAAAACTGTCATTTTTGAAAGTAAAAAATTGATGATCTTTTTTGTAACGTGAGTCACAGTCCAAAATGTTGCCCCCCCATTGAGGAAACTAAATTAAAATTAAAATTCTACATTATGACATACTAGATGCTTTAGGAACATGTCAATGAATTTATGTATCAATTTTCGTTTAGTAATCTTCATCCATTCTTTATTTACAATAAATTTAATATTGAAAATTGATGTCTGATTGTAACGTGAGTCGCATGGAATTGCCGATATATATTAACCACGACACGCTTAATGACTATTATAACAATAAATGTGGAGTACTGGATATAAAATATGATTTATAATTAAGCTAGTTTATACTATTTTTATAATCACATTTTTTCGCACAATTCGTCTTAATTTCATCTAAGCGAGGGTGAAGCAGTAATTTCAATCTAAAATTGCATTAAACGTGTTTATTAGATTTGAAAATAAGATATGTACATGAAATACAGCCTTATACAACAAAACTAAATAGTACGGAATATAAAACATATTATAATTAAGCTAATTGATATCGTTTTTATTTTCAAATTTGGACATAATTTGTAGGGATTGTATTTTAGGCATCGTGTAGTTGCCAACTAAACCATCGTGTGCTTGTGATCCTACGATATGTATTTATGTCTTGGTCAACAAATTTAAGCATCTTACGACCGCCAGTATGACAAAGTTATCAAGGAATCTGAAAAATTGGTGTATCTAAGGAATTTACACAAAACCATACATCATTTGAAAAGTGTTAAAATGAGGGAACACTAACACACTATTGCCAATTAATCTGTTCGGTGTAATCGATTGCATCGAAACTTATTTTTGGAATTTTAAAAATGTTTTTTGAGTTATTCATTTTCTATCTAGCACTCAGAATTCTCCAGTACCAATTCTCGAATATGATAGCGCTTATTACTGATCATTATATCGAGCATATTCAATAATCGATTTTTTATTTTTGCCATTTTTCTTTCATTTTGCCATCGGGTTCTTGTGTTTCCATGGATGCCATACCATTGTCTTTAGCCTATAGAAATTGATTATTTTGATGCGTGGAATGTTATGATGTTTAAAAGAAAATAATCTTGAAACTAATTCTTCAATTGTTTCTTCAAATGCCAGCTGTTTGGTTTTCAATATATAGAAATCAGGGTATACTCCCTTTTTTATAATTTATATAATATATGCCTCTCGACTCACTTTAATACTAACTTCCACGATCTCACATGAGCAATATCATCACAGTGCGTTGTTACCACTGAACTCACTGCTAAACTGTTTGCATCATTTGTACCACTGTCTATAAAAACATCAGCTAGATATCAACACATCAGCTAGATCAGCAATATTCTAATAAAATTCTAATATAGAGTATTTTATTTGAATTCATTTGTAGAATGTAGATTATAGTTAGAAAAAAATGTGATTGAATCAAGTGCATTGCGAATTTTATTATGTGCGAAAGTTACACCAACACAAATACGACTGAAGGGAAAGCAAAAATTTACGATAAAGGATAATGAGACAAAAACCTTTAAGTTCTATCTTACATCTCAGTTCTATTCAAACTACCCCATTTCACATATACACACAAAAATGAACCTATCAGATATTCATGAATGAAATACATGAGAATTGGATGATTCAAAAACAGTTCGGTTAGTTTTGTGGGGTTTTATAGCTCCAGGGTCATTTTACAAATCAAAATACAAGACATTGCCTGTCTTGAATTTTGGCTAAGCAGCGCCAAATACAAGAGAGACAATGTCAAGTAATGGACATACACACAAGGAAAGCATTACCGACACAGAAGAGGGAAATACACAAATGGTAAGATACGGGAATCAAACCTGGGCCACCTGCAACTGACAATTCAGTAGTCAAAATTTTTCAAATATAGGAATGTATCGGGAATATTATACGCTTTAAAATTAAGTCATAGGTCCCGGTCAAATTACTTGGCGCAACTTGTCCGTTTCCGGTAAATAGGTAGTTAATTAACGTCGCACTGGAGCAGAACAATGGGCTATTGGCAACTGTCCGGGATCAATCCCGAAGGGAAAGATGAAAGCACAACTCCACATAATTTTGAATCACGGTCAAATGGCGAGAACAACACCTGAGCTGGCACCCCATTCTCCAAACTTCCACAGCCCGCCAAAGTGAGGACATTTAAGGACACAACATTTTTAACGTGAACCAGCCGCCGTGTACACGATAGTCTTTGGCTAGACTGAGTTTCGAACTCGCACCCCTCCGATTGCTAATTCGTTGCTCTTCCAACTGGGACCCTTAATCCGTTTCCATTGCTCCATAAAACCCAAAATCCTATCCATTTCCGATCGAATTATATTGCGTGTAACAAAGAAAATACTGGTAAATTGAAAACAGACATTTTCACTTTCGAAACTCGACTTTTGTGTGCATAATTGGAGAAAAGTTATGTCCCCATCTCTCCTAGAAAAGAAAACCGAAATTGCTTGGATTCTTTGCCAATTTTCTCTTGAGGTTTGAGGTCATTCCTTTTTACTGTTCTTTATTCGTCTAGTTTTCAGACCATCAAACAAGAATCGGAAGGAAAACCCTAAGGGCTATTTAAAGGTAACGAGAGTAGAAATGCAGATGGCCGAAGATTGCGATTTCCGAAGGTGAACGGGAAGGCTTTCGCACGAGACGAAACGATGGGTGGGGTTATTACATAGTATGTTATAAATACCTTTTTTACTTTTCTAACAGGTATGGTACGATTTAGGAAGGTTGCGACCTTGTGAGGTATTTGTATAAAAGAGGGGTGGTTTCGCTCCTAGATATCACAGTTGACTTACACTTGTGTGAAATCAAATCCAAACATGATTGCTAAGGTAAGATATTATCTTTACTCTGTCTTATTTATATTTTTCATGTAATCCAAATTCAGGCTAATTTGTGTAATACGAGAAATGGAAATTGTGCAGCTGAATTTGGGAAATTGCGAAATTTCTTCAGTGCTGCATATTAAATTCTTTTTTCTAATTTTTCTGCGTGTTTATTTTAACATAATTTCTTAAACGAATCAGATAGATGGTAAAATTAGTTATAAAATGTAGACTCAGTCCAGACATTTTTCCTTTATACACAACAGTTGAACTACTCTTGCGCTGAAGCAGATATTATTGCAAAAGTAAGACATTCTTTCAATTTTATACAATTACTTAGTGTGTTATCAAAATTGAATTGATGCTTTTTTTAATATTTCGTAAACTAAGTTCTATGGAACTCTAGTGTTCCATGATATTGTTGATTGTTCTGCAACGAAAACTGGGAATTAAGTAAATTACATTTATTAAATTACTTTAGTTACTATCTAGAATATCTTGTCACTAAGTGTTGCTAATGTGTGATTTTTTATATAAACTTTTTTTCATAAGCACTTTTGGAGGTTTTGATGGCTATTAAATTTTCCGGGGCAATTCTGTTCTGTCAACAAAAATAAGCTATAGCATATATCTAGCTCTATTTTCGTCTGAAAATAACATGAATATAAAATAATTGTTTTATTTTTAATTGCTGTAATTCGTACAAAACTTGAGATGTTCTAAACTTAATGACTAAATTGAGACGTATACCAAAAATGGTATTGGTTATTTGTTTCAATGGTGTATACAATACACAAATAGATGAATGCTTTAAATTTTAACCTTAAGCATATATATTCAAAATAATGAAGCTTATATTTTCTTTTTGTAACCGTGCGTTTAAGTTGTCTTAAAGTTCAAATGGACGTTCAGATACTGAATTAAATGTAAATTTCGTCAATTTATAAAGCTATATACATATTTCTGGCTGAAAAAACATGCGTTGTACAAATCTGTGTAATAGAAACTACAAGTACAATTATTTTAATTAATATCAATGTTGAGTACGTTTTTCAATTTTTATGTGCACACATATTATAAACACCTTTTTATTTTAGAATTCAGGAATTAGTACAACTCTTTAGTAAGAGAGCAACTTCTTTAATATTAATCAAGTAACAAGCACACATATATACTATCATTTTTAGAACTCTTTTAGAATGAAATATTTCAGTCGAGTGTTTTCATTCTTTACATAGTTCATTACATTCTTTACATAAGTATCAGTCATATTAAAAATATTTACCTAGAAAACTTTATATCTATGTTTGAATTTATAAATATTCAACTTTTAAAATTAAGAGTTTTTCAATTATTGATTCAACTTATTGATCAAATCTAAAACTATTTTTTCAATACTGTTTGAAAGAGTGTCTAGACTTTCAATTTAAACTAATATTTCCTCTTAAAATCCTTACCTTTCATAAAGCGAACAATATTTTCGCATTTATTTCAGATGTGAACAACTCTGATGTTATTTAATTTGACCTCTTCCAATTTTACGATAAATTAATTTTTGACATTTCAGGTCGCCATTTTCTTCGCTGCTTTCGCAGCTGTCCACGCATCTGCTGTTCTCTACGGACATGGAGCTCTCGTCAACACTGGAGTCAGTGCTAGGGCACAATCTCAAGATGTAAGTATAATTTATATACTTCAATGCATCAAATTAAATACATTTGAATGGTGCTAAAGAAAGCAATTATATGTCAATGCATTATTCTAAGAATTTTTTATTACTAGAAAGCAATGCATTTTTTATTACTAGAAAGGCAACTCTTAAAACATTAATTTCTTGAATGCTTTGTAATATTTTCATGCTGGTCTCAAGCTGTTAAACACTTTAAGCCATCTTAAAATATCAGCCTAAAAGTTTTGAATGTTACAGACATCAACATTGCGATTTGCTCCAAACACAAATTCACAAAACCTCTTAATTAACAATAAAATCCAATTGCATATTTAAAAAAATCTTCTGTTTTAGGCTTACGGAAACTATGGTTTCGGTTATGACATCAAGGACGGACTCGGTGCCACCAACTCCCGATCTGAAGTTGGAGATGGTCACGGAAACAAGAAGGGATCTTACACCATTGCTGACATTGACGGAAGGGCCCGACGAGTAGACTACGTTGCTGATGGTCATGGATTCCGAGCCACCGTCAAGACCAACGAGCCAGGAACCGCCGCAAGCGCCCCAGCAGCCGCTCTCATCGCCAGCCCATACGCCGGACCCGTCGCCCCAGTCGTCAACCATGTAGCCCCAGCAGCCGCTGTTGTCGGACATGCCTCCTACGCAGCTCCCTTGGTGGTCGCCGCCCCAGTAGCTTATGGTGGAGTTATTGGACACGGAGCTGCCCTTGGTCTCGGATATGGTCTTGGAAATGGACTGGCTCTTGGACATGGTGCCGGTCTTGCCTATGGTGCTGGTCTTGGACATGGTGCAGGACTTGCTTACGGAGCTGGTCTTGGATACGGATATGGTCTTGGTTATGGCAAAGCTCTCATTCATTAAGGAATTTTTTCAAATTGATGGTAAGAATTTTTTTTCACTTTTAGGTAGAATGTTTTTTAAATGTTACAAATAGTTTTTAAACGTTAAATTTGTCAGAAACATCCTTTTAATATACTACTTACATTGAGAACTGTAATCGAAAACCTTTTTGCCCTAAGATCAAGTTTATGATGCCTCGAACTTTCCTCCAGTTTTACTTTAATTTAATTTGTTTACAATAGCTTTCTTCTTTAAGGAAAAGGAATTATTTCCAACCTGAGTTATAATTTATCTAAATAAATTGCAATTAACACAATTTATTCTCGTCATTTTTTGAGACATTAAACCACACATTTTTAATCATACAAAACCAAAAAGATAATCAATTTCTTGAAAAACAAGGCATAAGCTGCTTGCCTTTTGTGTTGGATAATTGTTTTCCAAATTTTTTAATACCAAATTCAAATTTTTAGTTTTAGTTACGAAATATCTAGGAAGAAAGTTTAATTTGCATTTTTAAAATATATTAAAGCCTAAGTGACTGATTTTATAATCTATTTATTTTTCTTTTCAGACTCGGCATTGGCTAGGAAAAGAAGAATAGAGCTAGCAGCTTTACAATTGATAGATTTCTATATCTTATCCTCCATGTTTCAACATCTTTGCATTTCAGTAGAGAAGCTTCTCGCTGAAAGGGAATTTTACTGTGAACATTGTGAAAACAGAAATGCAAATTTAGTATTATTGCCCAGTAGATGTGTTTTATTTATTTTATTGTATTCATATGTATCGTAAACATTTATGCAAAATAAAAACAGATTGCTCATAAATTGTATTCTCAATTGTTTGCTACATAATGTATGTATCGAATGATGCATTCTAAAGTATTTGAAATTAATAATTTTGGTATAGAGAAGAGTAAATAATTTACCTATAGTTAACATTTAGGTTCTATTTCAAAAATGTAAGTTCACGGCGTTTTTATGAAAGATTTTACGGTAAACGAAACAGAAAATCATTTACTTCAGAAAATTATGATAGTATCATGGCATAAAACTAAAATATTGAATTTCTAAGCCAATAATAATTATCTACTGAATACTCACTTTGGAGGTGAAATTTTACCTTCATATGGGGAAAATGGGATGTAAATTATCCATGCAACCTTTTTTGGAATTTTTTTTTATTTTTCACTATTCAATTTCTTCTAACCATTAGAAACAAGTCACTCGCATATTCATTTTTATAACAATTAATTATAGCGCATTCGCCATATGTCTCCAACTATATCAAGATAAAGGTTTAATCTATTCTTCAATAGCTTTGTCTTGTTCAAAACAAATTACAGCAGTACAGCTTCTAGATGTCTGAAATTGTTTTCTGCGATTGCCTCAACTGTGTTAGCTATGGATACCTAGCTTCAACCTTGCCGGTTGTTTTTTCTCAAGTAATTGGACAGTATCCCCAAGATTACCTATGTGTAATTAAATTTTAAATAATAATTTTTCACATAATTTTAATTTTTAATTATTATTAACCATCCTGGAGGTTGTCTAGAATAGGCATTTCGTCATTAGCAAAACTAACCAGATCTTGATGGGGAAATATCTTGTCACTAGAAGAAAACTTATCAGATATTGATCGCGTCATCATAAAAAATCAACAATGAATATCTTGATGACGAGGTGTCTCTTCATTATCAAAATTGGTCATATCTTAATGAACGAGATATATCGTCGAAACCATTTGGAGGGTTAAGTATAAAGTTTTAAGGTTAATATATAAAGGAAATATTCTTGGAAAATATTCAGTACTGGTAAAACAGATTAAAGCTAGGTGATTGCTATCCCATTTTGGCTACTAGAGGGGTTTTCTGTAAAGCTACATAAAAAGGTGGCTACTATTTTGGTAACCTCTTTCGTAACTTGTGAGCTAACTTGGTATGTTATTCGAATGCAATGTCAATATGATGTTTATATTAAAGCTCATCATGAAAACAGCGATAAATCAAATTATTTCATAACCAGGAGTATTTTTCTTCTCTGGAATTGTTAGTTTACACGGAAAAATGATCTCATAATTATTCAGTTGGAAAATCTACAATAACTCGGGATGTGATTACTGACGGATAACTGGCCTAGTCATGGTTATTTTGAGACCTAAGTCTCAAAATAACCATGACTAGGCCAGTTATCAACGTTCACAGTAAGAATATAAAATTCCGGAATCCAAATACATACTTAACGTATCCATCAATAAAAACTATGATTATTACAGCTAAATTTGCATCAGAGGGTATAAAAATGAGAAAAACTTATTTTATTCATCTAATTATAATAGATTAGATGTGTAACAACCATTTTAAAATCGCACACTCTCAAAATAGCTTCATTCCAGTCAATAAAATTGTTTTCCAAAATCCCTTTATGAAATATCTAGCACTATTTACTTTGCCTATCAACTTCAAGATAAGAGTATAGTTGATATCTATCAATATCTTCAGAAATGTGCATTATATTTTGTTTTGAATCTTGAACAACCGAACTTCATTTGTCAGTTTTCACCTGCTATGTCTGCCAAATTGGCATTTGAGTCACGTTGTTTCGAACTAGTCCATTTGTTAAATTAGGGGGCAGGATAAACGTAATTAATGCATTTCCACAGTTGGCGTTTTAAGCGAGGATTTCAGCTCCGAGTTTATCATTCTATGCCGGAAGCGATGACTGAGGAAGTTTCGCCTGTTAACATTTCAAGAGGTTTCAACAAGACATCTCGTCCACCAAGATACAAGACTAATGTTTCTAATGACGAATTATCTCGTCATCAAGACTGAATTCCGAATGATGAAGATATTGCAGTTTTTTATGACGACGAGATTTAGATCAGGTCAGTCAGTTTTTCTAATGACGAGATATCTCAGGCATCAAGATCTGGTCGGTTTTGCTAATGATGAGATACTTCATCGCGATTACCATCAGGAGGGTTAAGTTTTGCCGTAGTTGATATTGATAAACCCTCCTCAACTATTCTGATTTTGAATTTGAAACATTCGGGCAGACCTCATACTATATATTATATAATTCGATTTTATGTTGAAAAAGGTGTTTTGCTGATCAGTTAGATGCTAGTCTTCGAATCGCAAGAAAATCACAGCTTTGGTAATAGCCTATATCATAGTTTACCAAAGTGAGAGCCTTAGGCCACCTGAGGAAGTTGAAAGAGTGTTGAGGAGTAATGTTGAACCAGGGGAAATAGGGGCTTTAAGGAGCAAGAATGAAGATGCTAAAAAGTTTGTTGCTTAAAATTTCTTTCGGCAAACACTTATCCACTTGACCATACAAACACACTCACAACAGTGATAACTAAAAGTTATCACTGTTATGAGTGTGTCGCATTAACTTTTAACTAAAAAGAACAGACGGCAAATAGTTGTGTTGGATTATTTTGATTTGGTGTTGTGATGGCATGGTGTCAGATTAAATGATAGCTTTCTAAGAATCAATATATAGAATGATACAGTGGAAGGGTGTACTTCACAAGACAAACATGCACAATTCAATATTTGCATTGAAAAACGGTTCAACTCTCATAGCAGGTTACAGAACGTCCTTGTCTCGAATACTAACAGGAAGCTCTCTCACCCTCCGTACGATTTATTCCCAAATCCCACTACAGCCCTTTTTTCAGTTAGGGTTGGTGATGTCACAAGTTGACTGTAGAGATTTAAGGATACTGCTGATGAAAATAGAGCCTAATAAGGACAAATCAGTAGCACAACACCACAGGCTCATTCTCGTGGATGATTATTTTTAATTTTACAGATTTGGTTGATGTTAATCGAAGGTGTTTTGCTGATCAGTTAGAGGCTAGTCTTCAAATCGCTAGGAAAGCACAGCTTTGGTAATAATCTATATCATAGTTTCCCAAAGTGGGAGCCTTAGGCCACCTGAGGAAGTTAAAGGAGTGTTGAGGAGCAATGCTGAACCAGGGGAAATAGGGGCTTAATAATAATGAGCAATAGAATGTGTTTATACGAAATTTATTTTTGTTATTTCATTTTAATAAATAGCTTTATAATTTCAGTTCCAAGTTGTTTTAATTTCAAACTAGCTTTTTGAACTTCTAAGATTACACATGCAGCTATAAAAACATTTTGGTGAAATTATAAAAGCACAGGTACAGACAACTACATATATTATTAGTTGAGATAGAGAGTTTTCCAGAGGGAGCGCAGAAAAATTGTCCTTGAAAAAAGGGCGTTGGGTCAAAAAAGTTTGGGAAACTATGGTCTACGTAGCCTAAATTATGAAGAAAATGCTTCTTTTGTAATCACCATTTTTAATGTATATTGAAATAATTGTATATATGTAAATATTTTCACACATCATATATGTCGTATTAAAACGAAACGTGGTAAAGAAAAGTTGGTTTCTTGAGATAATACAACGGAATTGTGAAAATGAATTGTGTGTAAGCCAGGAGTGAGATATCCGAACTACATGGAGGTAGGAGAGAAAAATGTACGAAATGGCAAGAGGAGTGAGAGAAATGCACAATCAACAATTTTTTCAAGGGTCGGTTCACTCTTCTGAGAGAGGAATTTAATTGCATTGCATTAATGAATCATCTGTCCCTAAAAACCTATCGAGAAATGAATAGTGAATATATATTGAGTGTGCTAAAATTGGAAGTGTTTTGGATTTTGTTACATATACGAGTATCATCGACTTAGAACAGAAAATCGTTAACTGACATTTTTCGGAGACACTAAATGTCTATTTTCATGGTTATGGATAAAAATACCACTTTATAATCTGTTCAAAAGTAAATAACACAATCGAAATGCTTATAATTTGTATTTCTGGACCTAATTTTTTTTATTTCCAATGAAGGATTGCAATAGAAAAATAGCCAAAAAACGAGTGCTCACACAAAATACTAAGAACACTGGACAAAGCTAAAACATGAAAAGAAAGTATGAGAACCCATAATGGCCTTAGCCTCTCGAGTATTGATCATAAAGTTTCTATGAGCAAAGGAAAGTGGGAAACCGGCAGAGATGGGACCTATTCATTTCCTCAAGGAGGTCATAGATCCAGCAGTATCGATCAGATAGGTAGGTAGGTAAATTAATTAACATTGCACTGGAGCAACACAACGACCTATTGGTGACGGTCCGAGATCAATCCAGAAGAGAAAGATCCGATGACACCTCGCAATTTTGAACCACGGTCTCGTTGCGAGGTTAGCACCTCAGCTGGCACCCCACTCTCCAAACTTCCACACCACGCCAAGGTAAAGACATTTGAGGCCGGGATAGATTTACCGTGTATCAGCTCCCATGTAAACTACGGTTTTTGGTTGGATCTAGTTTCGGACTCGCAACCCTCTTGTTGCGAATCCGCTGCTCTACCAATCTGGCTACAGCGCCCCTTAAAGTCTATGGGCAAAGAGAGCTGTATAGAGGGAGAGATAGGACCTATCCATTTCCTCAAGTAGGTCATAGATCCAGCAGTATCTATCACGAAGAACTCCTATAGGATAAAGTCGTGGCCAGTGAAGAGTCTAAAGGTCGACACTGTCCTTTTCTGAGTCTATCCGAGTTGTTGAAGATTTGGAGTTTTTAAGAATGAATTGCTCTTTAAGGCTTGACATTAATCGAGTTTTATAACAAAATCAAATTGCTTATGTTTATTTTTCGACCTAAAAACTAATATAAAAATCTGTACAATAAACAAAAATTGTCAGTTAATGAGTTTTTGCTCTAAGCCGATTATATTAGGAAATCGTAAGATTTTTAACACAAAAATTTACATAAACTTTTGAACCGCTGAAAAATTCGAGACTGCCACTGCGCCAAACCGTCCACAGTTGGTTTGGAATATTGAACCTATTTAGAGGTTAGTTACTACCTACTAAATGATGATTTTCCTGGAGCGGCGATTGTTAATTGTTCATAACGATTCTAAGAGGAGTTTCAAAAAGCTTAATCTTAAGCCTAAGGAGTTAAAAGCTTCATGTGCATGTAACGTCTGATTAAGAAAGAGGAACAAAAGAGTAGGTTTTTTCAATACAAACACGTAACATTTAACGACTCCACCCTTCATGATGCAGCAGGGTAGCGCTAAGTGGTTCACAAATCTGCGCTTGTGCCATAATGGTTAAGTTCAATTGGCAAGGCATTAGCAATAAAATATGCAACTACAAAGAAATAACGGTGAAAGTGTCCAATAAATTGGTAGAAAACTGTGTTTACAAAGCAAATAAAGTGACAGTTAAACAATTTACTATCCAGTACAGCAACACTTAAAAAAGAATAAGATTTAATGCGTGCAACGAAAAAGGCACAAGGTCAACACCCGAATAAATAGTGAAAAGAACGTTCTTTGAAGACTGGTTCAAGGGAACAATAGTTCACAATATACGTTCTTCTCATTTTTTCAGTTGTAGAACTAAAGTATTTCTCTGCTTTCTCTTAGCAATTCAAATAATTAAGAGAGCGTTCTCTTTTAGTCCTGTATTATAGATTTTGGAAAGGAAATAAAGAATTCACGCATTGATTTTTAGTAATTTTGGTTCTGTCAAGGTAGATATAAGGGGTAATAGTGTATAAGTAAAGGTGTTTAAATCAAATTTAAGAGGTGGTAAAGTTTAGGCGTACGGATTTCCTGTCCCATTCCGGAAGTGATGTAACTTGGCATGACACTCGAATGCAATTTCAACACTCCGCTTATAAAATTAATCATTAATTTAATAGTGTTTTGAGTGTTCCATTCAATTTAACTGACAACTTAGCGAATGCATGTGTTGCAAATGGCTGATCCATGAAGTCTCACAAATTGTTCCACTCGATTAATTTAGTAGATGAGAAATGAATGCCAAACATAGTCAAAATGGAAATAAATCAAAATAGTTCTGGTTAGAAGCATTTTTTTCTTTTGATAGTTTGCTTTTGTCTTTACTAAAAAAATTCTCTCACATCTCTGCATATGTAAAATAAATTCCCCAGTAGGCGTCTGACTATTTATTCCGAATAATCTCGAGAATCACTGTTCTGGTTTCGATGTGGCTTTCACCATTATACAGATCATAGTTTTCTAAAGTGGGAGCTGAAGGAATCTTGGGGTAATGCGGTCCCCAGGATAGATAGGGGTGTTAGGAAGTAAGAGTAAATAATAGATGCTATAAGATTATCACTTAAAATGTTATTTATAAGAAAAAACTTATCCATGACCATACACACTCACTATAGTAATGCTTTGTCATTGATTATTTTAACTAAAAAGAAGAATCAACTACAAATAGTTGATTTGAGATTTAAGGATGCTGTTCACGAAAATAGAGACTCATAAAAAAGACCACACCAGATTCATTAGCGATTATTTTAAACTTTACGTATTTGCTTGATATTAATTATTTATAATGATGAGCAATCTGGTGTGATATTATGCAATTTAATTTTTATTTCATTTTAATAAATGCTAGTTTAAAGTTGTCTGTTCCAAGTTGTTTTATATCCAAATAGGCTTTTGGAAAACCTAAAATTACACACACAGTTTCAAAAATATTTTGATGCGATTCAAAAACTATAGGCAAAATATTGTGGTTTATTATTAGTTTAGACAGTTTTCCAGAGGGATTACCAAAAACAATTGTCTTTGAAAAGGGGACGTTGAGTCATATTCGTTTCGGAAATTATGCTATAGAGCATTTGTCGAGGAAGGTTTAGGTGCATGAAACAGTAGTTCATAATAAAAGAAGCCGAGAAGTGATGATTTTAGTGAAGTAAATAAAAGAAACAATGACCTTCTGGCCGCTTTATTTTATTATATTATTATTTATTATATATTTTATTATTTTATTTTATTAAGATGTTTATTAGAATATATATTCTCAATTTCCAAAGCTGAACTGATTAAACACTTTTGTGGCATGCAATATATCAGGCATGCTTTCATAATTAAGAATTCTGATTTCAATTGCAAGTAAATTCCTTTGCCACACATCTACTTAAAACCTGTTTAAAATATTTTGCAGTGATTTAACCAAGTTCTTATAGAAAGCAATCACGAAACCAAATTAGGATCAATGTATTTTTATTTTACATATATTTTATGATACATAAAAATACCATTCAAATAAATAGAACCAAAGTTTTCGGAAATATCACTCATATTCTTACATTGAAACTAGAGTAACACAAAGTACTCAAACAAGAGTAAATGCAGAATAGTACACTCTCTGTATGGACGAGATACTTTTACCAATTTCTAAATTCATGAGAAAGGTAAAGTATCATACAAGGAACCCGTAGATGTAGCCATTTTAATTGCAGTTTTATTCTGAGAATCTGAAAGAGAAACAACGTAAGTACATCATGCATAGACAACTACTTTGAAAAGTTAATTAAATATCCTTTGATACATTTACCCTGTAATATCCTTTCAGACATTTCTATTTTTCTTTTTAAAGAATTCGATACTCGAGTTGAACGTTGAATTAACAATTCGGATACTTTATAATTTTTCTTATTTCAAATATGTATTGATAAAAAAATTATTTTCAATTATTAATTCAAAAACCAAGACAGGCGTGGAAATATGATCTCTTAAAACTATAATCTCTTTAAAGAAACGTATTACTATACATAAAAACAAATATGTGAAATCAGGACAGTTTACAAGAACCATTGCATACTGATAAATCAGAAGTTATTATTTTATCCACTCTTTATCTCATTTTGTTAAAAGTTAAAACTATTTTGGTTAAAAAATTCGGGGGTCTTGCAAAAACATTAATTTTTCGAATGCATAGAAGTATTAACAATAACGAATTTCCTGAACATTATAATGAAAGGAAACGATTTTTTATGCATAAAATCGTGCTATTTTTTATTTAAAAATAAATGTAATTAAACATAAAAGTACTCTAACCAGGAAAGTGAATAGATCTTTTAATGGATGAGGGCTTTGCCATATCCAATATCAGCACCATAGGCAAGACCGGCACCATATCCAAGACCAGCTCCATATCCAAGACCAGCTCCATGTCCAAGACCAGCACCATATCCAAGACCAGCTCCATATCCAAGACCAGCTCCATGTCCAAGAACAGCACCATATCCAAGAACAGCACCATATTCAAGACCAGCACCATTTCCAAGACCATATCCGATAGCTCCACCATAAGCTACTGGGGCGGCGGCCACCAAAGGAGCTGCGTAGGAAGCATGTCCGACAATAGCGGCTGCTGGGGCTACGTGGTTGACGACTGGGGCGATGGGTCCGGCGTATGGGCTGGCGATGAGGGCGGCTGCTGGGGCGCTGGCGGCGGTTCCTGGCTCGTTGGTCTTGACGGTGGCTCGGAATCCATGAACATCAGCAACATAGTCTACTCGTCGGGCCCTTCCGTCTATGTCAGCAATGGTATAAGATCCCTTCTTGTTTCCGTGACCATCTCCGACTTCAGATCGGGAGTTGGTGGCTCCGAGTCCGTCCTTGATATCATAGCCGAAAGCATAGTTGCCATGGGCCTAGAAAATACGATACAACAACTTATAATTTCTGCTGATATTTATGATTCTAATGTTTATTTTAGCCCAAGGGGTATGAAAAAAAATTTATTAGATATAGAGAAATAGCAATAAATATATATACTTACATCTTGAGATTGTGCTCTTGCACTGACTCCAGTGTTGACGAGAGCTCCATGCCCGTAAAGAACGGCAGAGGCGTGGACAGCTGCGAAAGCAGCGAAAAAGATGATAACCTGAAATGATACACATTATTAAGCTAGTACCGAATATCACCAAAAATTATTAAACAATTCCACTTTAATTAAGTCTATAAAACGTATTAAGTATAGTCTAAGCCAGTCGTTCCGAACTTTTCAGTCCACGGACCCCTTTGAAATTAAAAGTTTTTGTGCACCCCTTGAAATTATAAGAGCCATATGTAGGATGATTAAGAGACCCAATGTCGATAAGATAAGCCACATACAGGATAAGTAAGGTAAGACAATGAAGATAAGATAAACCATACGTAGACTTGCATAGGACCATAGTGATCCTTATTTTTTCACCTTAACCCTCAGAGCGTCAAGAGATTTCCGAGTAGTTTAGTATTGCTTCTTCCCCACAACAAATGTAATGGTTAAATGAACATATATTGGTTGAAAACCTAGTTAGATTAGTCAAGAAGGTTAAAACTGGTTAGAGGTCATACAGGGAAGACTGCTGGTTGCAGAATGGATATATATGTCTAAACCCCCTCAGAGGGCTAATATAGATAATCATTTTTAGAACATAATACTTTTAGAGCGCAAAAGAATCGGAGAAAATGATGGAATATTTTATTTTTTCTCGAGTTCTCTATATTGGCTAGTACGATATTCAGTTTTCCACGAACTCTTTGAAACCTTGTCGCGGAACTTTGGGGCCCATTGACTACACTTTGGAAACCACTGCTCTAAACTAATGACATTAGAGGCTTCAAATTTTAATTTTAAGTTGAAAAAATTAATTTTTTTATTATAGTTTCACATTCAGAAGTTTTTAGTTCCCTTTATGAGTTCGCCAGGGTGATTTAATGTAACCATATGTGACACGTTAAATCGCCAAATTTTTAAGAATATTCTTCACAAAATATAATGAATACTAAAGAATTTGTAGTTTTACTTGAACCCCTCCCTAATGTGTCACTGTTGGGGATACTGTGATGTAAACATCCAGCAAGACAACGGGTGCAAGTCAAATATTCATAAGAGTTTAGAATGCTCAATTCCTAAGATCAAGATATCTTAAAATGCTTACAAGTGAAGTTTTTCTAAGTGCACGTGTAAAATATGACGAAATTAAAAACTAGATTTTGTAGTTTTATATTAATGTTTTTAATTTATAGCGAAAATTCGATTTGGCTGCATTTTGGCGAGAATTTTTTTTCAGCATTGCAAAACTTTTATACAAATGACTTCGTTGACCTAAATATTTGATGTTATGATGAATATTTATTCATTATAATACTTAAAATTAATTACCTAATGATATTAAAAATGGTAAATTATTGAATATAGTGAAACAATTATCAAACCAAACGAATGATTATTTTGAAAATAATTCCAGAATAAATGTTACAATACACGCAACTGAAATCTGGATGACTATTGTAATAATTGAATGAATGTTATAATACACGCAAACGATCATTTTAATTTCTGCTTTTGCTTGTGAATGATAAGAAAAGTCAAAATATCATTTCTTTTCTGCAATGTTCAAAAGCTGAATAATAAACTCATTCCAGGTTAATTTATTCAGATTTATACATTCTTAAATAAGTTAAAAAGAAAAAGTTCTAAAGAATGAATTCCAAACTGACATATGATAGTTGATTGGTCAACGCCAATTAGATCAAACGTGAACATCGCCAAAACGGCGATCTACCCCATCTTAAGATGACCTCATATCATGCGAAAACATTTGGGTAGCGTGAGTAAAATAATCGCATTCTGTCTGGGTTCTTTTGTTTATTCTCAAAATCGCTCTCATAAATTAAATAAATAGCTTTCACCATCGAGCCTGGGAACGAAACAATCCACGGTTTTTGCCAAATTCAACAGTAATCATAAGCAACTGATAAACTTTGGTGAAAATTTTACGAAATGGCACTCCATAAGGGCACTCCATAATAATCAGTGCCAGATAATGGTTGATTTAATATTTTTGTATAGTATTTAAGCTAAACGATACACCTCCACATTTAAAATTTATCTTACTTGATTATGTAGGAATTATAAAAATCTGAATGCCCATTAGACAGCTTAGTAATATTTAATTTTGCTTAGTAAATTTCTTAATAATATTGAATTTTTCTTAGTAAATTGCTTAGTAATATTTAATTTTGCTTAGTAAATTGCTTTTAGTAATATTTAATTTAAATTTAAAAGAAATATTTCGCAAATCACACAAGTCGGTCAAATTCATATTTGGTTAGCACAATCGGTATAGGGTTAGCACAATCTCTTACCTTAGCAATCATGTTTGTATTTGATTTCACACAAGAATAAATCAACTGTGACAAGTAGTAATTCACACAAAACACCCCGCTTTATATACAAATACCTCACAAGGACGCAACCTTCCTAATTAATACTACACCCGTTTAGAAGTAAATAATTTAAAAATATACTGAGTAACAATGCCACTCTTCATGTAGTCTCGTACGATTGTATTCTCGATTGCCTTCGAAAATCATAATCTTCGGAATCTGCTGTAATATGCTTGTTACCTTTAAATAGCCCTTAGCGTTTTCCTTCTTATTCTTGTTTGATGGTCTTACAACTAGATGAAGGTAGTAGAGAAAGAAATGTGACCTCTTATTTCGCGAGAAACTAAGGAAATAATACAGGTAATTTCGGTTTTCTTTTCTTGGACAAACTTTTCTCCAATTACATATACACAAATGTCACTTTACGAGAACGTAATATATTTCAATAAGATGTCTGTTGTCGCTTTGAGGGCATTCTTTCCCTTTACACGAAGAAAGGAAATTTTCAACTGGTATACCGCGGCACTTTTGTGTGCATCCTTCAAGAATGGTGGATGGTGATGTGGTTTAAATTGTGCATTTATTTCATCTCAACGGTTTAGTTTCTAACTTTTGACAAGCGTGTATACAAATACTTTCAATTCCCGTATAAATAATTTTTAAGATTATTTATTTATTACAAAAATTTAAAAAATAGTTTCAAAAAGATTATTTAAATCCATTTTAGAGCAAAAAGAGTTATAAAATTACAATCATTATGGTTTTTAATTAATTAATATTATACTTTGTTGTCATGTCGGCGAAAAATATATTTTTTTTCTTGCACCGCAGAATTTTAGTAATTATGTTATATTTCCCATGAGAATGAAAAGGATTAAAAACAGCCGACCTAGAGAATAATTATGCACACATATCGTAACAAAAGTTCGCATACTCTCATTAGTCGAAAAATTATAATTGATAATGAATTTGGTTATTTAAACATTTCAGTGCTCCTTAACTTCTCTTGATTGTCTATTAGATACCCAATAACTGCATAGAGGTATTTTATGACAAGCACTTTGACTTTCCTCTTGTGTCTACACTCATTATTTGTCATTGGCTGTTTTGTGTTTGGTGCTGCGTGGCCGAATTGTGCCATAAGATGCAACAAACTAAGCAGTTTCTCATGGGATAATTAAAGAAAATCTAAGAACCCTTTACTAGATATCTAAAAAATAGAGGAGTAGCCTGCAGACATTTCTTAGTGTAGTGCTCATCCATAACTACAGTAAGAAATGAATCCACGTAAACAGGATTTTAAAGGGCCGAGTTGAACTTTAAAAATTAATCGCCAATGAGTATAAAATTCCACTAAATTTCTAAATATTCCCCCTGAATCCCTAGACAACAATCTAATCGATCTTTTGTATGGAAGTGTGGATAAAAAAACTTGACAATGGCACATAACCAATAAAAAAATTTCATAATAATGGGTTGTAACCAAATTTGATCAAATTCATGCAACGAGGGCACTAGGTTATTATTCACAAGCAGAAAGATGTCGAACAATGTAATGCATTCCTTAGTGGGTTTGCCCACCCACCGCTCTAACAGTATGCGAGTTCTTGGTTCAATTCCTCTTTAGGTGCATTTCTCTCTTCTGTGACAATACTTCCCTTGTGTGTATGTCCATTTACTTGATATTGTTTGGAGCAGCTTGGCCCTTGCGCCATAAAAACCCAACCAATCTTAGATTAGGTTTGGTGAGCATATTCGATGGAGCATTCAAATATCGGTATTAATTCAATTTTGGGAGATAATTATACTTCGCTCTCTCGAGTATCTACACAGTCTTGCTTTCCTGATTGAGCCTTTTACAAAAATAGCATTGCTTAAAAAGTGTCTTAAGTTTGAAATTATTAGCTACTTATATAATTAATTGCTCCGTTCCTCAACACTACCCGAGGTATTTATGTCTGTCAGATACATTCCCGTGAAATTCTCTAAATTCTTCTAACTTAAGTTTGTGCCCACTGAGCTAGCAACCTACAAATTGCAGGCTGTCCAGGTTCGATTCCTATTCCCTTGATGCATTTCTCCCTTTCGTGTCAGTGAAACTTTCCTTGTGTGTCTATATCCATTACTCTACGTTGTCTGTATTGTATTTGATGCAGTTTGCCTAAATATATCCCTTAAAACATAATAAAACGCAACCATCTTAAGTTAATGACATTGAGCTTCACTGTATATGTTGGTCTCATTACTTGCTGCATAGATAGGTATTTTAATTAACGTCACAATGGTGAAACACAACTAGCTATTGGTGACGGTTCGGGATCAATCCCAAAGGGAAAGATCCGAAACTCTGAATTGTTTTCATATTTTATCACTCACTAGCAGAATTACCCAGAGTTTTTCTGGTTGAATTGGTTAAATGTTGATTGAAAAGTGATCAGACTAATCACTTCTCTTTCACAGAAAAATACATGCATCTTTTAAGTGTACGGAAAATAACACGTAATTTTGAACCACGGTCAGATGAGGACGTGCTACATAGTATTATCACTTAAGTGGTTTCAATACACAAAATAGAAATGAATGCCCAACTTCAAAAGATTCTGAATGTGATTGAAAGGTGTTAATGAAATCAATTATATCGATGAGGGTAATGATAAAGGAATTCAATTTTTGATGATTGATTGAGTTTTTATATAGCGCAAGGGCACTTTTGGCCAAGCTGTGTCAAACAGTTTTATGTAGGTAAAGATTAAAATCAAAATGATTGAAGTCGAGAAGGAAAAGTGGAACAGTGTTATCAAGATCTTTTCCATAAAAGCAAACAAAAATGGTATAAATGTATCAGATGTAGGGTAGGTGAAGCAAGGTATAACAAATGCTCGAGTAGTCATGCACTGCTTCGCCGGATGGTGTAACATTCTGTGGCGTGCCTGAGACAGTGTTAATTAAAATAGAGTAATTCTGCAAAAATATGTTTCGCAGTCAGTGAATGCATATGAATAAAAGTTAGCTTGGATTGCTCGACTGCTGACTTCCTGAAAACTCTGAATTGTTTTCATATTTTATCACTCACTATCAGACTAATCACTTCTCTTTCACAGAAAAATACATGCATCTTTTAAGTGTACGGAAAATAATTTTTAGCATCGTTTTAACTTTTTCATATCTTATACAATTTACTTCGGATTCAAATATGTATACATGATATATCCATCCATATAATCCATTTCACACTAATCCCACTTTTACTGAAAGACGAATAACAAAAGTTTATACTAAGGTGACCACTATACAGAAGTCGATTTCGAGTTTAGGAGTGTACGAATGCCAAGTAAAGGTTGCAGTCATATTTCAGCATTTCTGAGTACTATAAATATGAGTTCTTTTGTAAATAAATCGCTTTTTTATCAATATTGTTTAAAAGTCTTTTGCTCTAATTCTGAATACACTTAGGAAGTCGAAATTAGACACTTGCTCATATCTTTAGTTTTCAAGAATTCTGCATTTTTCAATGAACAGAATTTCATTTCTGTTTGTATTTATGTGTTCCAGTGTGTTTTATATATTTTCGGAATTCTACATTGGTTCAATGACCGGAATTTCTCTTCTGTTTGCATTTGTATTCCAGTGTTTTATATATTCTAAATATATTATTTAGGAGTTAGATTCTAATGAATTATTTTATTTTCTGCAAAATACCATTAGACATGGGTAATTATTTGACTAACTTTCCTTAAGTCTGGTTGAATATGTAATGGTTTCAAGAATTTCGTTTCATAAAAATAAATAAAGCATACAAAACGAAAAAACCTCTTTAAATAAGATGTGCAACTTCTTATTTTAAAATGATTGGTATAAAGTTAAAATAAAATAATTTTAAAAGATAGTTTACGTTAAATAAAAACGAGTAGCCATACGCTGTAGTTCAAAGGTGTTTCTAAATTTGAATATTTATTTTTATACAAAACGATTAAAATCAACCAAACCTAATCTCTGAATTGAAAAAGTGCCACAAGGATTCGATTTAAAACTGAATTTCTGTTTGAGTGAAGTGAATTTTAAATAAGACTTTGCTGATCTTGGAATAATATCACAGGAAGGATTTGAACTAGGACTGTTGAAAAACTGAATTCTTTGTCTTAAGAGACAGGAAGGTCGAGGTTGCTTACTTTACAAGTTTAAACTGTTATGCAACTCAGATACCTGTGAAACATTCGTTGATAGCAGTGATTTTCTTTTTCTAAAACGCTGTAAAATCGGCCTTCTGTTTTTGAAAAACTGTATTGGATTGAATTTGCTTTGTCTACTCTGATGATATTTATTTTTAAACATACTCCGTTATTCCGTGTGCCGATGAATGAAATTTTCAAGAACAAGTGTATTTGCTTCAAGTGTATTAATTAATCACGAATACTGAAACAATTTAATTTGTCATCCTCTCATAATGATTATGAAATCCGAAAACATCTCATCCCTGGTGTAAGAATGCCACAAGTCAAAAAATATTGATAAAAGGGAAAATTAAGTGAAAGAGTACATGCCAGAAGTTCGTCATTTTTACAGGAAACAAATTTACGGGGCATTCGTAACCACTCCAAAACTCCCAAATTCGAGTTCTGTAGTAGTCACATTATTATAAACTTTTTTACTTTGTCTTTCAGTAAAAGTGATATTAATGTGAAATGGATTATATGGATGGCTATATCATGTATACATAGTTGCGTTCGAAGTAAATTGTAGAAGTTGTTAAAAAGGATGTCAAAAAATCATTTTTCGTACACTTAAAAAATGAACTTTTCTGTGGAAAGGAAGTGATTAGTGCGATAGTTTTTCAATCAATATTTAACTAATTCAACCCGAGCAACCCCTGTTAATTCTCCTAGTCAAATTTATAAAATAAAAAATTAATTCTAATGTTGTGCTAGATACCGAGTAACAAAATTAAGCTTCCATCAATGAATTTTTCACTTGGGGTTTTTATGTTTAATTACCAAATGTAAGTTATGCAAAATTAAATATTTTAAATATCCTTCTATTACCATTCAAATATTTATAAATTATTTATATTATCGTAGGTAGGTATCTTAATTAACATCACACTGGAGCAACACAATGCGACGGTTCGAGATCAAACCCAAAGGGAAAGATCTGAGAACGACACAACATAATTTTGGGCCACGGTCAGATGACGAGGTCATACCTGAGCTGGCACCCCACTCTCACTCTCCAAACTTCTACACCACGCCAACGTGAGGACATTTGAGGCCACGACAGATTTAACGTGCACCAGCCCCCTTTGTACACGGCTTTGGTTGGATTCCAACGCGCAACCTTCCGGTTGCTAATCCGTAACTCTTCCAACCGGGCTACCGCGGCCCATTTATACTAAGGAAAGAAATAAGAAATCAGTTCAAACATAAATATTAGCATTTAATTTAAATTGTTTAAATACTACATTTTGAAAAGAATTGTTTTTCCGAGCAATACTGGTAAAACAATTTTATTGGGAAAAGTTTTTTCATCAATAATGGTAAAATAAACTGAGTTACAGCAATCGTTTTATACTCAATGTTATTCCTATGAGGATTTCGAATTGTTTTTATATCCCTCTGCACGCTTAGGACAAATATAATAGGAGTTAATATGTACATTTCGTTATTTGCAAGGCTCTAAAGAATATATGGTCCAAATTTGGTGTGGATTGGTCAAACGGTGTAGATTTGTATAGAGAACAAACCGACAGAGAGAGACACCAACTTTTCTTTATATAGATAAAAACAAAATACAAGGTACAAGGATAGGCACACAAGACTATTCCCAGTAGGTTAGTCATTTTCATAATTTAAATTACAGCATGTATAAATATGTTTCTCATAAAATGGATAGAAATTGTAAAATGTTGGAAAGGATCATAAAAAAATAATTTTTCGCTATTAAATTATGCTTACATTTTTGTGTTGAAAAATGTTTATTCTGACCAATTAAACTGCGATTATTCAGCCCAGAAAGATTCTAAAATCTTGATCAAAATGCTTTCAAGAAAAATTTTGTTCTATATAATACCTCCGGGTTATTATTTTTTAACCGAACTATGTTATTTGAAATAGGATACATGAAACGTGAATTTTTGTTTTCAGATAAAAAATCTACCTCACTATTCAGCGTTTTGCTTTTGTACACCACACCTACGAATGCTTTCACATAAAGAACCCACACAATTTTGCAATTAAAATTATTTAACGTGCTCCAAGAATCAATTATGGAAGTCACGAAAAATGTGCATTGTTTGCAAACCTTTCCTGAGGGTGTTATCAAACACAATTTAGTGAGTAACATAAAAGTGTAGATGACCTTATTTCTCAAAATATTTTTCCATTAAGATTTTTTATAGAGAAAACAGAAAAAGATAAGATAGACAAAATGGTCAACGTTTTTGTAAATATTCTCAATATGCAAGTTTCATTAAAACGCATTTAACTATTTTAATGTCTTATTCACACAAATATGCAAACATCAAACTTAGAGATAGACAAGTCATTTGCTGGTCTACTGCACGAACATAAAGGCAGACACGAAACACATGATTTTGCTTTAGAATAGCACAAAAAGGTAAATAAATTGAAAAAGAGCGAAAATATTTTCTTTGCATGAAATTTAAACAAATAATAAATATAAGAATAATAAACAATAATAATAAATAAATGTAGCCCGGTTGAAAGAGTGGAGGATTAGCAATCGGAGGTTTGTGAATTTGAAACTCGTCGTCGTGTACATGGGGTCTGGTGTATGTTAAAGATGCCGTGGCCTCACGTTGGCGTGGTTTGGTGGGGTGTGGAAGTTTGGAGAGTGGAATGCCAGCTCAGGGGTTGACCGTGGCTCAAAATTACCAGGTGTTGTCCTCTTTCTTTCCCTTCGGGATTGATTCCGTCACCAATAGCCCGTTGTGTTGCTCCATTGCAACATTAAATCAACTACCTACCAATTGACCTATTTTTGACAAAGACAATTTTAATAACGATAGAAGTGTGAATTTTAAAATAGAATGTTTAACAGACCATTGACTACAAATCAAATAATTTATAGTCAGTTATATAATTTATCATTTTAAGGGCTTTGAACTACATAATGATAAACCACTTTTCAAATATTTCAGGATAAATTTTGTTGTTTTAAAACATTCCAAAATTATAATAATGTATGCAATATTCAAGTTATATTATCATTTATACTTCTTTCATATTATCTTTTATACTTTTTTCATATTAGCTTCTATGTTCTTTTATATTATTAATTTTTCTTCTAGAGCTCAAATTTCTTTTGATAATCCACTTTTCAAATTTCTCAGCATAGTAATTTTACTGTTTTAAAAAATTTTAAAGTTATAATAATTTTTCAAATATTCCAAAGATCATATTATCTTATACTTTCAAGCATTACGTGCTCATTCAAACAATCAGAAAATCTTTTGGTACTCTTGAATATTTTGGGTTTTTCCCATTGCGGAAAAATGTTTCTGCCTTATCGCTATGTTGTACGGGGAGCAATAATTTTAGACATTCCTTGCATCTATAAAAAAATACTCTCCGAAAAATTTGAATACTGAACTTTCCAACGTCTATAAAAAGTAAAACATTTAAATAAAGGGAAACCGGAGATATGTTCACCATACCTAAATTGGCCAACTTACGAGATTTTTTAATGGTTATCTAATGGATGATGCTACGATATAAGCCTTCGGGCAGTCATCGTATTCTAATTAAAAGGAATTATTCGTATCAAACCTAAAATAGCAGATAAATTCATAAGTTAAGCGAATAATGTTTAACAGCCCTTTCTCAATAAAAAAATATTTTAAGAGCAAGACAACATATGACTTGGGCATATAACTCAAAAATTACGCAAAATGTTTAATTAACCACGATCGGAAAGATTTAATCCTCGAATTCGGACGAAGGTTACATTCCATTTCGGCTGGCACTTGAAAGATATTGAACTCATTTCCTGATTTTCCACACTTCGATCTTTCTTCTGCGTTAATTTCAAAAGGCAATAGTTTCCGAACGTGACGTAAGTAACAATACGTAAACAAGCACATAAAGAATCATAGTTAAAGACCTTTAGAAATCAGGGAAATTCCTTCGAAGGTAGTCTAGAAACACAGACGACGTTATGAGATGGAAAGGGTGGAGTTACCACAACATGTTTTTAAATTTTGTTTGTTTCATTGTGAAACGATAAACTATTGGTTTCTTGATGGTGTCCTTGAGTATAGAAAGTGTATATAAAAGGAAGAAAATCTCCATTACGAATCACAGTCCTCGATTCACTTTGTTACGTTGGGTCACTTACTTCGAGCATAAGCCAACATGATTGCTAAGGTGAGATTTCAAAAGGTTTTCTGTCTCTTTAAGCCATATTCTAAGTTTTTGTACTCGATTGAAAATATAAATATGTATTTTGCATTTAGTTTCCGTGATTATTAAATGCTAACTAAATTATTCAATACTAAAAAAATGCTGTTACTAAATGACAGGATGTTCTAAGTTCTTTGCAATGTCTCTAAATATGATTAATATTAAAATATACATCAGGATTTCTATGCGACATTATTTTCGCTGACTGACTGTTTTATTTTTACTTTATGCATATTATCTTACTTTTTGTTCTCTGTTAGTCCAGATACTCTAAACAAGGTTTAAGTAAATTTTCCTTTTCATATAACCAAAATGAAGTAAATAAGCGATTTTAAGAATAACAGATGAAAATTGTGCCAACAATTATTTATTGAGAGATTCCTCGGTGTCAGTAGACTACAGGTTTTATTCATTTCTGACATTTAATTACAGATTCAATAGCTAGTAAGTGATTTATATGATACAAATAGTTGTATACTCTATTTCAAATTACGCTGTTTAAGATCCACCAGCGCAATATCTTTAAAAATGAATTCATGTTCAGAAAAAACTTCGGTAGCTCATCGCTCTTGTTCTCTCTAACGTATGTAGAGACTCGATCATATGTTCTCTATACCGCAGAGACTAGAAAGTCTTTCCGAGAGTAGTGTATGATATGCAAAAGGATTACCGGGGTAGGACTCCATTGGCCTCTATTTAAATTCGCTACGAATTTCTTGACATGTTTGTCTAAAAACGGATAATCACAATCGGGTGTGTGCTTGTTATAACGATAAGAAAGTTCGCCCGCATTCATTTGTATTTTCAAGTAAATAACAATAATATAACTGATTTTTGTCATTTCAGGTCGCCATTTTCTTCGCTGTTTTTGCAGCTGTTCACGCCTCTGGAGTTCTCTACGGACACGGAGCTCTCGTCAACACTGGAGTCAGCGCTAGGGGACAATCTCAAGATGTAAGTATAAATTTTATTGCACTCTCTCTCACTCTCTTATAAATCTCCATTTATTCTCTCTGACCAAAGCAGTATAAGAATCGCAAATACCACTAGATATTATAAAGCTGCTTTGAATATTATTTTATAGGCCTATGGCAACTACGCTTTCGGTTATGACATTAAGGATGGACTCGGGGCCACCAACTCCCGATCTGAAGTCGGAGATGCCCATGGAAACAAGAAAGGATCCTACACCCTTGCTGACATCGACGGAAGGGCCCGACGAGTAGACTATGTTGCTGATGGTCACGGATTCCGTGCCACCGTCAAGACCAACGAGCCAGGAACCGCCGCCAGCGCCCCAGCAGCCGCCCTCATCGCCAGTCCTTACGCCGGACCAGTCGCCCCAGTCGTCAACCACGTAGCCCCAGCTTCCGCTGTCGTCGGACATGCCTCCTACGCAGTTCCCTTGGTGGCCGCCGCCCCACTAGCTTATGGCGGATCCATCGGACATGGAGCTGCCTATGGGGTCGGTTATGGTCTTGGAAATGGACTGGCCCTTGGACACGGTGCCGGTCTTGCCTACGGTGCTGGTCTTGGACATGGTGCCGGTCTTGCCTACGGTGCTGGTCTTGGACATGGTGCTGGTCTTGCCTACGGTGCTGGTCTTGGACATGGTGCTGGTCTTGCTTATGGTGCTGGTCTCGGATATGGCAAAGCCATCATCCACTAAAAGAACAATTCCAATCTTTAGTAAGTGTCAATATAGTTTATATTTTGAATTCGTTTGTATGCTTTAAATCTATAAAAATGTTTCTTACTAATGCCTTACAAAACGATAGGTGCATATGTTTCAATGGATTCAATTTCATAGCAATATCATTTGAAATAACGTTATAAAGTATTTAATACGATTTGTATACCTAAGAAATTTCCATTCTATCTATTCACTTAGTGTATGTATTAAACATAAAATATTTGTTAACCAATGAAAGAGAAAACTGTAATAAATAGAAGTAATAATATTATTATTCTTTTATTTTAAATATAATTCAACAGACATTATGCGGTTATGAAAAACAGCGGTTATTCTAACTAATACAATTCAAGATAATGTCGCTTTAGTTTCTTAATATTTGTCTTGAAGACAAGAGGCTATGATTACTAGGCTAGATTAGGCTAGATTTGCACTCAAAACACTTTTATAAGGTAGAACTCCCACTTGAGATTATTTTCTTTTTAAAACCTCGAGTTATAGATTTTTGTCTGATATTTGTAATGAAGTCTATATATATATATATATATATATATATATATATATATATATATATATACATTATTAAACCTCTAAATTTGTATTAAATCTCCAAAGAGTAGCATTTATTTGCCAGTTAGATAAAAGAAAAATTAATTGTATCCCAAACATAATATGAACTATATTGAGAACGAAAACTGAACTATAGTTTTACAGTTTTGTATCTTTATTCTTGTAAATGGCTGTAATTTTCATTAAAATTGTGAGCTAAAACTCTATGATAAAATTTTGGAGTATTTTTCAACTAATAAAAATGTGCTTTTTTTCAGTCTGAAATGCCAAATACACATTTCGTGAACAGTTACTCTTCATTTTTCTCTACAAAGCTACATTCTCAATTCTTCAATACAGTTGAATTCTCTTGTCAATCAGCTTTACTGCGGTTCGAATTTTGATCTATAATACATTCGCTGGATATAAGGATTGCAAATTTCATGGTCATCTGAGCTATTGCCTTTGGGTAAAGAAGGGTTGCTTTATGTACTGTCAACATAATTTAATTTATTTGCATTGTATCTGTAGATGTTGTGAATAAAAGTTCACTCTTGTAATTTACTTGTCAGTTTTTGATTTATTCAATTTACAGATACAACTGTATTAATTACGTATATGCATTACTTGCACTCACATGTTTGTATTCTGATTTATTAATGTCTAACATTCCCATATATTCATTATTATATATGTACAGAACCAATTTTCTAACAATTCAACTAGCTCAAGTACATTGGAACATATAAATATAAATTTAAAAAAACAACAGAGGAGGTAGTTTTAAGAGCATACAGTCAACAATGAAAACTAGTTTAATAGAAAATTATACAGTTTAGATCTACATAATAAATTCAGTTCTTAAAATAAATTTTAAATTGTGTTAAAAAATTAATTCCATTTCTAACTAATAGCATTTCCTCTGTGCCCTTAAGTTGTTTTCAAATATTTCCAATTTTAAAAATTATTTCTATTTTATTTACATCAAATTAGGCTGGTATGAATGCATGACTACATGAAGCAAAACAACGGTCGTTACAAATGATCATCATTCCAAGTAAATCATTTGATTTTTCAAATTACACTAATAATTTACAAATTACGTTTGGAGATTTTTTGAGGCAAAAAAAGAATCCAAGTTGATAAAATTTTTAAGATTAAATCTGGCAAAACTTCAAATAGCTTTTAATATGACACTGGAAAAACCAATGACAGCATGATTGTTGTGGTGGTATGAGAGCAGTAATTTTAACCTTAATTTTATAGATGAAAAATTTGATTGGTAGTTAATGTTTTCGAAATAATATTCCCTTTCGTCATAGGCAATTCTTAGATCGGTAACTTTTGCTTTTCACGTTTTTTTTTAATTCCAAAACAAAACAAAACTTTTAATAAAGTAAAATAGCTGTAGAAATGTGTACAATTAGAAGGAAAAGGTTGAGAGAAAATGTATGTGCAGAGGAATATGAAAGAAAGAAAACTACAGACCAGAGCTGGGAAGTCAGGTAAAGCTCAATAGGTGAACATACTTATCACTTCAGACCACAGTAAAGGAGCTAAAATTTGTAGACAATGATATAAATGAAAATATAGACGAAACCTGAAACAAAACGTTTATATAGTTGAACTCTCTTCTGCATCAACCAAAATTTAAAACAAGTCTCAAAGTAAAGGTAAAGTCATTAAGTGTTTACCCTTAGCTCTGTTATATTCTCTGTCTTGTCAATTTGATAAAAAGAATACTAACAAGGTATTTACAGAATAACTTGAATATCTTCAGATACCTTTAAAGTGAGCTCTTTGATGAAATAGTCTAAAATTTTTCTTGATTGATTTGCTGAAAGTTCGTAAGGAAACCTTCACCACTATAAGATTTATGATTACATTTTCAGATGGGACTGTTTCAAGCGAAGTTCAAGCATAGATGTACCTAGTGAAACATTACATTTATTTAGGACCAAATGAATTGGATTTAACGTGGACATTTTTGCTAAGTCATGACAAGAATAGGGTGGATGGCATCATTAGTGCGGTAAATCGCCAAGTGTGAACTGCTATGTTATGTAAAAAGCATTGTAGATGCTGCTAAATCATTTTGCAATTGTACCCCCACCTTAAAAAGTCTGCTTTAAAATCTATAACATTAAGCTTATTTACACTAAAAAAATATATCAGAACAAAATAGTCTTTTGTCGATAAGAAATATTTTATTACTGCCTAATATACATTCTAATACAATCTAGCACAATCCCCTATACCAGCGCTTTTCAACCAACGTTCCACAAGAATATCTCTGATGTGCCTTATGTATGGTAGAACGGCTTAAATTATGTTTCTTTTATTTCAAATGTTTACTTTTGAAATGTTATTAAAGTAGCATAAATAAATTGTTTCGAAAAGATTTTTTTAAAACCTATTTGGAGCAAAAAGGTTAAGGTAGGTAGTTGGGTAGTTGAATTAACGTCGCACTAGAGCAACACAACGAGATATCAACAACGATCCGTGTTCAATTCCGAAGGGAAAGATCAAGGACAACACCACGTAATTTTGCTCCACGGTCAGATGACGATAAGGTATTTTGTTAAAACTACTTCAATGCAAAATTTCAGTTTTTTCAGTATTGATTGAGGATGTCCCATTTCTTAACATGGTATTTTTTCATCACGTAAGTACTTGAATTTAATAAAAGCAGTTTTTCAAGTAATGACTTTCTACCTGTGAATTTAGTTAATCAATGTATTCATGTATTCTATAAAGAAAAACTAAAACTTTCATTTCATTCATTTTGCAGAGCTTAAGCTTTCTTTATCCTTTGTCGAAATTTTGGCATTTTGAATCCCGTTTTGACCCCTTCAGTACTTGCTTGAAATTTAAAAAATTACATTTTATTTTCCTTGATCTTTTATATTAGATGAATTTAAATAACATTAAACATGACAAAAGCCGTTCAAGTAATTGAACTTGCCATACACATTAAAGAAAACAAAAAATCGAAATAGAAATCTTTGTCCCATTTCGTTATATGGAATACCTTACGAATAATATTTTAAGACCTTACATTATAAATTAAACATACTTTGTTTCTAAGCTATTAAAGATACATCTTATAGGTTTTCTCTGCGGATCTAAAATACTTAACATACCCATAAAAATCAGTAAACTTAATTATTCAGGGATAAAATATCACATGGAACATAAAGCACACAAGTCTTGAACATTTGTTGGGTTTGAGCTACCATTTTAATCTTATGATCCCTTTAGAACTTCAAGCAGTCTGCAGAACAGTATACCAGTCAGTTTCTGTAAAACGAGATATTGTGACAGAAGATAATTGATAATGTGGCAAAATTTCTAAAGCTAATCAGAAAATTATTCATTCTAATACAAATTTTTGAGAATTCTAAGCTGAAAATGAAACAGACTGATTACTGGATAGTGTATTTTTTTGTTCGCGGTACCTTAACCCGTGACGTAAATAATGTGGCATAAATAAATTGAAGAGTAAATGCTTCAGTTATTTTTATTTTATTAGTTTTAATTGACTCTTCATCATAAAATCTATCAAACTAGAAGTTTTCACTTTGAAATCATTTCTATCTTATACTAAACATATTTATTTAAACTCATAGCAGTCACATACATTTAAGGCAACCGAAATCAAAATAGAAATCACACGAATAATATAATCAAATATATAGTATTAACAGATCAGTGATTATGTATACTATAATATACATAAAAGGGTCTTATGAATCCCTAATTAATAAAGTTTATAAAGAAGTGTCAGTGGTAAATTTAAAGTTTAGAGTTTTTATGATACGGAGATACCAACACACGTTTTAAAAGGACCTCCAAATCGTTATCGTATAAGATTATTAAAATTTGGACATTGTATCAAAATGTATCTTACTAATGAATTGATATTGGATGATTCATGCAATATAGTCTATACACATATCACTTGTGTGTTTTGATTTACTCATTAAAATTTCAAGTAGGGAAGTCTATATAGTAACTGATTAATTCCAATAAAGGAACTGTTGTATGATGCACCATCTCCACTAAATTGTTTCGTGCTTTTAGTATCTACTTTTAACAGTTATGTACTAAAATTTACTGACTGTATTTGGGCATTACATGACCATATACTTGAAGTAACCAACAAGGCATATAAAAAAGTCTTGGGATTTTGCAGCGAATGTGTCAAAATTTGAAGACACGGATACTTAAAAATCTTCTTAATTCTTTAGTAAGACCAGTTTTAGAATATGTCTGCGTAGTCTATATTCCATCGAATAAATATTTCAGTTACAATATTGAAAAAATTACAAATTGATTCCCAAGGACTTTTGTTAAAGATCTAGGTTTTGTGAAGATCCACTGTCTTGTCCTCTTTTGAGATTCAGATACAATATATCCTCTCTAGAATGCAGAACTGTCTTCGATTTAAATTTTTTTATAATTTGTGCGTAACAAAATCGTCAGAAAGACCATTAGTTTACCCCAATTCTTAATAGTTTCTTTGACGATTTTATACATTTTAGAAATTTTATAACATAGCGTGTGAAAATTGAGTTTTTGACTTTTTTCTGTTTGGTTTCGATCGTTATTTTTTTCTTTCATTTGTCAATATTGCTCTATGTAATTTTTGTTATGTGCTTTTAGGATGTACTTATTGTATAATTTTGCTGTTCCTTTCTCTGTCATGTAACTTTAGTGATCTGTTTAACAAAATGAATAAATAAATTGTAGTTGCATTTACACTGCATACTTAAAATTTTTTACTTTCAAGATTAAATTATTTTTGTATGAAAAAGAGGTTTCGTATATTTCACAGAAAGTGTCAGAATCATTACAAATATGTAATTAATCTCAGTTAATAAAGTGTGTGGCTGTAACGGTTATTAAGTAGTCTTATAAAGATATACTAGTAAATCGAAAATAGGTTGACCTTGCATTAAATGGATACAAAATCAATCTTACGACATTGGTGTGTAATGATTGCTTGCTTGTAATTTTAAATAATATCAGCTTTTGGTTAACTTTCTTTGTATATTATCCCTAACAAAATTATGTCTTATGTTTGGCGCAGGTTAGCGAAATATTGCCCTTGCGCCATAAAACTCTGAAAACAACCAACCCAAACAAAGGAGGTCCCATCTTTTGAAATTATCTCAATTTTTAATTTGAACGATGTGTTGAGAAAATTCTGGAAACAAAATTTAGAAATACGAATTTTAATTTACGTACTAAGTACCAAATCTAATTTATCCGTTCTCAGTTTGTTTTTTTATAAATGATGGTTTAAAATCGAATAAAATGGTCAGTTGTGATAATTTTCAGATTTTTTCAAACTTGAAAAAAATTATTCACGTAAACTGACTATTTACCCTTGAATACTATAATTTTTCAAGGAGTTTACTAAAACTTTGAATTTGAATTAAGTTTTAGAGAAGTTATGTGGGGGTTCATATTAAATAAAGGTTATTAGAGATATTTTTGCACAATTTTGTCTAATATTCAGCTGTTGAAGGTGGAGTTTCAAAACCGGTAATTAAATACCTCTAAAAGAGCTTTATGAGAACTGCTGTTACAGAAATATCATTATAGGTTCTCTTAATCACTACATTTTTAAACTTAAATTTATTTTCTTTTATGTTTTTCAGTTCTTACAGCAGAGATCAATTTATGCGACAGTGGTGGCAAATGCCTTCAGTATGGGACACAAGGCCGCCAGAAATCGGAACTGAACAGTAATGTTTGCCTTGAGCTCTAAGGTGAAATTAAACATCACTTAGATCCTAACTGATATTTATTTAATCTCAAATAAATATAAAATTGTTACCGGGGAATTTATTGCTGGACATGTATATTTAATGTTGGAGGCCTGTCTTTTGGTGGTCCCTTTTTCAACAATATACAAGTGAAAGCCCAGCATACCGTTAAGAAACGAACCTGTTTTAAGGATATATGATAGGATATTATTCTACTACCATATAACAAATCTGATTTGTCAATGAAAAACAAGTTTTTATATTTTCTGAATCAAATATTTTCTGTAGTTAAATACTTTTTGTTTTGCTTTTTAATATGCATATCTTAATCGTTGGAATGAAATTCCATTTCGTAAACTCTTTAATTAGACGTTTAAACATCCTTCTTCGTTTAAATTAAAATAACGCTTTTAAGAATTTTAGAAGTACAGAGTTACAGGTGATAAACTAATCTTTAAATCCATTCGCAAACTTAAATGAAACTGTGTATTGAACATTTACTTATTATTAAATACGTTTATTTCTTTTCTCTGTAACTAGAAATTTTGAATTAAATGTAAATAAATTATTGTAGCGTTATCATTTTTAAGAACTATTAAATACTTTATTGATGATCTTTATAAAGATAATGGTGAAATTTAAAATAGTAAACAACCAGGAAACCAATTTCTTATGAAAGCTCTTTTATTTCACATGCACTTTTATGATACATACGATTCAAATAAATAAAACCTAAATCTCCGTGGCATTTCTTATATTATCGCTTGAGTAATAAAAAGCTCTCAAATAGGAAACGTGAAATGGAATTCCTTATCAGTAAGACACTTCCCGAAATTCAAAGATGTAGAATCGAGAATCTGAAAGAAAAATTAATTAATTTAATTAGCTTTAACTTCAAGCAAAACTCTGTATTATTATTTTCAGGCATCATACGAATAAAACTGCAAATTTTAATGGAGAATTTAAGCAACAAATCAGAAACTTAGTGCATTAATCTAATGCTAACAGATTGACCCATAGCCATCTGTGCTAAACTTCCTTAATTAGGTCTATCTATTAATCTCAAAGTGTCGTTACTCATATTATATATCTTATTTCAGTTCATTTGTAATTAATTTAGCACTCATATACCATAAATGGATTCCATTACTTTAAATGAAATCAAATTATCCAAAAATTATCTAACAGAATTCGTTTACTTTTACTGAGGTTAATTCTTCGTTCCGAAAGAATGCATGGCAAAAATCCTACCACAGTCATGTTATTACAATTAGAATTGAACGTCTACTTAAATTTCATCCCATTCCCTTGTTCAAGACGATTCGGTATTTTTTGAAGCGTCCTTTTAGGATAAATCTATTTTCGCTCATATTGTCTTTGCTGCGCTGATTTCTATTTTCCAGATTTCTTATTGCTTCCTGTAACAAGACTGGAGAAGAATTTCGTCGAAGGGTCGAGGTCTTCCGTGTAGTTTTAGCAATATTATACAGCTCCTTAGCTCAAATCAAATATATTTAAACTAAGCGGCAAAATCATGTAGCGGTTGATTTTATATTGTTTTTATACGTCTGTCATTCTACAATAAACAAATAACTTCGATTTCTGTGTCATATATGTTAATGAAATATATATAGATACAGATACCTCTTTTTAACACACATGTGAAATAAGGGCAAATTGAAATAATCATGTTGATGCTGGAAAAGAAAACTTTTTACTTAATTCGTCCTGACGCTATTTTCTTCTGTTAAAATCGGTATTGTTATTTAAGGCAATATTTTTCTTTAATGACGGAAATATAAATTACTGAAACTAAGATGTGTTTTCAAGACTGGATGCTTTCAGCATTTTGAAAATAGGAAAGCTTCAATACATATCAAATAATGAATAAGATGTTGTTAAAAAATAAATGTAATTTAGGTATAAAAAGGCATCCTCCCACAAAAAATGGTTGAGGGATTTACCTTATACAAGACCAGACCAAAAAGGACATTCATCGGTGAGCAATTAATTTATGTTTTATTCATCTAATACCTCATTTGTTCAAAGAAAATGTTTAATAAATATATTAATATGTAAATATCAAATATTTTATAACATTATTTAAGAGATGTCAATTGTATCCATTGAAGTAATTAATACTTATAAAATACTTTGATACTTACCAAAGATTGAAATGGTTCTCTTAGTGGATAAGGGCTTTGCCATATCCGAGACCAGCTCCGTATCCAAGACCAGCACCATAGGCAAGACCGGCACCATGTCCAAGACCAGCTCCATATCCGAGACCAGCACCGTAGGCAAGACCGGCACCATGTCCAAGACCAGCTCCGTATCCGAGACCAGCACCGTAGGCAAGACCGGCACCATGACCAAGACCAGCTCCATATCCGAGACCAGCACCGTAGGCAAGACCGGCACCATGTCCAAGAGCCAGTCCATTTCCAAGACCATATCCGGCACCGAGGGCAACTCCGTGTCCGATGGCTCCACCATAAGCTACTGGGGCAGCGGCCACCAAGGAAGCTGCATAGGAAGCATGTCCGACAACAGCGGCTGCTGGGGCTACGTGGTTGACGACTGGGGCGACGGGTCCGGCGTATGGGCTGGCGATGAGGGCGGCTGCTGGGGCGCTGGCTGCGGTTCCAGGTTCGTTGGTCTTGACGACGGCTCGGAATCCATGACCATCAGCAACGTAGTCTACTCGTCGTGCCCTTCCGTCAATGTCAGCAAGAGAGTATGATCCCTTCTTGTTTCCGTGTCCATCTCCGACTTCAGATCGGGAGTTGGTGGCACCGAGTCCGTCCTTGATGTCGTAACCGAAAGCGTAGTTGCCATAAGCCTAAAATAGAAATATCACTTAAAATATACAATAAAATTTAATAGTTATTAATGAATTCTCGTAAGATTCTAATCAGTAATCATAGCATTTGTAAGAGTTTTAATGAGTTTAGTTTAATAAATGGAAAGATTTTAATGCATACTTACATCTTGAGATTGGGACCTAGCACTGACTCCAGTGTTGACTAGACCTCCATGTCCGTAGACAACGGCAGAAGCTTGAACAGCTGCGAAAGCAGCGAAGAAGATGGCGATCTGAAATGTCATAAATTAGTATACAGTTCCAAACTTTCCATATGCTGATTCCAAATGTTTAACTATTTGAATGTCATACACGTATTACTTCGCCTGTAACTTGCAGTTTCCCTTGCATTACTTCTAAGCAATTTTAGACTTCTTGACCAATAGAATCTTTCTAGGATTCTTTCAACCAATGGATGTTGATGTTCAGTCATTATGTGTGTTGTAAGATGAAAACAATGTACTGCTGGGAAATATCGTGACTCTCAGAGGGCTAAAGAACTTTTTAACTTTTTATAAAACAGTTTTTCAAAGTTAATTGCCGTAATGTTGGAATAATTTAAATTAATTATAAATTTGGAGAAAACATTTCTACTTTTATATTAAAACTGTACTTAAGTTTTTCAAAAGTCCCTTGGTGTAAAATAGTTTTGCTTTTTTTCTAACATTTAAACTTGGGCGAAAAGTTTTCGTTAATCAACATCATATGATAGTTTGGGAAAACGGATCAAATATTCAAGAACTTAACCCTTTAAGTGTTTAGATGACATATCTCGTCCAAGATCTCATCAATTTTGCTTAGGACGAGATATCTCGTCGAGACAAAACTGCCCTATTACTCCAATGATGAATAAATATCCAAGTAGGAAAAGCAAATTGTCCCTTGCCCAGAGCTGGTGACAGTTTGGAACAGGTTTTGCGCCAGAGGCTGGCCACTACAGGGCAGTTTTCGACTTGAGGATTAACCACCAGAAGGGTTAAGATATAAATGTATGAAAATACTAAAACTTATTTTTTAATCGATATCACAGTTCATTTGGTTAGTTTAAGAAAACATATAAAATGTAACCCACAAGAAAAGTTATTCCAATTTTGTTTTCAAAAAATTTTTTCGTAAACAGGACTTATCAGTTAAATTCCACGTCAAATGCGAATGACGAACGAACCACATATCAATAAAAGAATTCCTTACCTTGGCAATCATATTTGGATTTGATTTCACACAAGTGTAAGTCAACTGTGATATGTCGGAAGGAAAACTCACCCCTTATATACCAACTCGCAAGGTCACAATCACAGAGTAGCAACCTTCATAATTCATACATCACCCACTTCCGAAGAAAAAAAAATGATTTTTAAAATATACTTTGTAATAATCAAGCCTCTCGTGTCATTTCGTGCTGTCTCATTCCAGATCACCTTCGGAAATCGTTATCTTTGACATCTGTAGTTCTACATTCGTCGCAATTAAATAATCATTATCGCTTTCTTTCTTATTCTAATTTCACGTTGTAAATATAGAGGAAGTCGATAAAATGAAAAATCGCTTCATGTCATAAGATATTCCACAAAAGAATCTAATTCCATTTATCTTTCATCTATAGGATGTGACACGATACTGAATAATAGAAAGCTCGTGTTATATCCGTCAAATTATAAAAGTTATTGTGAAGTTTTAGAAGTACGGTAATCTTAATTGTTTGGTACTCTCTCTTGTCAAAACATTCTTCTGGTTAAAGATATTCAATTACTTCCTTTCTGTGTTGTTCTTTGTCATCTTCAAATTCGTTTGGTAATTTTCTTCATGGACGATAATTCTTTTGGATACCTTATATGTTCAGTAATACGTACCATTTTATTTTTTACACATATCATAAAGTACTATGAATATAGTTTTGTAATGGGATAATAGGTATACGATAATGGATCATTATAAGAGGCAATATAGCTTTACTGTGACAACTACACAATTATTAAAAAAATACACTATATACAGACGAGATAAATAGTATTACCGGTCTCCCAAATGCAAAATAAATTTTATTTTTTATCTAAGTAAAATGATGAAGCGTAAATTTAAATGACTTAATTTGCTAACTTTTATAATTATTCTTTTTTCAAAGTAATATCTACCGTTATTAAAAACATAAATATAAATTTTGATTAACATACTTTGCCTCGAAAATTAATAGAAAATGGGGAACATCATTTTTGGTTGATTAAATTGACGGAAACTGAAAACAAAAAAAATGTAAACTAAAGCACTTAATATCAAGTTAGATACTAAAACTCAGAGAACTAATAAAATTAACAGTTTTCGTTTAATGCAATTATACCCAACATCTAACGTTATATAAATAGGAAATTAAGTACATAAGTATTATGATATAAATATGAGTATTCTGTTGAATAGATAATAAATCGTCAATCTATAAACGTTTGTAAGAAATAGTTTTCCACAAAACAACTTGCAAAAGACTCGACGCCAATTTTCGTGTGCAATATGCTTACCGTAAAGCAATTTCTGCACATGACAACTTTTGCACAACTTTTATTAGTTTTATTTTGTTCCATAAGTATCCATTAATTATTTATATTACCTAAAATTCCCTACGCTTCCAAAACACATTCTAAAGATTTGATGTTGAAGTACGTTACACTTTGTTGTTTGCTTTCTGAAAGCGTATGATCCAACTATCAAGGAATGCTTTGGAAGTCTTGACACAAGGAAGACTCCTTCAAATCGAGCCGAAGGCATTGCACTGTAAGCGACAACATTCAGAACTGCACAGAAGGGACATTGTATAAAATTCTAAACACCCTCACAAAATACATTTGCAAAATTCAGTGCAAATGCGCTCACAAAATTCCTACTATCCAGAGGAATTTTTTTTTGTACAGAATATTTTATTCGAGTTATAAGAAATAATGTTTCTGCTCTTTTATTCCAACTCTATTTTCGCGTTAATTGGTTATAATTACATAGTTCCAACAAGCATGTTTGGTATTTTTAAGGTCCTGTATTGATAAACTTTTTAGAGGGTCCCAAAAGTTGCTTAAAATGTAACGATAGCATTCGTTGAAATATCTTTCTACTTAATAGAGAAATATGTATGTTGTTTTACATTTCTTGATTCCGAATCATGTTTAACAAGCATTTATTGATTTAAATAACAGAAATAAATTCTATCCAACAGAATTAAAATCTCGATATGAACAAAGATGTTCATAGTGGTACGGAGTTCACTTTAAACCGTTCATCCTTGTCTGATTAACCCTCCTGCAGCCAAAATACAAACCAATTTACACATCTAGTAGTAAAACTAGCCCAAATTAGTTAGAAAACTAAGTGTTAAATTTATATGTCACATTAAATGAGAATAATGGGAGGTAACCAATGTACAGTATTCCGTAAATATTTTGCCCCAAATGCTATCAGGCGCCTCCCAATTTCTTAACTTTCCAAGTGTTTCGACGAAATATCTCTTCATCTATACCTGGTCAGTTTTGCTTATCATGAGATACCCCAACGGGACAAAACTGCCCTATTACTCCAAGGGGAATGAAAATTCAAGTAGGAAAACAAATTGTCTCTTGAAAAGAACTGATGACAGTTTGGAAGACTTTTGCACCCGAGGCATTACAGGGCAGTTTTTTATGCGAAGATAAACCACCAAGAGGGTTAAATAGTTATGCAATAAAGATGGAAGGTAACATTTTCTTGTGAAATCCTATACTATAAGGTTATAAAGCGATTGTCCCATTAAGAGAGCATACTCTTCAAGTAAAATTGATTTGAGGGAATGGGAATCTTTGTCTTACACAAAATTACTTCACTTTAAAGGACTAAGAGGAAAAAGTGGTTTGATGACTTGCAATATATAAAATGTAAAAAGAAAAAATGGTGAAAATCTCAGTTTCAAAGAAGTGAAATTTCACGTTCTCGAGGTTAAAAGATAGTTCTCATTCCTTAAGATTTAAAATTTGGTTTCAACTCTCTCTCTCTCTATTTAAATCGTTCGTTCAAACTAAATCTTACTGAGTACACAAACTATAAAAACACCTCTTTAGTTTTGGAAATATTTATTTAATAAATAAGAGAGTGCAATTGTCCTAATGATTATCGAAATTATTTTATTTTATAGCAAATAATTTCAAGAACAATACAAAATTTAACATACCGTACAATTATTTGAAATGTTTAATGAAATAATCATTGACCGATTTTTGTATTTCATCAATTAATTTTCTGAATTCAGAGAGAAATTATTTCTACTTGAAGAATTTGTCATTAAGTGCATAAGTTTATAAAACATAATTTCCTAAAACTAAGGACGGCCGCGGTAGTCCGGTTGGAAGAGTAACGGGTTAGCAACCGGAGGGTTGCGAGTTTGAATCCAACCAAATACCGCCGTGTAAGGGGGCTGGTACATGTTAAATTTGTCGAGGCGTCAAATGTCCTTACGTTAACGTGGTGTGGAAGTTTGGAGAGAGGGGTCCCTCAGCTGTGGCTTCGTCATCTGACCGTGATTAAAAATTACTTTGTGTTGTCCTCGGATCTTTCCCTTCGGGTTTGATACCTGACCGTCTCCAATATCCCGTTGTGTTGATTCAGTGTGACGTTAATTAAAAATACTTATCATACCTAAATCTAAATAATAAATAGGAAACCAGATTATCTCTTCAATACACAACAAAATATCCTTTTAAATATGTTTAAATAAACTAATATTTACCTTTTAAAGTGTAATATCGTTGGCTTGCAAGTGAAGCACAAACATCTAAAAACATAGTTCTGAGAAAACGAAGAAAAAATTCTACTCAATAAGATAAACTCATAGTGTGTTCCTCAAGAAGAAATCTGACCTTCATGCTAAAGTAAAATGATATGGTGGATTTTGCCTGTCTAACCATCGCCACATTCTGGTCTACAAATGCAAAAAAACTCATACTTACTCAATTTAAATACTTTTACTTGTGTGACTTAGTGTTTCATTTGTAAGACGACAATACATTCTTTATTCTTATATTAAAAATATTTTATCAATCACTACATTCGATTCAAAAAGCATTTAAACATACCTAAATACCCATGTGCTAACTAATTCATTAGTTTGATAAGCAATGCTTGTAGCCACTCCTTAATAAAAATTAAATTGAGAAAAAACACTAGAATATTTAACCCTGCAAGTGATTTCGACGAGATATATCGTCCATCAAGATATTGCCAATTTTTTATGACTAGATCAAGATCTAGTCATCTTTGTTCTAATGACGAGATATCTCGACCATCAGGATCTAGTCAGTTTTTTAATGACGAGATACCTCGTCGAGATAACCACCTGGAGGGTTAATTGACAAAGGCATATGACGACCAAATTATGCAAGGTATTTTCTACGGTTTTAAATATTTAACCCTCAAATTCAGACAAAGGTTGCATACCATTTTTGTTAGGACTCAAAGCGGACACTTCCTGGCTTTGCACAATTAGAGATTTTTTTTTAACGTTCAGGTAGTTTCTAAAAGCAATGAAAGCAACAATTAAGCATTGAGAGGGAAATAGGAGATTAAGACCTTCAGCAATCAAGCAAATTCTTTCGAAGGTAGTCTAGAAATGGAACGAATTTAAAAGGGTGGAGTAGTTACAGCACGATTTTACATTCCTTCGCTCATTGTGGATAAGTTTATTACTGATTTGGAAGGAGATGTCCTTGTAAAAATACTTGTATAAAAGGAAAGGGTCTGTCCATTGCGAATCATTGTTCTCAGTTCACTTCATTGAGTAGGTCAATTACCTTAAACATTTCCCAAAATGATTGCTAAGGTAAGATTTCATAATGTTTTCTGTATCTTTAACCCTTTTTTGAAATTCTAGGATTTGAATGCGAAACCAGTCTTTGTTTAATATAGCTTCTTTTTTTTTATATTGCTTCAAAAGAATTTTGTGACACAATATTTATTCACACTTCTCATAAGCTATCATTAGTATAAGGAAGAACTCAAAGTGAGAAACTGTATGGTAATTTTCAGTTCCATATACTGCATGGAAAATGTTTTTACTGAACTTGTTAGTCTCATGATTTATTAGGGCGCATAAGACCAATATACTTTAACTAATGTCGTCTAATATTTCATTGATTGGTAAACATGGTTTGTTATTCTAAGGACTATGAGTATGCAATTAACGTTCGTTGTGGTTGGTTGTTTCGAAAATGTACAATCCCTATTTTATGACAACAAATATATCAAAATATACAAACCGAAACTAGAATATTTAAATTTAAATTCGCGTCTTACTTAATTTTAATTTTTCTATAATGTATTAAAAAAGGTTATATGATTATGTATTAAATTGATATCGTTTCTGGTAATTTAGGGTCAGGTAGGCTTCCTTTCTAGGAACGACGAACTTCGCAGAAAAACCTGTTGGTAACGTTCGCAATTATTTTTGAAAGGCAATATTTAACACATTTTTAAGGGTAGACGTTTTACCTGCTTACTTGATATCAAATGCATGTATATTTTTTAAGTTGAGTGTTTATAATCTTAAACATTGTAATCCAAATATTTCATCTAAATTAAATACTGAATCTACAGACTTCGGAACTGCATAATACATAGTGAAGATATTCAGAGATTAACAGTTAAAACTGTACGCACATTCTAGCGGTAATTCTATTATCAAATTTTTATTTCCATAAATGAGCTTTTCATATGGTTTCTCATATTCATAAAAAAATTAAATTCACTAGAAACAATTATTCAAACTTTCCAAACCATTCGTTTGAAAATTAAATGCAAACAATAAAACTCGCAACAAACATTTAGTCATGCTTCATACATTCCTTTAATTCTATTCATATACAAGACAAATGCGAATCATGTCAAACACATTGATCTCACGTATTCAATAATTTATATTTTCAAAGGAATAGTAATACTTGGCGATAGACAACTTAATTATTTTTGACATTTCAGGTCGCCATTTTCTTCGCTGCTTTCGCAGCTGTGCACGCCTCTGGAGTTCTTTACGGACACGGAGCTCTTGTGAACACTGGAGTCAGTGCTAGGGGTCAATCTCAAGATGTAAGCATACATTTCATTACTATCTCTCATAAAGCTTTCACTCCTTACCTTTTTCCCTTCCCTGTACGAAAGTTATAAATCAAAATCGCAAATATCGTATATATATTCCATTATAAATAATTTTATAGGCCTATGGCAACTATGCTTTCGGATACGACATCAAGGACGGACTCGGTGCCACCAACTCCCGATCTGAAGTCGGAGATGCCCATGGAAACAAGAAGGGATCCTACACCCTTGCTGACATCGACGGAAGGGCACGACGAGTAGACTACGTCGCTGATGGGCATGGATTCCGAGCCACCGTCAAGACCAACGAGCCAGGAACCGCCGCCAGCGCACCAGCAGCCGCCCTCATCGCCAGCCCATACGCCGGACCCGTTGCCCCAATCGTCAATCACATAGCCCCAGCGGCCGCTGTTGTCGGACATGCTTCCTATGCAGCTCCCTTAGTGGCCGCCGCCCCAGTAGCTTATGGTGGAGCCATCGGACACGGAGTTGCCCTCGGTGCCGGATATGGTCTTGGAAATGGACTGGCTCTTGGACATGGTGCCGGCCTTGCCTATGGTGCTGGTCTTGGATACGGTGCTGGTCTTGGATACGGTGCTGGTCTTGGATACAGTGCTGGTCTTGGACATGGTGCTGGTCTTGCCTATGGTGCTGGTCTTGGGTACGGTGCTAATCTTGGATATGGAGCTGGTCTAGGATATGGTAAAGCCCTCATCCACTAAGAGAACAATTCTAGAGAACACTATTTGGTAAGTGCCAAAGTACCTTACATTTTAAATTGAGATATGGACTGTAGATCTGAAAAAATCAAAATATACTTCCTTTAAACTATTTAATACAATCCCTTAAAAGAGGATAATATTAAATAGTTTAATGGATTATACAATTATTATCTCTCGTAGAAAGATTATGAAATATTACCTTGTCTATTAATATCGAAAAACCTATTTTGAGGTGTTTTTAACTTTTAATTAAGTAGTTTTTAAGCTTTATAATGATATATTATGCTTTTCTTTGAGCTGTTATGGAAAGTATTTTTTGCCTTATATGCCTCTTAATGCCTGATTTCTCAAAAATGACTCTTTTTGCCACATAATATACCGTTTAAAAAATTATGAAATTTAAACACTTGAAAATTTTGTGAAGTAATCTTAGAATTGTAATGAATGTTTTAAGCAGATATTTCATAGCATTTAGATATAAACGCAAGAAAAAAATTTTGCTTTTCTGAAATATTTGACTTTTTATCACATATTTTAATTGCATCAACAGAAAAGCAGTGTCTGGTATAAATATCTATCCAGTGACTGTCTAATGGATATATGCTAAAAAATATAGTGCCAGTGATAACAAAATCGTTTAAAAGATAACATCACATGTTACAATTTTTTAACGTGAGACATCACACATTTTAATAACATCAGCAGAAAAATAAAGTATCTGTTGTAAATATCTACAACTATCCCATGCAGATACTCTAAAAATTTACTGCCTATGATAATTATATCTTTAAAAAGTACATCAAGTATACTTGTTTTATCATGCAAACCGATAGGGTTGCCGCTAAACAACGGGAATCTTAAATATATCTTTCAAGTTTTAATAAAGACTTTCGTCGTCTCTTTCTACAAGTGAGATATTGCATTCATTAAACGAAAAGTCAAATGTTAGTCGATTAATGAGGAAGCTGAGACAAATATAGAAATCATATTAGTATTACAACATGTTTTGAAATGCAATCCAAATTAAACATTAAGGAAAGGAATAAATCTTTAAAAACTAAAGAATAAAGTGTAATTGATAATACGGTATGAATACAGTTCTTCAAAAAAATTTAATATAAGTTATCTGTATCACTCGAAATAGACTTCATATTAGAACGAGTAAAGAATTTTTTTAAAAACTTAAACTTACGCTTGTAATCTATTTCTCTCTAATGTTTGCAAAATTTTCATAATTAAATAATATTTCCTTATTCTTTAGACAAAATAAAAGCAGGGTAGCATAAATTTTTAAATCTCTTCACAAGTCCTTGATTAGGGGAAGAGAAATTATTCTTTATGGAACTTAAAGTATTGTTTATGTACTCAAATACACACACACAAGTAATGCACAAAGTAAATTTTACAACTTGAAATTATTCTTTATTTTTCAGAGTCCTATATGCCAAATACACCTTTGATAAACAGTTTTCCTCATCAAAACGTCTGATACTTCCATCAGAATATCGGAAAATTCTTTTGTCAATCTGTTTTCATGTGGATGGAGTGTTGAGCTATGAATTTTCTGGAAAATAAGAATTTCAAAGTGCATGCCATCTGGGTCATAAAGAAAAGAAACGTCTCTTTTGTAGTGTAAACACACTTTAATTTATTTGTATTGTTTTTGTTGGTACTATGAATAAAAGTTTAAGCTCGCAATACACTTGTCACATTTTTATTCTTGTAATTCATGTAGAGATGCATTACATTATATATATTATATATGTTACCGTGAAAGACCGAAATCTGGAGAATGTCGACTTTCACCGGTGAATGTCAACATTCACATAGTCGCTTGGTGTATGTCCGAAATATTTGCTAAATACCCTTATTTCTGACTTACACCGGCAAATGTCGACATTCACCATGCACTAATGGTGAATGTTGAACATGTCGGAGATTTATATTTTCTTCTCCGTATTTCAGTCGCGATAAAACGTCTCAAGGGTGACGTAACTTTTTCGCCTCTCTTTCTGAGAGGAGTGACCAAGAACTTAAAACAAACAGTACATTCTAAATGAGAAAAGAAAATAATAGTAATAAAAAACTTACTTAATTATGTGATTCAAATCTTATTTATTGCAACAACTTAAACTATTATGACACTTTGAATTGCACAAGAGTCCCTTGCTTTTATAACTGCATTTATTTGTGGAACACTTCCTTTTGCAATGACAGCGTGTATAGCCTTGCCCCCCGCTTCTCGAATTAGCTGCAGCTGCTTCTCTCAGCGACATTTCTTGAAAAGAAATCTCATCTATGGAAAGTAACTTTTCTTTACAAATTACGAACTGATTACGTGTGTAAAGCTGCTTGAGGGTACCATTTTTATTTGCCAGTTTATAGAAGTCGGAGTCTTCTATTCCAACAACAACCGCTAACACATTTCGGCTATCTGTACGACCACGGTCGACATCAGGGACTTGTATTCGCACAGTATCACCAATTTGAGCAGGAGGAAATTGTTTTTGTGAGGTTCGTAACATTTCAGAAAGTATTTTAGAGTACTTTTCTTGAGAAAAATAAAAACAATTGTCTTCTCGTTTACCCGCAATTAATGCATTTAACTTTTCAAGAAAAAGATCACGATTCACTGCAGTATCCATTCAGTATAAATTATGGTATCGGAAAAAAAACCTCGGCTCCTCTCTTTTCTGATTACTAGCACTACGCTCAAACGTATATGCTTTCTGGCTTATTGATGCATAACATTTTATATATTTTGGAGCATGTATTTACAGAACTATTTTTTAAAAATCTAACTTGCTCATAATGGAACATAAAACAAAATTCAACAACCAGATGGACAGAAAACAACTAAATTATAAATCATAGTCAACGACGAAAACTAGTTTTACAGAAATGCAAGGCTCACTTCAAAACAATTTTCAAGATTGAATTTTAAAATGAATTCAACTATAATTCAACACATTTCTTAAAGCTGAATATCAAATATTTCTAATTTGGTGATAAATACTTTAAATTTTATCTCCATCACATTAGTCCTGTCTAAAGTTCGATATGAAACAAAATTATGTCTTTTCCCTCTAATACATATAACCACCTGAATACAAGAACTAGGTAACTCGCAAAATGGATACTTTGAATCATTCTTAAACTGGTAAAGCTGAAATCATACAGAATTTAATGCAAGAACTGGATAACTTTTTAAACTCATCTACCACCTAATGAAAAATGTGGATATTATATATATCGCGAATGCGAGCCTGCTATCGTTTCTGCGGACTGGCCGCTCATGCGCACGAAGGCAGAAAACAGCTAGAATTATTCTTACTTTATTCTGAACGCTCGTATTAAGCTGGAGAAAATGTGCTGTCCTTTTTCTGTTAAAAATGTAAATATAATGTAAATATGTATCAACTCAATTAAAGATTATCGAAATTTATAGGATGTGTTTTCTTTTTGGTTGAGCTTCATTGTGTGAATTAATATATAAGTTTCAGCGAAAGAAGTATGGATAAAACAAAGGCATCATAGAATTCGATCTTTTTTTGCCCAGTTCTAGAAAAGAGGGTAAAGATTCAAGAAAAAGGGTGAGTAAACATCTCACATCTTTTATTATCCTTTAAAGGATTTTTAACCTCTTTGAAGCAATATTTTATGACGCCCGAACAGGGACTTGAACAAAACCGAAAGCACCCAAAGCAAAAAATTGAAAACAAGTTTGAAATCTACTGCTACTGATCCGAATAATGTGGTTCAAGGTACAAGTATTATGTCGGTTAGAAGAATGCCAGAAAGTTCTATAATTAAATTACCCACGTTGACTATTGAGAAATTTAACAATGATCCTGGTGATTGGCAACGACTTTTCGATCAATTTGAGTCGGTTATCCATAAAAATAGAGATATTGCTAATGTCGATGAATTTAACTATCTAAAATCGTATTTAACCGGATCAGCAGCCCATGCAATTCAAGGTTTCTCATTGACCAATGATAATTACTAAGTTGCTCTGTATACGTTAAAAGAGCGTTTCGGAAGGAAAAAATTAGTGATTAATTCACATTTAAATAAAATTTTATCTTTAACCCCAGTGAAAAGTCACTCACTACGAAAATTATGACACATGTCTGATACAGATGCGTAACCTTGAACGCTCGGTTTGAACTTCTAAAAAATTATGAAATATTATATTGCCCTATTCTCATCAAATTATTGCCCCCAGAAATTGTAATTGAAATTGCTAAAAATGTGAATCTGAAGATATTTGGAAAGTTTCTGAAATGTTGGATATTGTACAATTAGAATTAGAATCACGTGGAAAGCCCAATACCTTGATAATAGATGAAACAGGCATTGGAGTGGAAACTGTTTTCCCTTCATCACAAAAACCAAAAATGGAGTTGCCTTGTTCTTTTATTCATGTAACGATATGAGTTCTAAAGAACAACTATATTAGAAAGTGAACAAGCATTGCTGTTAATCTATTGACGCTTATGCCGATGGATTTTCTTTGTGTACAAAGCATGTTTAACGTCTATTGAAGCCATTTATTTAGTAATTCAGAAATAAAATAGGTCATGTTGAACATAAAACTCTTGAACATTTGTCGGGCTCTAGTCACCATTTTAATCTAAGCGCTGAAATAGAAGCAGTATGGAACAATTTACCTGACATCTTCTGCAAAATGTAACATTAATGATTGAAAGAATTAAACATGAGGTAAAACTGATAAAATTATTCAGAAACCCGGTAATTTGTTCTGATTATACGCATTTTTGAGTATTCTAAGCTGTGAATAAAACAGACCGATTTCTGGTTAGAAGCATTTTAGTACGTGTTGCAAGCCACGTAACGTAAATAATATGACAGGTTGTGTAAAGGTAAACAGTACATCAGTAATTCTGGGTTTGAAAGTTTATCATTTTCATTATAATCTAATTTTTACCTTGAACATCTTTTGTTTTCAGCTCTCAAACACATTCATTTTAATATTGAGTCAAATATATTTCAAATAACAAAAACGATTTTATAAAATCACACAATTACACAAAAATGTTGAAACGAATATATAGTAACAATGTATACTAGAAGCATTATTTACGAAAAGTGATCCAAAATATCCGAACTTATTCATCACTTCAGACGCATGCAATATAAAAGGTATAAGTTTATCACAGAGGTACTTAGAGCCTTCCACCTATGTGGCATGAGTCACTTTACTCTAGTCTTTTGATTATTTTGCAACAGTACTTTTTTATGCGTTGGTGAATCTGCTGGTACCATTGCTTACATTGCAAAAACTCGATGATGTCACCTAAATTTCGAGACACTTAAAAAGATGCATATTTAAAGATAAAGTCTCATGGAGAGATTTCTTTAAGAAACGCATGTTTGCTAGTGGTATAAGAATTTTAAGATGGTCGTGAAAGTTTTGAGAAGCAGGCGTATTCTGAAGAGCCCACAAGCAAATATGAAAACAATGTCAAGCATGTGCACTGTGCTGTTCTGGAAAATTGTATTATTCTTATGTTATCTGAAGACTTTAATAATAATTTTGGCTTATTTCAGACGGTTTTGGGGGGACAATTTGTGTATGATACACCTTCTCAGCCAAAAACTGGGTGTTTTTTTAAAACAAATAGAAACAGCGTGGTAGTACAATACCTCAAAATTAGAACATATATCTTCATACAACATACCCTCAAAAAATCTAAAAAACATGAAAATTCCTCTTTTCCAGTTCCAAGTATAAAAACATATTTACGTCTCGACTTATTTCTTATAATCAGTCGAATTAATCCTACATTATTAAATTTATGAACTAAAGTATTTTTCAGTATGGAAAAGAATTTATTAAAAACAAATTCAGGTAACCTAATTTAATTTATATTATATTGATTCAGTTTCTGCTTTGCATATCACAAGTTATCTTATAATTTTTCTTTAAATGAATTAAATCATTGTACCTGTTGTTACATTTCTATCAACATGAAGGTAAGAATTAGCACAGAAATATAAAATAAATACATAATTTCTCAACAATTAAAAAAAATTGAGGTCAAGCAATGTCTACACACTTGTAACATAAATAAAATACTGCTTCTCAAAGAATTGCAATAATCTAAGACTATAAAATAATGTAAAGTAATATAGATAGATTTTCATTGATTTTGAGTTTTCCTTTAAGGTTGCACGAATGAAACGTGAGTCACGGACTTCAGATGTATAAAATATTTTGTCTTCTTGAAAAGAGTGAAATGTGTAGAAAAATAAATAGGTTTATACTTTCTTCTTGATCTTTTGTCGTTTCAAAGAGGTATGCATAAAGAAAAACTACTGCAAACAATCCAGGTTCTCAGTAGTACACTTTTGGCACTACTTAAATGAGATATTTCAAAAAGACAGTGGGGTACTCATTTATTAACCCTCCGAGTGGTTTCGACGAGATATCCCGTCCATCAAGATCTCACCAATTTTGCTAACAACGGCATACCCGTCATCAAGGTATTACCGATTTTTTGATGATGAGATCAAGATCCGGTCAGTTTTTCCTAATGACGAGATATCTCGTCCATCAAGATTAATTTTGCTTATGTCGGGATACCTCAACGAGACATCTTCCAAGAGGGTTAAGATAATTAAATGTGTGCCTAAAATCAAATAAAGATTCTACACAATGCGTTAAGTTGTGATTGGACACCACTGGAAAAGCCTGTGATCAACGAGCAAAACTGACAAGTCTAGAGTTTGCTAGGGCAATGGAATTCTGGCAAAATGTAATGTTTTCTGATGAAAGCATTCGAAATCTCTTAATCAGATGATAAAGGATTCATTTGGAGGAAATTCCGATTTCGAACTCAACTCATAAGAATGTGTATGTAGGTATTTCAATATACATCGCACTGGAGCAACATACAGGCTATTGGCAACGATCCAGGATCAAATCCGAAGGGAAAGATCCGAGGATAACGCCACGTAATTCTGACGATGTCACACCTCAGCTTCCACTCTAAAAGCTTCCACACCAAGCCAACGTAAGGACATTTGGGGCCAGGACAGATTTAACGATCACCCTTTGTACACGACGGTCTTTGAATGGATTCGAACTCGCAACCCTCCAGTTGCTAATCCGTTACTCTTCCAACCGGGTTGCCGCGGTCCCATAAGAATGTGGAGACAGTCATTAAGTACAAAAAATTTTGTTGCGTGGTCTACAGATGAATTAATTTATTTTTTATTGATGTGGGGGAATAAGTCAATCTCTCTCTTCCTTCCTCTCTCGTTCTTTCTTCCTTACTCTCACACTCTCACTTCCTTATCACTTCTTTCCTTTCTCTCTCACTATCAAGCGGTAATTCAGAAATTCTTATTTAATAGCTTGATTTTTCATCGAAAAATGTTTTTTTAAACGTTTTAATTTTAAACACGGTCTTGTCCTTTTAATGTATTTTTCAGTGTTATATGTGTGAAGTGAATGTACTTTCACCCACTCCATCTTTAAAATATGACGCTCATAAATCAATTCTTCTTTTCGTGTACCCCTAAAATCGTATTACTATACAGAAAACAGAGGAGACAAAACATTAAAATTCTCACACAATCTGGAGACCACGAAACAAGGCAGAGGGGTGCATTCCTTTTTTCGTCCTGGAGACGTATTAACTAGGTTCACTAACAAATCCCAGATTTTTGATAGTTTTTATGCACAGTGCATAATTCATCATAACAAAAATTAATGTTGGGAACATTAATACACTAAAAAAATACACAGCGTAAAATTATAATATTTATCTAATTATCTTCATTTTAAATACTTAAATTTGTTTTGAATAAAAGGCAGCAGCATTTTCTCTACGCTCTTAAAAGCTTAGTTTCGCTTCTGATTTTAACATTGCAATAATTTGTATATAATATAGAGAAAAATTTGTCATCCCGAATATCCAGATTATAATACTATATAGAATTTATGGTTTTTATTGAACTAGGAAGTGAAATATAGGAATATTTCTTGCAATTCTAACCTTAAGCGTGTACTTAAGGTTAGGCTTAAGGCGTTTATAGTACTTAAGGCGTTTTAGTACTTAAGACGTGTTGAGGACCAATCCCAAATTCGATACTGCGACTGAAAATGTAATAAATCCAATTTTCAGGCCATAAGAAGCTAAAATCGATGCCATTGGCATTCTTACAAAATATCAGTTAGTACGTATATTATTTCTTTGTACATCTTACGAACATTTTTTATTTGTATATAGGCAAATGTAGAAATCTTCTCGACTTCTAATTTTTCAATTTTAGACGAGTATTTTTAATGTCTTTTTCGATTAAGCAATTCAATTGTGTTTTATGATATATAACTCCATCAGATGCGATCGTTTTTATATTTTTTATGAATTTTTCTTAAGACTTATAGGCAGGAAATATCATGGTATGTAAATACTTTCTAAAGTCATACACCCTACATTACAGCAATTTTAATTTATCAATGAAAATAAAATTTTTAATTTCTTAAAGAATATATTTTTAATTAAATATTTTTTAAAATAATATCCTACTTTTTAATCATATTATACATTGTAAACTGCTAGACTAAATACTTTATCAATGCAATATAATTTTCAAAGGTGCATATACGAATATATGGTAATTGTGCACTGTATTTACAAATTTAAATGAAAAAGTACTGAACAGTTCTTAAAATTCTTATATTTATTTCTTCCTTCTTTCGTCATCAGAAATTTTAGATTTTAGAAAATCAAATTCTTTGTTTCCGTATGCGTTTAAAAACTATTAAACACTTTACACATGATTAAATGTGTAGTCTTCACATAGAGAGAAATTAGAAAACCAATTTGAGATCAAATATTTTTTATTTTATATACACTTTTATGATATACACTAATAAATAAAACCCAAGTTTTCAGAAATATTAATGTATTTGGTATTTGGTATTTTTAATTAACGTCACACTGGAGCAACACAACGGGCTATTGGTGACGGTCCGGGATCAATCCCAGAGGGAAAGTCCGAGGACAACACCACGTAATTTTGAACCGCGGTCAGATGACGAGGCAACACCTGAGCTGGCACCCCACTCTCCAAACTTCCACACCACGCCAACGTGAGGACATTTGAGGCCACGACAGATTTAACGTGCACCAGCCCCCTTTGTACACGACGGTGTTTGGCTGGATTCGAACTCGCAACCCTTCGGTTGCTAGTCCGTTACTCTTCCAACCGGGCCACCGCGGCCCTAAAATATTAATGAAGTGAAGCATTTCTAGAATTGTTACTTGATTAACAAAACATTATCAAACAAGAAATGCTGATGAAATTGTGCAACCGACACACTTATGGAATTTAAAAACAAGAGGTATAACCTTAAAGATATCTTATAACAACCAAGAATTCATATCTTAATGGATGAGAGCTTTGCCATAACCAAGACCAGCACCGTAGGCAAGACCAGCACCATGTCCAAGACCGGCACCGTATCCGAGACCAGCACCATAGGTAAGACCTACACCATGTCCAAGTCCAGCACCGTATCCGAGACCAGCACCGTATCCAAGACCGGCACCATAGACAACACCAGCACCATGGCCAACACCGAGGGCAGCTCCGTGTCCGATGGCTCCACCATAAGCTACTGGGGCGGCGGCCACCAAGGGAGCTGCGTAGGATGCATGTCCGACAACAGCGGCTGCTGGGGCTACGTGATTGACGACTGGAGCTACGGGTCCGGCGTAGGGGCTGGCGATGAGGGCGGCTGCTGGGGCGCTGGCGGCGGTTCCTGGCTCGTTGGTCTTGACGGTGGCTCGGAATCCATGCCCATCAGCGACGTAGTCTACTCGTCTGGCTCTTCCATCGATGTCAGCAAGGGTGTAGGATCCCTTCTTGTTTCCATGGGCATCTCCAACTTCAGATCGGGAGTTGGTGGCACCGAGTCCGTCTTTGATGTCATAACCGAAAGCATAGTTTCCATAAGCCTGCAACATAATCATAATTTAAAATATGCAAAGCAACTTGAAGAGGTTTTGAAGAATTTTTGCTCGATAGTAACAAGTAACAAGATTTCTGCTATAATTCCTGATACATACAAATTTGTTAAGTTAAAATTTTCAGATATTTTAAGATACTTACATCTTGAGATTGACCCCTAGCACTGACTCCAGTGTTCACAAGAGCTCCGTGTCCGTAAAGAACTCCAGAGGCGTGGACAGCTGCGAAAGCAGCGAAGAAGATAGCGACCTGATATATCAAAAATTTCATAGTTATGTATTAAATTTCAAAACATTAAACAATTCAATTTTGCTAAGTTTTTAAAAACGTTTTTCTTATATTGTATCCAACGAAGTATTGTAATATTTTAAAAAATAGTAATCAATTCTCTAAACATTTCTATTGTTAATTTTATAAAACAGTCTTTGCATGAAATAATTTTTAAATATTAGAAGCAATCTTGACATGTAATTAATATTTTGCGGTAAATATTATTGTAAACAGTGTTGTATGATAAGAATACATCGAAAAAACTTTTTGTTGATAATAAAACAAATTACTAAAAAACCAAGTCTTCATTTTAATCTTTAATGATTGTTTCATAAAAGTAAAACACAAATAAATTTAAAAATATTAAATGAATCAAATTGTTCGTAAATCACGAGTCAAACATTTATGTTACACAAAAAATGGAAATTAACACAGGTAATCAGAATCTCTTACCTTAGCGATCATATTGGGATTGTTTTTCACACAAGTGTAAGTTAGCTGATATTGAGGATGGAAACTACCCCGCTTATATACCAATACCTCACAAGGTCGCAACCTTCTTAATTCATACAACACCCGTTCGGAAGCAAGAACAACTTTTAAGCCAAACATAGCAACAATCCCCACCCTTCATGTGGTTTCGTTTACTTGGTCACCTTCGGAAATCGTAATCTTAGGTATCTGCATTTCTTTACTTGTCACCATTAAGTAATCATTGCTGCTCTTTTTACTCTAGTTTGACGAGGTTTTTGTAAAATGGAGGAAGCAGATAGTATAACTCGTCAAATGTCATAAGAGATCCAACAATATAGAATTTAATTTCATTTTACCTTTCATCTAGAAAGTATGATATATGTCACGATATTGTATAATTATACTTACATATCAAGAAGTTACAAAATTACAGTTTTTTTAATGTGTCATACTGTGTCCAGTTTTCTTGAAATAGTCTTCTGGTTAACGAATCTAAATATTATGCTTCTGCATTGCATTTTGTCCCTCATCTTAGAATTCTTTTGTAACATCGTATAATTCGCCCATGGACAAATATTTTAGATTGATAACAAGCTCAATAATTGGTGTTATTTTATCTTTAAATACCTTGTAATATAGAAGTAATTAGTCCTTTTCTAACTACTTATACTTTTCTTATCAACGTTTTTTCTTGAGAAAATTAAATACCAAGGGAATGATCCTTATATACACACTTGAAAAAATTATTTTTTTAAATGTAACTCTTGGGATATTCAATCATTGAAACCATGAATGTAATATGCCTCTATTCGTTGAATGTTTTGTATATTATGGCGAGGCATACAGTTTAATCCGATGAGTTTTCAGTTTAATTTTTTGTTGTTTTATGTCACAATTTATTGTTAATATGTGACTCGTGATTAATTCCTTATTTCATAGATATTAAAAATAAAGTGTAGAAAACTCAGAATATATACAAATACAAATTTACTACAAGAGTCCGGAGCTATTATTTCCGATTTCATGGTGTCTACTATACAATTGAAAAGCAATGGCCATCAAATAAAAACTAGAAAAAACAGTAACAACCGACTAGATGGTATACATTCTTGCCAAAAGTCTCTCCGGTACATAAAAATAAGATATGCTCCAATTACTCCTCTTCGGACAAACAAACAATCTTCCGTAGTTCATAAATATATAAATGATATATAAAATACATAAATGATGAGAAAGGCTTTCAAGTGAAAATAAATTTCATTTTCATCTAAATGAATAATTTTGCTTTAACAATTTTTAATCTTGAAGATATTAAAGGTACACACAGAAAGTAATGTGTCGTTCTTATAATAAGTGAATTTAGTTCATTACTCTCAATGTGTGGTAAAAAAATTCAATTTTTTTCAATACAATTCACGACGCACTAAATAAATTTGTCTTTTGTATTGGCAGTTTCCACGTAGGATATAAGCAGGTTCGAACTTTTTCAGATTCAAAAATTGTATTTATTTACATACTGACACTGCTTTAAGAACTTTATAGTTAATTGTACTACTTCAAACATTTTGATCCTCGGTTCCCTTTACCAAAATATAAGTCTCAGCTCCATTGCATAAAAATAGCATTTGAATGAGTAGAATTTGACTTAAAAGTGATTGTATTTAATTAAAGTTTAAATTTAATTAAATGTTATTCAATTGAATTAAAATTCAATTTATTCTAATACTATTTTTATACAATGTAGCCGCCTGATACTTAAATTTTGGTATTTTAAAGTTTTAACTTAATTATTAAAAATTGTAACTAACGTTCGTGAATAAAAGAGAAGCAAAAAGAGCTGGCATCAGCCCCATGTACACGACGGACTTTGGATGGACCGACTTTCCCTTATTGTATTTGGAAATGGCATTGATTTCTTAAAAAATGCCTTTGAAGCAATAGTTACTTTCTGTTTCCACCCCTTCTACTCATACCCTCAGTCAGCCACCCTCATTTTAATGTTCGTTTTGGTGCCAAATAAGGGGAAAAGGAGCAATAATTTTATTCTACCAAATCCGGGGAGAAGCCCCTCACGATATATTTTGTTTCCTTTTCCTCAGTCAAACATCTAAGGTTGGTTGGTTGGTTTCAATTTTTAAGGCACAAGGGCTATATTTTACCAAGCTGCGCCAAGCACAAGACAAACAATATCAAGTAAATGGACATACACATGCAAGCTCAAAACTTCTCGTGAATCGAACCTTCCATCAAAGATTGGTGTAGAATTTCTTGGAAAATCTACTAAATACCCATTAATAATATTTCAAGTCAATGAACATTTATTTTTCTGTTGGGGTGGCTTTGGAAGTGGCTGAAGCCACTACAACCTACGCCATTCGTTTCGTAACTAAACAAAAAATTATGAAATATTCTCCACAGCAAATCTTTGTGATTGCGTCTTGCACACAGAACACTTGAATTCTCGTGAAGCTCATAGGGCAGTTATCAGAGAGCAGAAAGAATCCAAGGAGGTTTCCTTTGGCGTCACCGTGCATAGTTTGAAAATATTTGATACATCACGTTTATATTGCAAAAAGTAACAATTCTATTAAAGGTTCTTTCGACAAGGTTGTTTGGTTGGATTGTTTTTATAGCGCAAGGGCCAGAACTGTCCAAGCTGCGCCAGGAAATGTTTTTTCTGTGAAGTTAAGGGACATACACACAATGGCAGTTTTTACTGGCACATAGGAGAAAAATACACCCAGGGTAGTTACAGGAATCGAATCTGTCTCTCTTTTCACAAATACAGCGCTTTTCGATATAATAGGTATTTTAATTAACGTCGCACTGGAGGACAACACAATAGGCCATTGGTGACGGTCCGGGATCAAACCCGAAGAGAAAGATCCGATGACAACACCACGTAATTTTAATCATGATTAGATGACGATTTTCGATATGCAGATGTGTCATGAATCCTATTTATACTTAAAATGATAAACCAGCTCTGGCAGTGAAATGATACAATTCAATTTTTGAAAGAAAAGAGACGAATTTTTTAAATATAAGGTAGTTAGGTATTTAATTAACGTCGTGCTGGAGCAACACAACGGGCTATTGGTGACAGTCCGGGATCAACCCCCGAAGGGAAGGATCGAGGACAACACCACGTAATTTTGAATCACGGTCAGATGACGAGGTCATACCTGAGCTGGCACCCCACTCTCCAAACTTCCACACCACGCCAGCGTGAGTACATTTGAGGCCCCGACAAATTTAACGCACACCAGCCCCCTTTGTACACGAGGGTCTTTGGCTGGATTCGAACTCGCAACCCTCCGGTTGCTAGTCCGTTACTCTTCCAACCGGGCTACCGCGGCCCTTGAAATACAAGAATTTGCCATTCTAGGAGAACTACTCACTTCACTGCGATATTTAGGTATGGTAGGTATTTTAACGTCGCACAACACAACAGGCTATTGGCGGCGGTACGGAATCAATCCCAAAGTTTAAGATTCTAGGACAAAGCCACGTAATTTTGAACCACGGTCAGATGACGAGAACAACACCTGAGCTGGCACGCCACTCTCCACGCTTCACTACGAAGATTTATTGCTGTTTGTAATATTTTCTTTTCTCTTTTTATACTAGAACCGTAGTTATCGTTTTTACAATTTTTGATAATTAAATTGATACACAATTAAAATACAATTTGCTTACATTTAACTTTTACTCGCATAAGTATGAAACTAATACAATTGTAACAATTAAAAAATTAATCTGTCATCCAAAATTATTGTTGTTCGTCAAATTTGTCAACAAAAACAATGCACCTAATCAGTTGATTGAGAGAATGTCAGGAACAATTGTATTTACCTTCTAATGTGCTTTTATGAATTATGAGAATTATAAAAACTAGTGATTTTCAATAGCTATTCACTGAATAACTCAACTTTTACTCGCATAAAAAGTATGAAAATAATGCAATTGTAAAAATTAATCTATCAACCAAAAATATTACTACTAGCCAAATTTGTCAAAAATTTGTCAAAATGATACACCTAATCAGTCGATTGAGCAAATCAGGAACAATTATATTTTCCTTCTAATATGCTTTTATGAAGTATGAGAATTGTGGAAAACTATTAATTTTCAACAAGTATGCAATATGAATAACTTAACTTTATTCAAATATACATTTGTCATAAAATACGAATGTTACTTTTAAATCGTTTTCCTGAATCTCCACAGAAAATTGTCCCATGCTTCATTTGACTTTCTAACGTATCGCACAAGAATAAAAATGTGCCGATACATGCGATATCTGAAATAACATTCTCTATCACTTAAATCCATAAGATTATGGGGGGGGGGGGTATTTCAATTAACGTCACACTGGAGCAACGCAATGGGCTATTGGTGACGGTCCGGGATCAATCCCAAAGATAAGATTATGGAGAAATCGTAAATAACAAGGAACACATCTCCGAATAATGTACAAAAATCGGCTATGTTTGAACAACGTAAACACCGCCAAGCAAGATACGGCGGTTTCGAATGGGGGGTATTTCAATTAACGTCACACTGGAGCAACACAATGGGCTATTGGTGACGGTCCGAGATCAATCCCAAAGGGAAAGATCCGAGGACAACACCACGTAATTTTGAACCACGATCAGATGACGAGGCAACACCTGAGCTGGCACCCCACTCTCCAAACTTCCACACCGCGGTTTCGAATGGATTCGCAGGGTTAAAGTAGACAAGTTTTCGAGTCCGTAATCGATGAAAGCGAAAGTAGTTGAATGCGAACGTTGGCACGTCCTTTTCGATTTTCAAGAAAATATCGAAACTTTCTTAAGTTAAATGCGACCCTAAATATATAGTTTTCCAGGTAGACCGATTCGGAGGGCCATATCTGTCCTGCTGGTCGGTTGAACCAATTCGGAGGGCCATATCTGTCCTGCTGGTCGGTTGAACCAATTCGGAGGGCCATATCTGTCCTGCTGGTCGGTTGAACCAATTCGGAGGACCGTTTCTCGGCTGGTGATATCTGCGTGCTTTTCGTAGGACCATATCTGGTCGGAGGCAGGTTGAACATATTCGGAGGGCCTAATCTGGCCGGAGGGCTTGTGGAATCAATTCGGAGGGCCCGTAAAGGTCTGCCTGTCTGTTGAACCTTTTCGATGGACCGTATATGGCCGGCTGGCCGATTTAATCCATTCGAGGTACCGTATCTGACCTGCGGGTCGATTAAACCTATTTAGAGGGCCGCAACTGATCTACGTGCTGCTTAAACCTATTCGCTACAACTTTATCATACGCTTACGCGGTTTTTTTTTTTACCCATAAATGTTTTTGTGGACGTCTGACTCCAAGCAGAAAATAACAGCGAATTCGTAAATAGCAAAAAGTCTGCTATTGATGTCTATGAAGTTGTTTCACTTTATAAGGGGAAAGACCGAATTCGTTTTCTGACTATGCACGATCCGATATTTTATCTTTGTATTTAAATCTATACATATAAAGCAGAGATGGCGGCTGTCTGTCTGTATGTTCTCTATGCAAATCTACACCGTTTGACCAATCCACATCAAATTTGGTACACTTATACTTTGGAACCCTGCGAGTAACGCAAGCTACATATTAAACCCCATTCTCTTTAACCTAGATGTGCAGAGGGGATAAATCAATTCGAAATTGCCATAGGAAAAACATTGAGCATAAAACGATTGCGGTACGCAACTCTGGTTTACCAGTATTGATCGAAAATAAAATTTCTAATAAAATTGTTTTACCAGTATTGCTCTAAAAACAATTTTTTTCCGAAACGCTATATTTAAACAATTTAAAATTGTAATTATGTTTGAACTGATTTTTTATTTCTTTCCACAATATAAATAACTTAGGAATATTTGAATGATGAAAAATGGATATTTTAAATACTTAATTTTACACAGCTTGCATTTTGTAATGGAACACGAAAAGCCAAAACAAAAAACTCATTCATCATAAAAGAGTAATTTTGCAATTCGGTATCTGGCAAGGCAAGAATTAATGTGTTTTATTTTATAAATTAGATTTAGAATTCCGTCTTTGTGTATTTGAGTTAAGACAGAAATGTTGCGATCATATTTGAGCATTTCTATGTTTTGTAAATTTGTGTTCATTTTGTAAATAATTCATTATTGTCTATCAATATTTTTCAAGCGTCTTTTTCGAATTTATCTATTTCAGAATATTTACACGACGTCGAAATTCGGCACGCTCGCTCAGATCTTTCGTTTTTCAGAATTCGACATTTTTCAATGAGCAGAATTTTTTTCTGTTTGTATTTATGTGTTCCATTACTTTCCATATTACAGATACATTATTTAGGAGTTAAATTGTAATTAATTATTTTTGATTTCTGCCAAAAACCACTAGACATGGGTAATTTCTTGGTGGTATATGCATATTTCGACGAACTTTCCCTAAGTCCTTGGTTAAATACATTATAGTTTGTAGAATTCAGTTTCATAAAAATAAATGGAAACCTTTTTAAGTAAGGTGTATAACATCTTATTTTAAAATGACTGGTAAAGTAAAAATAAAGTTATTCTAAAATAAGATATGTTAGTTAAACAAAACATATAGCCATACGTTGTAGTTCAAAGATATTTCTAAATTTTGACATATTTTCATTACAAGGCGATTAAAATCAATTTAATTTACATTTGTTTTTCATGTTTCACATGGGTATTATTGAAAGCTGTACTCCATAGTCAAGTAACTACATCTATCATTCTAAATAGATACGTGGTTTCGATATAGAAACTGAGTCTCTCAATTGAAAAAGTACTTTAAGAATTCGATTCAAAACTAAATTTTTCCGTTGGAGGAAAGCAAATTTTAAATAAGACTTTGCTGATCTTGGAATAATATTATAGTAAGGAAGTATGTAAACTAGTACTGTTGAAAAATAGAAATTTTTTGTATTAATTGGCAGAAGGTTGTGGTTGCTTACTTGAAGTTGAAACTGTTCGTATGCAACTTAGGTACCTGCGAAACACTCATGGAAAGCAGTGATTTTGTAAATAGTGTAATCGATTGAGTTTGCTTTGTCTACACTGATGACATCTGTTTTAAAACAAGCTCCGTTATTCCACGTACGGCTGAATAGAATTTTCAAGAAAAAAATGTGTGCTTCAAATAAATTAACCATGAATTTGCCAGTTTAATTTGCCATCCTCTCACAATGATAATGTAATTCGAAAATATCGAATCTGTGGTGCAAGGGTAACACAAATAATAAATATTGATGGGAAAACTGAGTGCAAGATTTTATCCTTAAAATTCCTCATTTTTACTGAAAATGAACTTAATTGGCATTCGTAATCATTCCAAAATCTGAAGAAGTCATCTCAGAAAAAGCTTTTGTAGTTTGTCTTACAGCAAGAATGTGATGAATATGAAATGGATTATATGGATGGATATATTATGTATATATATTTGCGTCCGAAGTAAATTATAGAATCCATAAAAAAGTTAAAACGATGTTACAAAATATTTTCTATACACTTAAATGATGCTTGCATTTTTCTATGAAATAGAATCAACATTTAACCAATTCAACCCTAACATCGCCGGTAATTCTGCTAGTAATATCCCTAAAGGCGATTTATACTTTTCATAAATAACCATTAAAAAGCAAAGACCTTCGGAAATATGTAGAACTTCTTTGAAGGTAGTCGGGAAAAGAGACGACATCCATTCTACTAAATGGGTGGAGTTGTTAGAACGCTTTTAAAAAATTTTTTTCGTTCAGTGTGGACAAGTATACTACCGATTTGGAAGGAGATGTCCTTGTAAAAAATGCATGTATAAAAGGAAAGACTCTGTCCATTACGAATCATAGTTCTCAGTTCACTTCATTGAGTAGGTCAATTACCCTAAACATTTCCCAAAATGATTGCTAAGGTAAGACTTCAAAATGTTTTCTGTATCTTTAACCCTTTTTTGAAATTCTAGGATTTGAATGCGAAACCAGTCTTTGATATAGCTCCTTTTTATATTGCTTCAAAAGAATTTTGTGAAACAATATTTATTCACACTTCTCATAAGCTATCACTAGTATAAGGAAGAACTCAAAGTGAGAAACTGGGTATGGTAAGTTTCAGTTCCATACACTGTATGGAAAATGTTTTTACTGAAAAGGGCTTGTTAGTCTCATGACTTATTAGGGTGCATAAGACCATTATACTTGAACTAATGGCGTCTAATATTTCATTGATTGGTAAACATGATTTATTATTCTAAGGACATGAGTATGCAAATAACGTTCGTTATGGTTGGTTGTTTTGAAAATGAAATATCAAATATACAAACGAAACTAGAATATTTAAATTTAAATTCGCTTTTTACTATATGAAAGTATTTTTCTATAATGTATTAAAAAGGTTATATGATTATATATTCAATTGATATCACTTGTGGTAATTTAGGGTCAGGTAGGCTTCTCTTCTAAGAATGACAAACTTCGCAGAAAAATACATTGGTTTAAGTGCAATTTTAAGTGTTACGCGACATTCTTGACAAGCAAAGAATATTTTTATCGGCATTCAAAGGGTCTTATTTCTACGAAAAAAATATTTTGTCAAAATTAAATGTGGCATAGTTTAACATACGCCATTGGCCATCATATATTGATTTTTTTAAAAAATCGAAGATGGTGAGACGAGCATTTTATTTTTTATTGCCTGAATTTGTAGTTCGTCACCGATAGTTCGCCATTTGGATACCCCCATATATATATATATTAATAGCGCTCAATTGAATAAGTGAATATTTAATACTTTATTTGAATTGAAGATAGAAAGTATTGTAATATTCTTGCTTCAAAGGAAAAGGGAGAGAGTTTAGTGAATCCTATACAAAAGTTGGACAGCTGTGATAAATCTCAAAAAATGTGTCATGAATATATTGTAATAGAAGAAATAAATGTACACAAAATGAAAGGTTAAAATATTTATTGCTCCCTTTAATTTTAAATATCATAGACTGATTTAAAAAATTCATTTAGCAAAGGTAAAAAAAAATGACGACATTCTCCACCAATTAACTCTATTTTTCATAAGTGCCAGCTTTTTAAATTTTCATGAGAAAGTTTTGCAGGCAGTTTCGGTAGAATATCGTAAAATACTGTATGTTTGATTCTTATTCATATAGATTTGAAGTGCTGAAATTATGTTTAATATAGAATTTCTTTCCAAAGCAATACGCTCCTTTCCATGACTTGTATGATTCTTTCTCTGTTTTGACTTCTAATCCTAAGAAAGTATCGTGAAAAATTAGGCATTTCCTTGTTCTGCGTTTCTTGCAACGATGACGTTTCAATCGAAATTGGTTTGTCCATTTGTCCATTCGGTTTAGAATTAAGTCTTTCTCTGCAGTGACTACTTATATAACGTTCAGTAGCACAGCGATTCGTCAGGACAGCATTTCCTGAGCACAGTCTTTTTATTTAAACTGGGCTTTTCATAATCTTAATCTCCTGTGATTTCATCCAACATACGTGAAATTCGTCTGATCCTCCTTTATCATCAGTATTATCAGGAGTTTTGTTTCCAGAGACCATATTTACCAGGTTATCCGATCCCGTGTTGTAGACATTTGAAGATGTTACTTCACATACGATTCTATTCTTCACAAATAAGTCGAATTCATCATCTTCTGAGATCTATGGTAGTTTCTGCTGTTGGTGCATCAACAGCTTGTGGAGTAAGTAGAGCTCTTTCTGCCATCTCGTCTTCGATGGTACGCAGACGCAAGTTCATGAATTCTTCAGGATGTTCGGCTAGATAGTCACGTTCAACGTAGGGTTGGCCTTTCTGTTCCTTGGCTTCCTTTTTAGACTGTTTCTTTTTGCTTCGTTTTTCTCGAAATTTCTTTCTGGAATAGCAGGTCTGTATTTATTAATTTTTCAAAAAGGGAAGGACACGTTATATGTATTTAAAACCAGCAATTTATAGAAAAACGTAATGCTCGTAGACACCAAAATGCATACAAATAAGCAATTTAAGGAAGCGATAAGGAATAAATCACATGCTTACATTTGTTTCCCGAACCAATCCAGCATCTTGAAAGGTAAATAAAACGTCTTTAAAAATGACGTAAGTAACACTAAAAAGTACTGTTTGTAAATAAAACGTAGGTATAGTTGACGTAAATAGCACTGAAAAGTACCGTTTGTAAATAAATTGCAGCGGAAGATTCCTCTACAACAAAAACTGCTTTAATCAAACGTATATTAATCTCACTTGATCAAAGTTTTAAAAGGCTCTAATTAGCAGTTGACAGACGTAACATGAATGACGAAATCTTTTGAAAACAATATTGCTTACTTACACAACAATGTTTGGGTAATAATGAAATAGAAATTCTGATGCTCAGGAAACAATTAACTTATTATACTCGAAATAACTTTATTTTTTAAGCAAAAGTGGAGGTGATTCTTCTATATTTATTTCCATTGTTGTAGCTAAGAAGTTTGAAATTTGATGCTGAATTAAGAATTAATGATGTAATATATAATTTCAATTGATTATTCGTTGTATTATTTAAAGGTTCCTACGTTTTTAACACTCTATTTCTAAATAGTAAAACTGTTGTAACTTTTTTTATTTTTACGACGCATGATCTTATTTGTTTTACTTTTTATTAGAAGACATAATAGAATTCCTTTTCAAAGTCCATTTAAAGTTGACAACACGAATGAAATAAGTAAACAAATTGAGCATTAATACCATGATGAATGGAATTATCAGTTTAGAATTTCGTTGAATTTTTCTTCTACCATCCAATTAATTCACCAAAATCTATTTTATAGCTGTTCAAGATAAACTGGGAGAAAGAAACTGGGAGATTAAAAATATATCCATGCATGGATATATTTTTAATTTGAGTGTTTATAATCTAAAACATTATAATTCAAATATTTCATTTAAATTATATACTGAATCTACAGACTTCGGAACTCCTTAATACTTAGTACAGATATTAACAATTAAAACTGAACACTCTTTGTAGCGGTAATTCTATTTTTAAAAAAATTTCATAACCAAGAATAATGCGAAACATATCGAACATATTGATCTCAAGTATTCAATAATTCATATTTTCAAACGAATAGTAATACACAGCGATAGAAAAATAATTTATTCTTGACATTTCAGGTCGCCATTTTCTTCGCTGCTTTCGCAGCTGTGCACGCCTCTGAAGTTCTTTACGGACACGGAGCTCTTGTGAACACTGGAGTCAGTGCTAGGGGACAGTCTCAAGATGTAAGTACCTTAAAATATCTGAAAATGTCAAACTAAATAAATTTTTGTATGTATAAGAAATTATATCATAAAACCTGTTATTTTTGTTACAATCGCGTCAAAATTTTTCAAAAAATTTAAAGTTGTTTTGCATATTTTAAATGATGATTATGTTACAGGCTTATGGAAACTATGCTTTCGGTTATGACATCAAAGACGGACTCGGTGCCACCAATTCCCGATCTGAAGTCGGAGATGCTCACGGAAACAAGAAGGGATCCTACACCCTTGCCGACATCGACGGAAGGGCCCGACGAGTAGACTACGTTGCTGATGGTCATGGATTCCGATCCACCGTCAAGACCAACGAGCCAGGAACCGCCGCCAGCGCCCCAGCAGCAGCTCTCATCGCTAGCCCATACGCCGGACCCGTCGCCCCAGTCGTCAACCACGTAGCCCCAGCAGCCGCTGTTGTCGGACATGCTTCCTACGCAGCTCCCTTGGTGGCCGCCACCCCAGTAGCTTATGGAGGTCTCGGATATGGAGTTGGACATGGTGCTGGTCTTGCCTATGGTGCCGGTCTCGGATACAGAGCTGGTCTTGGACATGGTGCCGGACTTGCCTATGGTGCTGGCCTCGGATATGGTGCTGGTCTTGGACATGGTGCCGGCCTAGCTTACGGTGCTAGTCTTGGATACGGTGCTGGTCTTGGGCATGGTGCTGGTCTTGCCTACGGTGCTGGTCTTGGTTACGGCAAAGCTCTCATCCATTAAGATATAAACTCTTGTTTGTTGTAAAATGTCCTTTAGGTTACACACCTAAATGCCATAAGTATGTCTGTTGCACGATTTCATCAGCATTTCTTCTTGTTTGATAATATTTTGTCAATCTAATAATATTGCAAGATATGCTACATTTCATTAATATTTCTCAAGATTTAGGTCTTATTTATTGGTGTGTATCATAAACATGTATATAAATAAAAATATGTTGATCGCAAATTGGTTTCTAAATTGCTTTCTAGTCGATGATTACAAATTTAATTATCTATAAAATATTTAATAATTTTTAAACACGTAGGAAAGAGAAGGTATTTAGTGATCTAAAATTTAAAATCTCTGATTACGAAAGAAGGAAAAGAGATAAATATAGAATTTTAAGGAATGTTTAGTACGTTTTCAATTAAATTTGTAAATACAGTGCACAATTATCCTATTCTTGTATATGTAACTGAAAATTACATTTGCATCGATAAAATATTTTATTTAGCAGTTTATAATGTAGAATATGATTTAAAAAATGGATAGTCTCTTAAAAATATACCTGACCGTGGTTCAAAATTACGTATTGTTGTCCTCAGATCTTTCGAGAGATCACTAAGAGATCAATTCAAATATTTGGTAAGTACCAAAGTATCTTACATTTTGAATTGAGTTATATGCTGCAAATTTGAAAAAATACAAAAACCAATCCCTTAAAAGAGAGAAGTTTTAAATATTTTTATGGATTATTCAATTAGTATCTTTTGAGGTAAAATTATGAAAAATTAATTATGTATTAATCATCTAAAAGCCTATTTTAGATTTTTTTTTAATTTTAATTACGTAGTTTTGAAGCTTTAGAATGATGTATTACTTTTCTTTGCGGAAAGTATTTTTTAATTATCTAGACTTTCTCATCCGAGGATCTGTTAAATGTCCTTAATAGCTGATTGCTCAAAAGTGACCCTTTCTAACACATAATATACCTTTTCATAAAAACTATGAAATGTAGACACTTGAAAATTTTGTGAAGTAACCTTAGAACTCTAATGTACATTTTAAGCACAGAATTTATGTTTTTAAATGTATATAAATAAAAAAAATTTGCTTTCCTGAAATATTTCGCGGTTTATCACAGATTTTAATTATATTAGCCGAAAATCGAAGTGACTAGCTTAAATATCTATCGAATAACTATCCAGAGGATATATACTAAAAACTGCAGAACCTATGATAATAGTATGGCTAAAAAGATAACATCAAATGCTGCTTTCTTTAACATAAGCACACAATATATCATATATTTCAATAGCATCAACAGAAAAAATAAAGTAGCTGGTTTAAATGTCTACAACTATCCCTTGAAGATACGCTAAAACGTTTATTGGTTATGATAATTAGATCTTTAAAAAGTACATCAAACATACTTGTTTTGACATGGAAACCCGTACGGGGATGATTCTAAACACGTGGTTATTTCAATATATTGCTCGTGTTTTTAATAAGGCGTTCATAGTCACTTTTTACAAGTGAGATATTACTTTCATTAAATAAAAAAATACATTTTAATACATTAATGAGAAAACTGAGACAAATATAGAAATCATATTAGTTTATGGTATTTTTTTAATGCAATCCAAGATAAACATTAAGAAAAGGACTAAATCGTGTCTTTCTTATTTTCTTAAAGTATCATACTTTAGTCAAATTAAGAGGTCGCCCACGAAAATATTAAAGAATTAAATTAATTGATAATACGGTATGGCGTTCTTCAAACAAATTTTCAATACAAGTGATCATTCGAAATAGACTTCAAATATAGGTAAAGAATTTTTAAACAACTTAAACTTACGCTTGTAATTGATTACTGTCTGATATTTGTAAAATTTTTATACCTAAATAATATTTCCTTATCCTTTAGACAAAACAAAAGCAGGGAAGCATAAATTTTAAAATCTCTCCACAGGTACTTAATTAGGGGACGAGAAATTATTCTTTATGGAACTTATAATATTGTTTATGTACTCAAATACGAGTAATGCTTGAAGCAAATTTTGCAACATGAAATTATTCTTTATTTTTCAGAGTTCTATATGCCAAATACACCTTTGATAAACAGTTTTCCTCATCAAAACGTCTGAGTCTTTAATCAGAATATCGGAAAATTATTTTGTCAATCTGTTTTCATGTAGATAGTGTTGAGCTATGAATTTTCTGGAAAATTAGAATTTCAAAGTGCATGCCATCTGAGTCATAAAGAAAAGAAACGTTTCTTTTGTAGTGTAAACACACTTTAATTTATTTGTATTGTTTTTATTGGTACTGTGAATAAAAGTTTAAGCTCGCAATTCACTTGTCACTTTTTCATTCCTTGAATTCATGTATAGCTGCATTACATATATCCATTACTAACACTACACTCAAACGTATGTGCTTTCTGGCTTATTGATCCATAACATTCTATATATTCTTCAGCATGTATTTACGAAACCATGTTTAAAAGATCGAACTTGTTCATAATGGAACATATATTTATAAATTTAAAAGCAACTAAAGGAACTGAAAATAACTTAAATTATAAAATATAAGAAGACGAGTTATACAGAAAAGCAAGGATTCGCTTCAAAGCAATTTTCAAAATTGAATTTTATAATGAATTCAACTATAATTCAAAACATATTTCTTAAAGCTGCATATCAAATATTTCTAATTTGGTGATAAATACTTTTCATTTTATTTCCATCACATTAGTCCTGTCTAAAGTTAGCAAAATAACGTCTTTTCTACTTAATGTATCTAATCACTTAAATACAAGAATTACGTAACTCGCAAAATGAGTATTTTGAATTATATTTAAATTAGTGAAGCGCTGAGATCATACAGAATTTAATGCAAGAACTGTTATACTTTATAACGGTTTAATGAAAAATATAGGTACTATATATGAAACACGCATTGATTTGGAAACTAGGCCGAATCAATACCTGTTTCAAAGCCGAAATCTCAAAAGCCGAAAATTGAGTTACCTAGTTCTTTCATTCAAGTGACGATGAGTTCTTACAAACAACTACGTTGGAAAGTGAACAAGGATTGATTCTAAGCTATTAACGCTATATGCCGAAAGATTTTCTTTGGGGACAAAGCATGTTTAACGTCTATTGAAGCCATTTATTTAGTAATTCAGAAATTAAATAGGTCATGTAGAAACTAAAGCACAAAAACATTTATTGGGCTTTAGCCGCCATTTTAATTTTATGAGTGCTACTAAATAAGCAGTATAGAACAATTTGCCGACAGTTTCCGTAAATTTGAGATATTAGTGATTAAAATAATTGAACATGAGGTAAAACTGATTCAGAAACCCGGTAATTTATTTTGACTACACATTTTGAGTATTATAAGCTGTGAATAAAACAAACCGATTTCTGGTTAGAAGCATTTTTAATACCTTTTAACAGTCACGTAACACAAATGATATGACAGGTTATGTATAGGTAAGCAGTACATCAGTCATTTTCGGTTTGTAAGCTTATCATTTTCATTAAAAACCAGTTTATAACTTGAACATCTTTTGCATTCAGCTCTAAACATTTATTTAAATATTGAGTCAAATATATTGCAAATAACAAAAACGACTTTATAAAATCACACAATCACACAAAAATGTAGAAATGAATATATATTATCAATCCAGAGGCATTATATACGAGGAAGTGATCCAAAGTATCCGAACCTTTTCGAACTTCAAATACAGGCAACATAAAAGGTATCGGTTTAGCACAGAGGTACCTTGGAAACTTACACCCATGTGACATGAGGACGCATTACTCTAGTCTTGTGCTTATTTTGCAATAGTGCGTGGTTTTTATGCGTTGGTGAATCTGCCGGTAGCCTTTCTCGTGTCTCAAGAACTCGTACTAAAATAGAAAGTCTCATTGAGCGGTTTCTATTAGTCATACACATGCTTACAAGTGGTATAAGCATTTTAAGATGGTTGTGAAAGTTTTGAGATATAGGCGAATTTTGGAGGTCCTACAACAAGCAAATATCAAAAGAATGTCAAGCATGCGCACAGAGTTGTTCTGGAAAATTGTATTACCTGAACACTAACAATAGTTTTGGTTTATTTCAGACGGTTTGGGGGAACAATTTGTTTATGAAGTACCTATAATCTCTTCCACAAATCTCCTCTCCAATCCCCTCCGTCAAGATCTCCAACCAATTTTTCTAATGACGAGATATCTCATCCATCAAGATCAGTTTTGATAATATCAGGATACCTCATTGAGACATCCTCCAGGAGGATTAAGATAATTAAATGTGCCAAAATTGAAATAAAAATTCTACACCATGCGTTAAGTTATGGTTGAACACCACAGGAAAAGCATGTGATCAACGAGGAAACTTACGAGTCGAGTCTCTCACTCTCCCTTCCTTCCTCGATCTACCTTCCTCTCCCTTTCTCTTATATCTGTAATTTGTTGGGAGATATTTTTCCAGTATCAGAAACTAGGGATTGAGATCCGAACAATTTCCAACACGACCATACCCCATAGCCTATGGCATTCTTTATATTCAGTGTCATACCTAAGGGTGAAGACAGATGCCATAGCACTGAGCACCAGTATCTGAAGAAGCGGTATTCCAGAAATTATTGTTTAATAGCTTGGTTTTTCATCGAAAAGCGTTTTTAAAACGTTTTAATTTTAAACACGGCTTTGTCCTTTTCACAGAGGTATTTTTCAGTGTTATACGTATGAAGTGAATGTACTTTCACACACTCCATCTTTAAAATATGACGCTCAAAAATCAATTATTCTTTTCGTGTACCCCTAAAATCGTGTTACTATTCAAGAAACAAAGAAGAGACAAAACATTAAAATTCTCATACATCTGGAGACCACAAAATTTGGCAGAGGGGTGCATTTCTTTTTTCGTCCTGGAGACGTATTAACAGGATCTACTAACAAAGCCCAGATTTTTGATAGTTTTTATGCATAGTGTATCATCATAACAAAAATTAATGTTGGGAACATTAATACATTGACAAAATACACAACGTAAAATTATAATATTTATCTAATTATCCTCATTTTAAATACTTAAATTTTGTTTTGAACAAAAGGCATCATCCTCATTTTCTCTACGTTCTCAAAAGCTTAGTTTCGAATTTCATTATACCATTGCAATTATTTGTATATAATATAGAGAAAGACTTGTCATCCCGAATATCCAGATTATAATACCATAGAGAATTTATGGCCCGTTTGAACTAGAAAGTGAAACATAAGAATATTTCTTGCAATTCTAACCTTAAGCGTGTACTTATTGCGTACCAATCTAAAATTCCATATTGCTACTGAAAATTTAATAAACCCAATTTTCAGGCCACATGAAGCTAAAATTGATGCCATTGGCATTCTTACAAAATGTCAGTTGATTTCGACAAAAAGATACGAATATTTTTTTCTTTGTATGTATCCAAATAGGCAAATACTTCTTCGACTTCCAATTTTTAAATTTTATACAACGAGTAATCTTAGTATCTTTTTACATAAGTTAAGCAATTTAATTGTGTTTCCTGATCTAAAACTCCATAAGATGTGATCCTTTTCATATTATGAATTTTTATGAAAACTTGTAGCACTAAATATCATGGTGTGTAAAAGCATGTACCTATATTACAAGAAATTTAATTTACCAATGAAAAGGTTATTTAATTTATCAATGAATATTTTTTAAACAATACAGTTTTAAATGGAATATTTTAAGGTAGGTAGTTAATTAACGTCACACTGAGGTAACATAACGGGCTATTGGCGACGGTCCGGGATCGAACCACAAGGGAAAGATCTGAGGACAACACCACGTAATTTTGAACCACGGGCAGGAATATTTTTAAGAGACTATCCATTTTTAAATCATATTCTACATTATAAACTGGTAAATAAAATATTTTATCGATGCAAATGTAATTTTCAGTTACATATACAAGAATAGGATAATTGTGCACTGTATTTACAAATTTAATTGAAAAAGTACTAAACATTCCTTAAAATTCTATATTTATCTTTTCCTTCTTTCGTAATCAGACTTTAAATTATAGATCACTAAATACCTTCTCTTTCCTACGTGTTTAAAAATTATTAAATATTTTATAGATAATTAAATTTGTAATCATCGAATAGAAAGCAATTTAGAAACCAATTTGCGATCACATATTTTTATTTTATATACATGTTTATGATACACACCAATAAATAAGACCTAAATCTTGCGAAATATTAATGAAGTGTAACATATCTTGCAATGTTACTAGATTGACAAAATATTATCAAAGAAGAAATGGTGATGAAATCGTGCAACAGACATACTTATGGCATTTAGGTGTATAACCTAAAGAACATCTTACAACAAACAAGAGTTCATATCTTAATGGATAAGAGCTTTGCCGTAACCAAGACCAGCACCGTAGGCAAGACCAGCACCATGCCCAAGACCAGCACCGTATCCAAGACTAGCACCGTAAGCTAGACCGGCACCATGTCCAATACCAGCACCATATCCGAAGCCAGCCCCATAGGCAAGTCCGGCACCATGTCCAACTCCATATCCGAGACCTCCATAAGCTACTGGGGCGGCGGCCACCAAGGGAGCTGCGTAGGAAGCATGTCCGACAACAGCGGCTGCTGGGGCTACATGGTTGACGACTGGGGCGACGGGTCCGGCGTATGGGCTAGCGATGAGAGCTGCTGCTGGGGCGCTGGCGGCGGTTCCTGGCTCATTGGTCTTGACGGTGGCTCGGAATCCATGACCATCAGCAACGTAGTCTACTCGTCGAGCCCTTCCGTCGATGTCAGCAAGGGTGTAGGATCCCTTCTTGTTTCCGTGAGCATCTCCGACTTCAGATCGGGAATTGGTGGCACCAAGTCCGTCTTTGATGTCATAACCGAAAGCATAGTTTCCATAAGCCTGTAACATAATCATCATTTAAAATATGCAAAACAACTTTAAATTTTTTGAAAAATTTTGACTCGATTGTAACAAAAATAACAGGTTTTATGATACAATTTCTTATAGATACAAATTTATTTAGTTTGACATTTTCAGATATTTTAAGGTACTTACATCTTGAGACTGTCCCCTAGCACTGACTCCAGTGTTCACAAGAGCTCCGTGTCCGTAGAGTACCCCAGAGGCATGGACAGCTGCGAAAGCAGCGAAGAAGATAGCGACCTGAAATATCATAAATTTCTTGATTATTTATTAAATTGGAAAACATTAAACAATTCAAATTTACTAAATTTTTAAAAAGGGTTTTCTTGTATTGTATCTAATTAAGTATTGGAATAGTTTTAAAAAATAGTGATCACAATTTTAACCATTTGTATTATTAAAAATTATAGTAGTTAGAAAAATGAAAATTTCTTTATGAAATTGTCTTTGCATGAAATAATTGCTTAATAAGAGGAACTTAATCATGATAAGTAAGAACTATTTCGCGTAAAATATTATAAAGGGTGTTGTATGGTAAGGATAGATGGAAAAAAACTTTTGTTGACCATAAAGCAAAGTTCTAAGTTTAATTCTCATAAGTTAAACTAAAAACCTAAGTCTGCATCTCAGTCTTTAATGTTTCGTTCAGAAAAGTAAAACACAAAAAAGTTAAAAAATATGAGACCAATAAAAGTATTAAATAAATCAAATTGTTCGCAAATCACGAGTCGAAAATGCAAGAAACACAAAAGCAGAAATTAAAGCAGATAATCAGAATCTCTTACCTTAGCGATCATATTTGGATTTGTTTTCACACAAGTGTAAGTCAACTGTGATATTGAGGAGGGGAAACTACCCTCTTATATACCAATACCTCACAAGGTCGTAACCTTCTTAATTCATACAACACCCGTTCGAAAAAAAGAACAACTTTTAAACTAAACGTAGTAACAATCCCCACCCTTCATGTGGTATCGTACGATCGCTTGCTAGATCACCTTCGGAAATCGTAATCTTCGACATCTGCATTCCTTAACTTGTCATCATTAAATAATCATTAATGTTATCTTTACTCTCGTTTGACGGGGTTTTTAAAAATGGAGGAAACAGATAGTAAAATCGCCACACGTCATATTAGATCGAACAATAAAGAATCTAATTTATTTTTTCCTTTCCATCTAGAAAGTATGATACGATGTCACGATACTCTATAACTATACTCACATATCAAGTTACAAAATTATTGTTATGTTTAATGTGTCGTACTGTGTTCACTTTTGTTGAAATATTCTTCTGTTTAATGAATCTAAATATTTAGCTTCTGTGTTGTATTTTGTCATCTTCAAATTCTTTTGTAACATCTCGTAATTCTTTGTTCATGAACAATTATTTTAGATTGATAACAAGTTCAATAATTGATGTTAGTTTATCTTTAAATACCTTGTAATATGGAAGTTAATTGTCTTTTTTTCCAAACTGCTCATTATTAAATAACAAAATGAACCTCATATACACAGTTGAAAATATTTTTTAAAAATTGTAGCTCTCGGGACATTCAATCAGTGAAACCAGAAATGTAATATTTCTGACTGTTTTGTATATTATCGCTATGCATATACCGTTTAAATCCAAAGAATGTTTAGTTTAATTCCCATGATGTATAATGTCGAAATTTACTTTTAATATGACTGGTGATTAATTTCTTATTTCACATATGTTAAAAATAAAGTGCAGAAAACTCAGAATACATACAAATACAAATTTATTAAGTGAGACCAAAGCTATTATCTCCGATTTCATGGTGTCTACTAAACAATGGAAAAGCAATGGTCATCAAACAAAAGCTGGGAAAAACAGTAACAGCCGAACGGAAGGTACACAATCTTGTCAAAAGTTCTCTACGATACCAAAAAGTTGGATATAAGAAATTAATATAGTGTAACCAAACTTCTATTGAATCTACCAAAATCTACTGAACTCCAATTAATAATATTTTGAAGTTATAAACAGTTAATTTTTCTGTTGCTTTGGGGGTGGCTGGTCACTGCAAGCTACGACCTTCGTTTCGTAACTAAACGCAAAATTTTCATGAAATCTTCTCCACAGCAAATCTTACTGATTGCATCTTGCTTTGATATCACATTACACTTAAATTCTCCCGAAGCTCAAAAGTTATCAGAGAGCATTATGCATTCAAGGTCGCCTTTGGAGTCATAGCACACAGTTTGAAAACGTTTGGTATATTATGTTTTTATTGCAAGAAGTAACTATTCTAATAACGGTTCTTTCAACATAGTTGGTTGAATGATGGGAGTGGATTTTCATGGTGCAAGGGCCAGATATGGCCAAGCTGTGCCAGGCAATGTTTTTCTGTGAAGTTAATGAACATACAAACATAAAATGGAAATAAATTTTTATTGACACAGAAGAGAAAAATACACCCAGGGTAGTTACAGGAAGAACCTGTACCGCCTACGGCTCTTTTCGATATGGAGATGTGTGATGACTCCTATTTATATTCAAAATGATAAACCAGCGTTTTAGAAAATGCCGTAGCTTTGTATCATTTCCTTTAATTAATCTCTACGAACTCTTTTTTTTAATTTTGTTCCATTTTTGTTTCCGTTATTTTTTGTTCCGAAACAGGCACATACGCTTACTGAACTAGAGAAGGGAAAGAGGAAAATTGCTTCGGCACTTGTTTTTTAAGGGTAGAATGGGGTAAATTTTCAATTGATACGACTAAAATTAAATTCGGAAATCAGAACCTGTCTACCAGTCTATTTCACTAATGTAATCATTAATCATTCTTCAGCGATAACACATCAACGAAATTCTATTCCATGATATTCCATTCAAGGTGAAAGCAAAATAATACATTACTTCCAATTTAAAATAAATGAACCAATAAAAAAAATTCTGTCAGATGTGCCAGAAATACTGAAGTCTAGTTTTCGCGCATTCAAAATACAGATTTGTGATCTTTACGTATTTTATGTATTTCATGAATAATGGTGGTAAAGTATTTCATAAGTAAGTGTAATGTATTTCATAAAAGTAATTTTTTGTCACAAAATTATTTGCTAAAGAAAGTTAAATTCATCGATTTAGAAGAATCTAGAGGAGTGGATTTGTGAATCTGTACTCTCGAAGCTCTCTCCTAATGCATATAAAAAGCACTAATTATCTATATCTAAAAAGTACTTTCTGGCATTGGATCGCATTGTGATATTATTCCATGGTAAAGCGTTATAATCTTGTTAATGTTGTTTACCTTGCCATCGAATCCTTGAATTTGAATTTTTATGTTATGGAAAATGAGTCTCGAAAAGTTGGATTTGAAAATAATCTTTGGTAACACCTTCGCTCCGTCCCTCCACAGTAATCTCGGACTCTACATGCTGCCAACAATCTTTAAAAAACTAGACTAAGGCATGTAGCCGAGAAAATTGTGCTACAGGTAGAAAGTGCTTAGACTGACCTCTCATATTTTCTTGTTATGTATTATTTTCGTGTTACGTATTATCCACACACATAATGACTAAATAACCAATGAATATTCTTTCTAACCAATATGAATTGGTTAGAAAGAATTCATGATTACATTTAATCTTTAAACAGATTCGATTGGTCTTTTTTACAATAGAATCCTTTGGAAAAATTATTTTAGTCATTTTCTCAAAATAGAATCCTTTGGAAAGATTTATTGTTCAAGAAGATAAAACTGGTTAGAAGTCTTGCAGGGAAGACTACAAGTGGAATTATGCGTGTGAACCCTTCAAATGGTTAAATTCACGCTAAGGTCTCATTCCATCCCACATCTCAGGTCTTGAAACTGAGTCTCGTGACTCGGTTGAACCGACAGTGGAATGATAAATTCGATTTTTGAAAAAAATACTAATTTTTGAAGGGGAAATTACTCGCTTCACTGCCAAGAATTATACTTACAACACTATTTTCTCTGTTTCTCTTTTCTACTCAAACGGTAGTTATCTATTTTACAATTTTTAATAATAAACTGATACCTAATTAAAATACAATTTGTTTAAATATATAATATAATTCGGATAGACCTATTTGGAGGGCAATATCTAGCCTGCTGTACGGTTGCACCAATTCGGAGGAAAGTATGTGGCTTGAGGAACAATTTAACACTATCGGATGATCGTATATGGTCTACTGGTTGTTTCCGGAGGATCGTATCTGGTCGGCAGGTTTGGTTGAACCTATTCGGAAGGCCGTATCTGATCCGATGGCCAGTTGAATCAATTCGGAGGGACCCATTTGACCTGCGGGCTGCTTAAAAATATTAGCTAGAACTTTATCGTAAGCATTTTTTCTGACTTACGCATGTTTGTGAACGTCTGACTCCATCCAGAACAACAGCTATTTCGCAAATAGCTAAAAACCTACCTTATATGTTATAAAAGTCTACCTTATAACGCAACCACTTTAAAAGGAGACTGGCCGAATTAGTTTTCTCACTATGAGCGATCTGATATTTTATTTTTGTATTCAACTAGTTTCTAAAGGCGATTTATACAAATATTCATAAAAAGCAATGGCCATTAAAAAACCTTCGGAAATATGAATTCTTTTGAAGGTAGTCGGGGAAAAGAGACGACATTCACACATTCTACTAAATGGGTGGAGTTGTTGGAACACATTTTTTAATTTTTTTTCTTGCAGTGTGGACAAGAATACTACCAGTTTGGAAAGATTTGCCCTTGTAAAAATGTTTGTATAAAAGGAATGGTATCGTCCATTTCGAATCATAGTTCTCAGTTCACTTCATTGAGAAGGTCGATTACCCTAAACATTTCCAAACATGATTGCTAAGGTAAGATTTCAAAATGTTTTCTGTCTTTAAACGTTATACTCTAAATTTTTGAATCTGTTCCTTTGCTAGGATTTGAATGTGAAACCATTCTTTGCATTACTATATTGTTTTCTTTTGTGTGTGGTTTTAAGCTATTTAAATCTAAAACTTAAAGTATCAATTTCAACTATTCTTGATATTGCTTCAAAAGAATTTTGTGAACATTCTTCGTCCACATTTATCATAGCCTTTCATTGTTATAAGAAAGAACTCAAAATGATGTACTCTATGATACTTTTCAGTTTTATACTCTGTTACGAAATATATTTAAGTAATTTTTTTTACTAAAAGAGATTGTCAGGCCATAAAAGATCATTATGCTGACAATAACACTGGGAAGACTTCATTGACTATTACATTTGAATTATTGTGCTAAGGAACGTGGACATGTAATGATTGCTCGTGTTGGTTGGTTGTTTTGAAAATGCATAGCTCGCTTTTGTCTTCGCTTACATTTATAAAAATTCTCAACTCACTGGAAATGTTTGAAATATTAGAAAGTATATTGTTTAAAAACAAAATGCAATAACAACATAACTAGCTGCCTACAAAAAATTTATTAATGATTAGGGTATTTCGGGATTGCTTTTGATAATTAAGAAAGGGCTGAAACATCAGATTGGTGCCATGCATTCACTTATTCATATTTTCATAAAATAATAAAACATAGCTATACATAAGTAATTTATTTTTGACATTTCAGGTCGCCATTTTCTTCGCAGCTTTCGCAGCTGTCCACGCCTCTGGGGTTCTCTACGGACACGGAACTCTTGTGAACACTGGAATCAGTGCAAGGGGGCAATCTCAAGATGTAAGCGAACATTGTACTACTATCTCTTACAAATTACTTATTACATTTCCTTGCACCAGAGCTATATTATAATCAGAAATATCACTTGGAAATATCGTATATTTATTCTATTATATCTAATTTAATAGGGCTATGGCAATTATGCTTTCGGATACGACATCAAGGACGGACTTGGAGCCACCAACTCCCGATCTGAAGTCGGAGATGCCCACGGAAACAAGAAGGGATCCTACACCCTTGCCGACATCGACGGAAGAGCCCGACGAGTAGACTACGTTGCTGATGGACATGGATTCCGAGCCACCGTCAAGACCAACGAGCCAGGAACCGCCGCAAGCGCTCCAGCCGCCGCCCTCATCGCCAGCCCATACGCCGGACCCGTTGCCCCAGTCGTCAACCACGTAGCCCCCGCAGCCGCTGTTGTCGGACATGCCTCCTACGCAGCCCCCTTGGTGGCCGCCGCCCCAGTAGCATATGGTGGAGTTATCGGACACGGAGCTGCCCTTGGCCTCGGATATGGTGTTGGTCATGGTGCCGGTCTTGCCTATGGTGCCGGTCTTGGATACGGTGCTGGTCTTGGATACGGTGCTGGTCTTGGACATGGTGCTGGTCTTGGACATGGTGTTGGTCTTGGCTATGGTGCTGGTCTTGGCTATGGTGCTGGTCTTGCCTACGGGGCTGGCCTTGGATATGGAGGTGGTCTCGGATACGGCAAAGCCCTCATTCACTAATAGAATCATTCCAATCTTTGGTAAGAACTAAAGTGGCTCACAAATTTTGAACTGAGTTATATGCTTCAAATCTGAAATACATACCATATCGAGATCACTTTTAAGACGATAGTTTAAGTATTTCTATTGGATTTTTCAAAAATGACTTCTGAGACATGATTATGAAATATTTATTATTTATTAATCATCAAAAAATTTATATTCAGATGTTCTGTTTTAAATAGCTTTAAGCTTTAAGATCATGTTATTTGATAACTGTGAGGAAAGTATTTTTCAAAAATATTGCTTTTATAACATAGATATTCCCGTCTGAGGCCTTTTAATTGTCCTCTATGACTGATTTCACAAAAGCGACTTTCTGTCTCATAATGTACCTTTTCAAAAAAATTATCATAGGTAAACACTAGAATATTTTATGAAATAACCTTGAAACTCGAATACACATTTTTAGCACTGTTTATATGGATATTGAAATATATATTTAAAATAAAAAAATACAACTGCAATACTGCTTTTTCAGAATAATTTGGCAGCGTATCATATAGTTTTATTACATCACTAGAAAAAAGAAGGTGGCTGCTTCAAATATCTACAACTATTCAGTGAATAGACACTAAAAAATATAGTCTCTATGATAATTATATTGTTAAAAAGGTACATCAATTTTGCTTGTTTTAACATGGGAAGTAATGGGAATTGTGCTAAACTCTAGGTTACTTTAATACGTCGTTCAAGTTTTTAATAAGCCGTTAGTCATCTCTTTTCAACTGAGATAATCATACATTAAACAGAAATATTTACTGTAAATCTATTCATGAGAAAACTGAGACAGATATAGAAAACATATTCGTATTATCAATATTTTTGAACTGCAATTCAACTTAAACATTATGAAAAGGAATAAATCTTGTATGATACTTTAATGTATGATGCATAAATGTATGATACTTTAGTTCGATTAAGTGGTCATCCACTTAAACGCTAAAAAATTAAATTTAATTGATAACATGGTATGACTAATTCTTCCAAGATTTTTTTAAATACTAGTAAGTGGTCTGGATCACCCGAAATAGACTACATATATACGTAAAGAATTATTTTTTTAAACAACTTACGTATACTCACACTTGTTTTCAAATTTAAGTCTGATATTTGCAATTTTCATCTCTAAGTAGTAATAGTTTTTATCATTAAGAGATTTAGACAAAATAAAAGTAATGTATAATTTTTATAAATCCTTTTTCAACTGTTGTGAAGCGTTAGACACTTTCTCCAGGGGGCATGCCCCATGCATGAACTGATTTCAAAATGTAAATTAATACCAGTATGCTATGTCATTAATACGTGGTGGGAGATCCTTTTCATCAGCTGTGTATACCTGGCTATAATTTCTTGTTTATATTATGTAAATAAAACTTGTGCTTTCCGGAGTGTTAAAATTATGTGGTGTGCAGGATCATTTAGAGATATGCATACTGCTGCATCTTGATTCCTGTAATTTTTGCCGTAATGGTCATTGAAAAGGACTTAAAATATTTCTTTATGGTACTTATTTTATTGTTTATGTACTTATATTTTGCTAAACAAGTAGTGTTCGAGGTAAATTTCAACAATTGAAATTATTCATTATTTTTCAGAGTCTGATGTACCAAATACACCTTTGATAAACAGTTTTCGTCAACAAAACTTCTGAGTGTTCAATTAGAAAATCAAAATGGATGGAGTGTTTAGCTATGAATTTTCTGAATAATAATTGTAAAGTGCTTACCATCTGTATCAAAAGGAAAAGAAAGGTTGCTCCTTGTATTGTAAACATACTTTAATTTATTTGCATTGTTTTTGTTGTTGCTGTGAATAAAAGTTTAAGTTTGCAATTCACTTGTCACTTTTCATTCCTTGAATTCATTTACAGCTGCATTGCATTATATTTAGTATGTATTTACAGAACTATTTTTTAAAGATCAAACTAGCTTATGATATATAATTATAAATTTAAAAGCAACCGACGGGCAGAAAATGACTAAGTTATAGATTATAGTCAAAGACGAAAACCATTTTAAAATTCAAGAGTTGAATTTTAAAATGAATTCAATTGTAGTTCAAAACTAAGCTACATATATATTTCTTTAAGCTACATATATATTTCTAATTTGGTGATAAATGCTTTAGATTTTATTTCCATCACATTAGTCCTGTCTAAAGTTCGATCTGGAGCAAAATAACTTATTTTCTATCTAATATATGTTTTTAGACAGCTACATTGCAAAGCAAACAAGTTTTGCTGTTAAGTTATATTAATGCTACAAACTGAATGATTTTCTCTGAGGATCAAGTATGTGTATTGCCTATTGAAACAATCTTAATTAGTCAGAAGTAAAATATATCGTGTTGTGTGTAAAGTACAAAAGTCTTGAAATTTTTTTGGGTTTCAGTCACAATTTTAATCTTATGATTAATGTAGAACTTCACGTGGTTTGCAGAACAATGTAGCAGTCAGTTTCTGTACAAGTTAAGATGTTAATGATAAATAGAATCGAACTTGTGGTAAGATTAATATACTCAGAAAAACTATTAATTTAGTATGGTTATACAAATTTTAAAATATTTGAATCTGTGATTAGACTGATTTCTGGATGTAAGCATTTTTAAGTCACTTAACGTAAATAATGGAACGAGCTATGTTAAGTGTAGACAGTCAATACATCAATTATTTTTATACTACTAGCTAAACTCTTTCATTATAATCCAGAGTATTTTGTCCTGAACATATTTTTTAAAGGTATGAAACACATATTTATTTAAATATTATTGGAGCCACATATATGCATTGCAAAGAACAAAATACGATTTAAATGCTTGAAAAAAAGGTAAAAAAATAGAAATACTAGAAATATTCTACTATTAAATTCTAGAAATATATACTTAATTACTATGAACTATTATTAAATACTAGAAATATATATTGAAAATACTAGAAATATATATTGAAAATACTAGAAATATTTTATACGCGATTGTGCTCATAAAGTATTCAAACAGATTCGTAACATCGGAACCCCGCAACATAAAAGGTATTGATTTGGCACCCATAAATCACGTTACTCTCACCTTTATGGTTATTTTGCAACTGCTTTGTCGAAATGTCACAAATATATACAACACAAAACTCTATCAAGGAATATACATCAGATTTATCAACGAAATTTCTCGAAACTTGCACAACTTTAAAGTCGTGGATACTCTATAGAGAGGTTTGTATAAGTCACAATAATGTTTATAACGTTTATGAATAAGCATATTATGACAATTGCGAATGTTTTGAGATGGAACGAACAGCAAAATCGAGGCCCACAGCACTCAAACTTGAAAAAAGGTAGTAGGTGGCGCAGGTTTAATTCCTGTATCTACCATCTCTCTCTCTCTCTCTCTTCTGTATGAGTAAAACCTTTCTTTGTCCGGTTACTTCACGGAAAAATCATTACATGGAGCAGCTTAGCCAGATCTGACCCTTGCTTAAAGGAAACCAATATCTTTGTTTCTCTCTTCTGTATCCGTAACACTTCCTTTGTGTATATGTTCATTTACCTAACGTAGCTTGACAAGATCTGACCCTTGGTTATAAAATCCAATCCCTTTACTGTATCAGTAAAACTTCTTTGTAGCGCGCAAATTCATAGTAGGGTATCATAGAAAAATCTATCATCAACGAGTGAAACTGACTTCTGGGAAAATATGATTTCTCACATCAGAGCAGTTCAAAATCTCTAAATCAGATAATAAAAGATTTGTTTAGAGGAAGTTCCAACGATAACTTCATTCTTAACCCTCTCAGGGGTTCATCCGCATATATTCGTTAGAAGCAACCTACAGTCTTCCCTGCATGACCGCTAACCAGTTTTAACCTTCTTGAGAATATAATGTTTCCTAGGATTCTTTTAATCATTTGATGTGGTTACTTAATAATTACTTGTATTATGTAAAAGCAATACTACACTATTCGGAAATCTAGAGACGCTCAGAGGGTTAAGAATGTGAAGTCAGCCAGTTAAAATAAGGAGTTGGCTGTATGGCCACAAATGAGTTAATTCATTTCTTATTGCTGGCGTCCCATGCAATGTGCAGTAGAAGTGGACTGTACAATCAGTACATTCATTTGCAAAATTCTATGTACATTAACAGAGGCCGTGGCTCTGAAATAATGATTCCAAGCGAAGTGCTTCCACGTGTTCGTTCAAAATTTGTGCTTAGGCATAAAAAGATCGACGTACAGCTGGTCGAAGAATTCTTTTAACACTAGAAGTTCTAAAGATAACAAGAACAAAGATTCTAAATATATATATCTTTAAATAGTGCCACAACTGGCGTCTAAATAATAGAAAAATAATTAAGCTGCAAACGATTCTTAATTCTTCACGAGCCAAGATATCGCTGCTCTGGAACAATAGAAGGAAAGCCAATGCCACTGCTGTAGCATAAACTTTAAATGTACATACGAAATAAATAAAGATATCAATGAGAGCGTGCGAACGATTATCATTTGGCATTTGTGCAAACGATAATTATCCTTCACCTGCGAGTCACAAGCAGATGGGAATAGGTCAGTTCTCTCTTTCTCTCTCTTACCCTCAGGGGCACATGTTCTTTAGGTGTGTACAGGCATCACAACCCCGAGGTATTCGAGTGATCTATTCTCGCTTTCATTTTTGTTCTCGTTAACCTTTCTGGGGTATTTATTCTTCTTTCTACCATCATTGGTCCTTAGGGGCACTTCTCCTTTAGGTGTGTATGGGCTTCATGGACCCGAGGTACTCTAGTAGGCTTTTCTTTTTACTCGTGTTTACTGTCTTCAGTAAATACGGGTGTCGCGCTCCTGGCATACCCAACCTATCTTTTTTTGCTTACATACCACTACTTTGTTCCCCAATCCCTCTTTTTCCCTTTCCACAATATTTTTTACTTGACGTTGTTTTGTGTTTGGCACAGTTCAGTTTGGCCAAAAATATGACCTTTGCGCCATAAAACTCCAAACCAACCAACCTCCCCCTTCTATTGATATAGAGGTGTTGCGAAGTATTTTGTCAGTCACAGTCAGTCTAAGGACTGATACGAACAATGTTCAGCGGGATCGTGAGTTATTGCCTATAGCCATCATTATACGCAGTGGCGTATCTATAGGAGTAGGCAATGGCCCAAGCGTTTATATCTAAAGTGGTCACATATCAAAAATGTTAACAAATAGCTCTTTTATTCTTGGAAAAAAAAATTTTAATGCTTTAATTTTAAACACAACTTTGTACTTTTTACAAAAATAAATCTTAGTGTTATGCACGTGAAGTAAACGTGCTTCCATGCACTCCATCTTCAAAATCTAACGCTTAAAAATCAATTCTTTTCGTGTAAACCTTAAAATCGTACTGCTAATCAGAAAACAGAAAAGAGACAAAGCAATAAAATTTTCACAACTATCTGAAGAGCACAAAACAAGACAGGGACCAATTTCTTTTTCGTTCTGGAGACATCAACAGGATTCAATAACAAAGCTCGGTCCCTTTTGCTAGTGTTATACGTTCTCAATAATTAATCGCAACAAAAATTAACGTTGGGAACATTTTTATATTATCAAATTAATATCGTAAATTTATAATATTTCGTCTATTTATCCTCATTTTAAATAGGCAAATTTTGTTTTGGACGTTGCGACATCAGTCTCATTTGCTCTACGTCCCCAAAAGCTTAGTTTCGTCCCCCTGTGATTACACATATAGAAAAAGTTTGTCACTCCTTTCGAATATCCAGATTATAATGGTAGGTATGGATTTTAATTAACGGCGCACACCAGATTATAATGCTATAGAGAATTTATGGCCTTAATTAGACTAGGAAGTAAAAATAAGAATGCATATAGTAACTATAAATTTAAGCGTGTTGAGGACGAATCCATTGGAGGATTGAGGACCAATCCCAAACATTATAATATTAGTGAAAAATTAATAAACTCTATGTCCAAACCACACACACATAACAAGCTAAAATTAATGCCTTTGGCATTTTTATCAAATATCAGTTGACTTCGTATATTATCTATGAATATTTCTTTTCTGAGTGTATGAAATGTGCAAATATTTTTTCGACTTCTAATTTTTAAATTTTATCCAACTATCATTATTAATAACTATTTGATTAATTAAGCAATTAAAGAGTGTTTTATGATGTAAAACTACATCAGATCCTTTTTATGTTTTTATGAATTTTTCTGAAAACATGTAACAGTAAATATCATGGTGTGTATATACTTTTTGTAAGCATGTACCAACTTTACAGCATATTTGATTTATCAATGAAAAGGAAATTCAAATTCAATTTTAAAAGGTACATATACAAGGAGAAGATAATTATGCAATGCATTTAGAAATTTAAATGGAAAAGTACTAAGCATTCCTTAAAATTCTATATTTATTTTCCCTTCTTCGTAATCAGAAACTTTTAATTTTAGATCAGTAAATACTTTCTCTTTCCTAAGTGTTTAAAAACTATTAAATATTTTATAGATTATTAAATTTGTAGTCGTCGAATAGAAAGAAATTAAGAAACCAATTTGCGATCAATATATTTTTATTTTATATACATTTTTATGATACACACCAATAAATAAGACCTAAATATTCAGAAATATTAATGAAGTGTAGCATATCTTGCATTGTTACTAGATTGACAAAATAATATCAAACAAGAAGAAATACTGATGAAGTTGTGCAGCACACACTCTGACGGCATTTAAGTAAGTGTAACCTAAAGGACATCTTACAAAAAACAAGAGTTCATAACTTAATGGATGAGAGCTTTGCCGTAACCAAGACCAGCACCGTAGGCAAGACCAGCACCATGTCCAAGACCGGCACCGTATCCAAGACCGGCACCGTATCCAAGACCAGCACCATGTCCAAGACCGGCACCGTATCCAAGACCAGCACCATAAGCAAGACCGGCACCATGTCCAAGACCAGCACCATATCCGAGCCCAGCATCATAGGCAAGTCCGGCACCATGTCCAAGACCAGCTCCGTATCCGAGACCGGCACCATAAGCAAGACTGGCACCATGTCCAACTCCATATCCGAGACCGCCATAAGCTACTGGGGCGGCGGCCACCAAGGGAGCTGCGTAGGAAGCATGTCCGACAACAGCGGCTGCTGGGGCTACGTGGTTGACGACTGGGGCAACGGGTCCGGCGTATGAGCTGGCGATGAGGGCGGCTGCTGGGGCGCTTGCGGCGGTTCCTGGCTCGTTGGTCTTGACGGTGGCTCGGAATCCATGTCCATCAGCAACGTAGTCTACTCGTCGGGCTCTTCCGTCGATGTCGGCAAGGGTGTAGGATCCCTTCTTGTTTCCGTGGGCATCTCCGACTTCAGATCGGGAGTTGGTGGCACCGAGTCCGTCCTTGATGTCATAACCGAAAGCATAGTTTCCATAGGCCTAAATAAGAAACGTCGTTTAAAATATGCAATACAACCAAAAAGTTATTGCAGAATTTGTGATTGATTGTAAGAGAAATAACACGATTTATGATATATTTTCTGCAACATATAAAATTTTTAGGTTATTTTCAGATATTTTAAGGTACTTACATCTTGAGATTGTCCTCTAGCACTGACTCCAGTGTTCACAAGAGCTCCGTGTCCGTAGAGTGCACCTGAAGCGTGGACAGCTGCAAAAGCAGCGAAGAAGATGGCTACCTGAAATAACAAAAGTTTCTTGATTTTATACTACATTTGAAAACATTAAAACATTCTATTCTACTTCAAAATTGTGTAGTAGTTTTCTTGTATTGTATCAAGCTAAAGGTTAAAATAGTCTAAAATGTAATTATAAATTAGAAATATTTTATTATAAATTAGTATTTAGAATTTTACTGAGCATTCTTTTGATGAAATAATTGTTTGAGTATGAGAACGTAATCTTGACTAGTAAACAAAATTCTGTTCAAATATTGTTATAAAGATTATTCTATGGTAAGAATGCATCGAGAAAAATGTTTTGTTGACAATAAAGCATAAAGCCTACGTCTTGGTCTTTATCTTATATTTCAGATGATTTTTTAAGAAATTATATAAACTATAACACAGATAAAAAGACTTTTCAATACAAATTGTTCGCTGATCACAACAACAAATCCCATGTCAAAATATAGGTTCTTTACAGAACGCTACAAAAACGTTCTGGGCATTAAGTAATTGTTTAAATATGAGAACTTAATCTTGACAAGTAAACAATATGATTTTTGCGGAAAAAGCTCTTGTTGAGAATAAAATCTAAAGTTCTAAAAAAATGAAATCTATATTTTAAACTTTAATGATTCGTTCAAATAAGTAAAACACAAATAAAGTGTTTAAAAATGTGTGTGTGTAACACAAATAAAAGTATTAACTAAAAAAATTGTCCGCAAAAATCACGAATACATCACGTTCCTCGTCAAAAATGTAGGTAAAACTTCAACCACAAATCAAAACAGAATTATCAGAATATCTTACCTTAGCGATCATATTTGGATTTGATTTCACACAAGTGTAAGAGAACTGTGATATTCAGAAAGTAATCCTCCCCGCTTATATACCTATATCTTACAAGGTCGCAACCTTCTTAATTCATACAACACCCTTTCGGAAACAAAACAAAAACTTCTAAAATAAACATCGAGACATGAAGTTTCGTGCGATAGCTTTCTCGATCACCTTCGGAAATCGTAATCTTCGACATCAGCATTTCTTTACTTGTCACCATTAAATAATCATTAATGCTCATTTTATTAGCGTTTGACGGGTTTTTGAAGAAATGGAGGAAGCGGATAGTAAGAAAAATCACGAAATGCCATCGAGTGTGGCATTTCCTTAATTAGATGTCAGAGATTAAATATGACAAAAAGAATCCAAATTTTTTTGCCTTTCATCTCGAAAGTATGTCACGATATTAAATAACTATACACACGTATCAAGTTGCAAAATTGTGGTGTTTTTTTAATGTGTCTTATTGTATCCACTTAAATTGAAATATTCTTCTGGTTAACGAATCTAAATATTTCGCTTCTGCATTCTATTCTGTCCCATTCTCAGTCTTTTGTAACATCTTGCAATTCTTTGTTCATTGATATTTATTTTAAATAGATAGCAAGTTCAATAATTGGTGTGATTTTATCTTCAGACACATTTTAAAATAAAAATAGAGAGGGGTAGGGGTTGTTCTTTTATAACTGTTTACATTTTCAAACAGGCGTGTTCTTGATAGAAATAAGTATCAAAATGATGAACCTCTTCTACACTCTTGAAAACATAGAAAATAGGATATTCAATTAGCGTAATCAGAGATGTTACATAGCTCTATCAGAATAGTTTTCAGTTCATTTTTTTATGTTTAATGTCACGATTTGATTTAAGTGACACACGATTGCTTCCTTACGTCATAGATGTTAATCCTAGATAAGATTAAAATGACTCGAAATATATGCAAAACAACTTTATTTTTGTAAATCTGAAGGTATCTCCGATTTTTCAGTGCCTACTGTACACTCTAAAAGCAATGGTATTTAAATAAAAACTAGAAAAAACAGTAACGATCGACTGCGAAACGACAATCTCAAAGATACAATCTTGTCAAAATCTCTTGAGTATAGAAAATTAGATATGCTCCTATGACTCCTCTTCGGCACAAATGAAGCACCTTCAGGTGTCTACAAATATATAAATGGTATATAAAATATATAAATGATGGCGAAAGGTATCTTCTAGTGAAAAGATAACGATAAAACAATAAGTTTTAGATTTCCTTTTTTCCGCTGTCAATCATTTAAGGTTGGTTGGTTTCGGATTTTAAAGCACAAACGCCAATTTAGCCAAGCTGTTCATAACACAAGACAAACATCAAGTAAATGGACATAAACACATAAGCAAAGCTTTAGTGGCCCAGAAGAGAGAAATACACCAAGTTACAAGAATGAAACATTCGTGTCCTCGTTCTTTACCTTCGGGATTGATCCCGGACCGTCACCAATAGCCCGTTGCGTTCCTCCACTGCAATGTAATTTTAACTTCCTATCCTTCCGCTAGTTGGTTGATTGGTTTGGGGTTTTAAGGCATAAGGAACATATTTGGCCAAGCTGTGCCAAACAAAAGACAAACAATATCAAGAAAATGGGCATATATACACAAGGACATTTTTACACAGAAGAGACTCACAGAAATGCACACAGGGTAAGTAACAAGAATTGAACCGTCTCTAACTACAACTCGTGGGTTGCTAGGGCAGTGAGGAAAACTGAGGGCACTGAGCCATGGTGGTCCCAAACAAATGTCTTAAAAATGAAGAAAACTCTTGACTGAAATTATAGTGTAGATGAATTTCTCATGAATCCAACTTTTTATAAGAGTTAGATACATAGGTAGGTTAATTAGCGTCATACTAAGAACCACACAACGGACTATTGGCGACTGTCCGGTATCAAACCCGAAGGGAAAGATCCGAGGACAATACCACGTAATTTTTAACCACGGTTAGATGACGAGAACAACACCTGAGCTGTGGCACCCCACTCTTCAAATTATCATACCACGCTAACGCGATGACATTTGAAGCTACGATAAATTTAAAGTGCACCACACCCACGTACACGACGGTCTTTGGTTGGACCGAGTTTCCAACTCGGAACCCTCCAATTTCTAAGCCGTTACACTTTCAACAGGACTGGACTGCCGCGACCCCACTAGTTAAGGAGTCTTTTAGCTTGGTTGGTAGGGATATTTTTATGCTGCAAGTGCCGGATCGGGCTAAAATGAGCCACGAAATGTTAAATGAACATGCACACAAACAATAGAAGTTTTACTGGCACAGAAGAGAAAAATACCCTGGGTAGTTACTGCACTTTTCGATATGGATATGTGATTAATCCTATTTATGTTTAAATAATAAATCAGCGTTTTAGAAAATTTTATTCGATATATTACAGCGAGAACAAACACTGTCGGTGCAAAAAATTAAAAACTTCAAACTTGTTACTACTACCCTTGACTGAAACATTGCTCTCCTTTGAAAAGTGTGTAAAATACAAGAACACGGTAGCTTCAAATCGACAAATTGGCGACTAAAATTTTTGTCGCCAAACAGCTATTTGGATAGGCCGCCATATTGAATGCCTTCCACAATCCAGCAAGACACTGAAGTATGTAAAGAGTTAGAAGTAAGAAATTGAAACACGATTCAACACTTTCAGTCCAAATTTCTATAGCATAAACAGAATTTTATTTTTTAAAACCTTCTACAAGAATATGTGTTACATATTCCATTGCTGTATCAGCGGAACCACACTCTTCAGCGGCTTTTATTAGCGGAAGCTTCTCATTTTGGCATTTCACCACTCTACCACCTTTTATTTTTATTTTGGTTCATTAACCCTCTATGTGGTATCGGAGAGATATTCCGTCCATCACGATCTGATCAGTTTTGTTGATGACGATATACCTCATAGAGGCAAAACTGCCCTATAACTCTACTTCTTTATTTCTTTTACTCTGACTCTCTATAAAATATATATGTAGGGAAAATAATTTATCTCTTGTCTAGAACTGATGACAGTTTGGAACATGTTTTTGCACCATGGTCTGACCACTACAGAGCAGCTATGGTAAACCACCAGGAAGGTTAAGTTGCCATTTATTTATATTTCAAAAAATCAACCACACATACCTTCCTATTTTCCCACCATTTAGAAAATCCCATTACTCGAATACTTGACATTGAATCATGTTACATTTTGTGCATTGCATACTGAAAGGGAGTATGAGTTAACAGTCAAGGACAAGAGATTTCTAAGTGTTATGGAAACAGGGTGGACGCCCTTCAATGTGATGAAAATGCTTTGCATTATGATTCATTCAGAATTAATTTCCAAATTACCTGAAGATTATTATTTACTTAGAATAGTTAAAAATAAATGATGGAAAAGTGTTTGACAGCATGGGTGTGGAATGCACACAATTTTCGAATGATAAGGAAAAATCAAGATTATGTCAGAATTCGCCCTTTTTATTTTTCTTAACGCTAATTCATCATTTAAGAAATGTTTTTCGAAACTTGTTCACTAGTTTTTAATCATTAGTTTTTTTTCAAAGGTAACACATCAACAAAACTGTATTCCATGATATTCCTATTCATAATGTGAAAGTAAAATAAACCAGCATTACTTTCAATTGAAAATTAATGAACCAATGTAAAAGAATTTTGTCAAATGTTCCAGGAATACTGAATAGTGCTAGTTTTCTTGCATTGAAAATAAAGTTTTGTGTTCTTTATGGAACAATTTTGTGATCAAAATTATTTGATTAAAAACTGTAAAATTCGTGAAGGATCTTTGGAAATGGAATCTTGGATATGTGAATCTGTAAGATCGAAGCTCTCTCCTAGTGTTGCATAAAACATACTAATTATCTCTATATAATTTGTTTTAATAAGTATTTGCATGCATTGGATCGCATTGTAATATTATTCCACGGTAAAAAGCAATATTCTTACTAATATTGTTCACCTCGATATTGATTTGAATTTGCTTTTACGGAGAAATCGGTCTGGGAAGTGGATCTGTGTTGGATTCAAAAATAACATAGTTGGTAAAATCTTCCCGCCATCCTCCCTCCAATAACAACCCTTCCTACATTGGGACACAATCTGGAAAAACCCTGGACTAGAGCATGTCAAGGGAAAATTATACAGCATACAAAAAGTGCTTAGGCTTTGCATAATTTAACCTTTAAATTCACATTAAGGTCCCATTCCATTCCATATCTAAGAACTTAAATCTCCTGGATCAGTTGTACCGACGATACATTTCGATTTTTGAAAGGAAAGAGACAAATTTGGTAAAGAAAGAATTTTCAATACTATATAGGAGGGGCAATTACTACTACGCTGCAAAGAAATATTGGAATTTACAATATTTCCTTTGTTTCTCTTTTTATACTCGAACGGTACTTACCGTTTTACAATTTTAAAAAATTAAATTTGTGATATTCCCATCATGTGCGCTCCGTTGTACGAAGGTAATTTCACGTGAAGATGAAGACTGGTGAAATGAATGACTAGTAGTTAAAAATATAAATTAATCGAAAATAAATGAATGTATAAAATGCTGGCAAGTTTAGCAGAAGGTGGAATCAAATAAAAGACAACAAATATATTATGTAATTGTAATTTTTTTAAGTTAATTGTAGAACAGATATTCGGAGTGGATGGTGCGGTAACCTTAGAATGTAAACAGTGCACACTGTACATATGCATATAATAAATCTATATATATAAAATAGGATGTGTGTGTGTGTGTATGTGGGTATATTTTCTATACAAATCTACACCGTTTGACCAATCCACACCAAATTTGGTACACTTATAATTTAGAACACTGCGGTCAGCATAGGCTAACTCTTAACCCCCGTTCTATTGGCCCTGGGGGGCTAAAAACTATTCGAAATCGCAATAGAAATAACATTGAGCATAGATTGATTGCTTTAGGCAGCGATGGTTGCTTTACCACTGTTGATCGAAAAACAATTTTTTCCGAAACAAATTAAATTACAGTATTTATGTTTGAACTGACTTTTTAGTTCTTCCCATGATGTAAATAAATTATAGATATTTTATTGATGAAGGGGGAAAGAATATTTTAAAATATTTATGTTTGCAAGGAAATTCAAGGAAAGGTTTTCAGGAGTTCAAGGATTATTTTCAAGGAAAGTTGGTGTATATTTCGACCAACTTTCCTTAAATAATTTATCGAATACGTAATGATTTGTAGAATTCTGTTTCACGAGGCTTTTTAGGTAAGGCGTGTAACTTATTTTAAGGTATCCGACTACCTTTAAAACGCGATTTTCGGCGGAAATTGCGATTTTCCAAATTTGATATAATATGAAAGCCCGATTTCTTATCTTTCCAAATCTGTTTAAATTTTGTTCCTACCATGCATAGAACGTAAGATACAGGTCTTTTAATACTACATAGTCGACACTTTTTAAAACCGGAAGTGCCTTTCTGCAAACAGGAAGTGAACGTAAAAGTTTGTTTACATTCTTATTTTAACAAATTAAAGAGTTAAAATTTGCTCTGAAGTGTGGATTTTTTTTATTAATTAAAAAAAATTAATTAAAAAACTACTTTTTACACAAAAATACATCTGGCAATCATGTTTAACTTCACAATCTGGCATCAAACTTGAGTTTCAGTTTGTACACAATTTGAACTCGTGATTTTCGATCGTGCGTTCAAAAAGTTCTACAACTTGATAATTCTTCTTGCATAAAGTGATTTTTCTTTACAAAATGGGAAAGAGTATTGCCAGGAAGAAGAAACACCACTTCAAAGGTAATCAACACTCTAAAACACTGAAGACTAACAGTCTTGAAGATCCAGTGTGCACAGCCAGTGCTTCAAAACTGCAAGCATCTAGCTCTTCCAAATTCGAAGTTTTGAATGAGGAACTGTGTGGTAATCGGATTTTCGACCTGGAAACTTTAATAAATATATTTTTGGTGCTTCCATGTCCCAAATGCTTTGCTTCTGGTTTGCATTTAGTTGAAGACTCCAGGTATGGATTGTGCTCACACTTCTCTTTGAAATGTCACAATTGTGATTTTGTAAAAGGCTTTGCCTCCTCCAAAAAGAACAAAAATGTACCTGAAGTGAACTCTAGAATAGTTTATGGGATGAGGCAGATTGGAAAGGGATTTTCTTCAGCGTATAAACTGTGCACCACGCTGAATTTGCCACCAATTTCTAAAGCTGCGTATAACATCCATGAAGAGAAACTCTTGAAAGTTGTGTCCGAGGTTGCTGAATCTTCAATGTTAAAAGCAGCTGATGAAGTTGGTTCAAAGGGAGAAGACAGTGAATGCGGCGTGTCTGTAGATGGAACGTGGCAGCGTAGAGGGTACACTTCTTTGAATGGTTGTGTTGCTGCCATTTCAATTGACACGGGAAAGGTTCTCGATTTAGAAGTCATGTCCTCATACTGCAGAATTTGCAAAAGATTACAGAAACTGAAGAGAAACCCGTCATTTGAATCACAGGAAGCTGACCATATATGCCAGTGCAATTTTAAAGGGTCATCAGCAAAGATGGAAACTGTTGGTGTCGACAGAATTTTCAAGAGGTCAGTGAGCACTCGGAAGCTGAAGTACACGAAATACTACGGTGAGGATGGGGATTCTAAAGGCTATTTGTGCGTCCAAAACACATATGGCGAAAAAAGTGTTTCAAAACTGGAATGCATTGGGCACATTCAAAAACGGGTGGGTACACGTCTGCGAAAATTGAAAAGCAAAACCAAAGGTCTGTCTGGTAAAGGCAAGTTATCAGATGTCTTTATCGACAGACTACAAAATTATTATGGCATTGCGATTCGCTCTAACGTGGGCAACTTACAAATGATGCAGCAAAATGTAATTGCAGCTTTGTTTCATTGTGCTTCATCACCAAAGAAACCGATGCATGGCCAGTGCCCTATTGGTGTAGACAGTTGGTGCTATTACCAGCGAGCTGTAAGCGAAGGGAAAGAACCAGAAAAGCTCAAGCATTCTGGTTTGCCCAACAATATTTTAAATGTAGTCAAACCAGTGTATTTAGAGCTTTGCACCAGAGAACTTTTGAATAAGTGTCTGCATGGCAAAACTCAAAATGCCAATGAAAGTTTCAATGGTGTTATTTGGCAGAGAGTTCCGAAGGAGGTTTTCGTCAGCCTAAAAACTGTAAAATTAGGGGCTTATGATGCAGTAATACAATATAATGATGGATTTGAGGGTTGCACCAGTGTTTTAAGCAAGATGAACATTGAAAATCTTGGTTACTTCACATTAAAAGGTTACCAAAGTTTGGATCGCATTAGAATCAGTGATTCCAAGCGCCATACAACACCCGTTTCAAAGAAGCGCAGGAAGGTTTTGAGGGCAATTAGGAAAAAAAAAGTAGTTGATTTAACTTCTATAGAAGGTGATCTTTATAAATCAGGATCATTTTAGAGCTACATTTTCCATTTAAAGGTAAGATTCATTATTGAATTTTGTTTTTAGCTTTTTCTTGAAATTGACATTTTAGAATTTTGCTTTTACGCAAAACATGAAAACTCAAAAAGTTATGCTTCAAATGTTATGAAATTTGGTAGGAATACTTTCAAAGAGTTTATAAAGGGAATGTACCACTTCTGTAATTGTGCATTAATTAGTTTTTTTATTTTTAATTATAAAAGTTATGCGTTGCTATAATTTATGGAAGATTTTCTTCTTGGTTGTACTTGAACCTCTCCAGTTTTTAAAAGAACTGGTTTACAATGATGTGAGAGGTACATTCCCTAAAGGAGGTTTCAATCTTCAAAATAAAATTTACAAAATAAGAATATCTTAATTTAAATTTAAGTTATCATGTTTTGCGGTGGTGCTAGTTTTTGTCTATTTTTCACCCCTTTTTGGGGTTTAAATTTTAAAAAAATTATTAATTATTTTTTTTATATGTTATTCTCTAAGTTTTTAACCATATTCTATAATATAATGCACAAAAAAAGTCAAATTTCAAATTATTTCAAAAAATCCTTTCCGAAGGTAGTCGGACACCTTAAAATGTCCGGAATAGATACATGTGAATCCTCCGTTGAAAGCAGTGATTTTCTTTCTGAAAAATTCTGTAAAATCGACCTTCTGCTTTTTGAAAAAATTTTATCTATTCAGTTTAATTTGTCTACACCGATTATATTTATTTCTAAACCAAGCACCGTTATTCCGAAAAGCACAAACGAAAAACTCATTGATCATAAAAGCGTAATTTTGCTACTCGGTATCTGGCAGCACCAGAATTAATGTTTACTTTTTTTATAAAACTTTGTAGAACTTTCTAGAAAGTTGGGGAAACGGAAACTTAATTGGACTCATGGTGGAGAACATTCCAGCACCCACTCGATTCTTAGCTGGTCGTATTTAAAGGAAGCTAACTCGGTAAGTCTTCCAGTTTATCATCTTTCAGTGAATCTGGCAGTTTTATTTCGCTCTTTTGATTGTATAAGTGTTTCCTACTTTATTCGACAGTGATAGCGTACATTTTGGATTTATATTTCTAAACGGATGTAAGTACTACATAATTTTAAATTCGTTTTTTCGTTAATTTTAGCTTTTTATTGTATTCTATAATAGATTTCATTGCTCAGTGAGATGTGCCTTTTGCTTAATTTTTTAAATAAGTTTAATGGGATCAGAATTAATGCTTTTTTTACACCAGAATAAAAGTTTATTTTTAACATGATTTAGAATTCTGTGTTTGAGTATTTTGATTGACAGCTTTTAAGTAAGGCATTAATTTTTTTTATTTGTGTTAAAAGTTTGATATTCTCCTAAACTGATGTAAGTACTTCACAATTTTAAATTTGTTTTACCATTCAGTTTATATTAGTTTTTTATTGTATTCTATAATAGATTTCATTGTTCAGTGAGTGTGCCTTTTGCTTATTTTATGAAATAACTTTTTAATGACAGATTTCACTGCTCTGTGATAGTGTGTCTTTTGCTAATTTTATGAAATAGCTTTTCTTTGTATTCTATAATAGATTTCATTGCTCAGTGAGAGTGTGCCTTTTGCTTATTTTATGAAATAGCTTTTTGTATTCTTTTACAGATTTCTTTGCTGTAGCAATGCCTCCAAGGAAGCGGAAGGCAATCGGCCAAGTGCAGTCAACGGCTAAGATGATGAAAAATGAGCGTAGTCAAGAAACTTCCGAGGAGAGGAATAGAAGACTTGCGATTGCGAGAGAGAGAGCTACTACATCTAGAGCAACAAAGACGGCACAACAGCGTGAGACCCTACTACAGGATAAGAGAGATAGAGCAACTACATCTAGAGCAACAGAGACGGCACAGCAGCGTGAGGCCCGACTACAGGATATGAAAGAGACAGCTACTACATCTAGAGCAACAGAGACGGCACAGCAGCGTGAGGCCCGACTACAGGATAAGAGAGATAGAGCTACTACATCAAGAGCAACAGAGACTGCACAGCAGCGTGAGGCCCGACTACAGGATAAGAGAGATAGAGCTACTACATCTAGAGCAACAGAGACGGCACAGCAGCGAGAGGCCCGACTACAGGATAAGAGAGATAGAGCCAAACGATCACGGACTGCGAGCCATTTTAGCTTAGCACTGGAAGGATTTCACTACAATTCACATAAAGACTACTCGATGCATGCAAGTGTTACGATCGGGAAAATGGAAATGGTTTGTACTTACTGTCAAGCCAAAAAGTTTAAATCAGAGTCTACTGGTATTTGCTGCAAAAATGGAAAAGTTAAACTTTGCCAACTGGAACCACCACCACAAGACCTTTTGACTTACACATCAGGAGATACGTCAGAGTCGAAGCATTTTCTAAGTAACATCAGAAAATACAACTCATGTTTCCAAATGACATCATTCGGCGCCACATCAGTTGTTGGACAGCCCGGATTTCCGTCGACATTCAAGGTGCAAGGGCAGGTTTACCATAGAGCGGGATCGTTGCTTCCGCTGCCAGATCAACCACCAAAATTTCTACAACTATATTTTATTCAAAACGAACAAATGGAAACTGATCAGAGGTGCGCCTACATCTCGGGAACAAGACGTCAGATTGTGTTAAACTTACAGAGGATGTTTCATGAGCACAATAATCTTATTAAAACGTTTGAAACAGCATTGGAACATATGCCAACAGATGAATATAAAGTAGTCATAAGAGCAGACCGAAGACCAGCAGGCGAACACGAGCAGCGTTTTAACTCTCCTCAAGCAGATGAAGTCGCGGTGGTTATATCAGGAGATGAGTTTCATCAACGGGATATCGTTATTCAACGACGAGGTGAATCATTGCAGCGTATTTCGGAAACACATCGATCTTACGATGCTCTGCAGTACCCAGTAATATTCCCCCATGGTGAAGATGGATATCAATTTAATCTGAGGCAGATCAACCCAAGAACAGGTGAAACAACGAGCAAGAAAGTTTCAGCGATGGATTTCTATGCGTACAGATTAATGGTTCGAGATACTGGGCAGAACCACGTATTGAACTGCAGGCAATTGTTTCATCAGTTCATCGTCGATATGTACGCTAAAGTCGAGAGTGAACGTCTCCTTTACATTCGTCTAAATCAACGTAAACTGAGAGTTGACGAATATATTCACCTGAGAGATGCTGTGGCAAATGACGGGAACGTTGAAAACCTCGGTGCCTTAGTCATACTACCAGCTACATTTACAGGCAGTCCCAGACACATGCACGAATACACACAAGATGCTATGACGTAAGTGAGGACGTACGGGAGACCAGACTTATTTATCACCTTCACCTGCAATCCCACTTGGACGGAGATCAAGGAGGTTCTTACCAATGGTCAATTACCCAGTGAGCGCCACGACTTGATTGCGAGAGTATTTAAACAGAAGCAGTTGAAACTGATTGACGTTATAACAAAGGGCCATGTATTTGGAGTGCCGAGATGCTGGATGTATACGATTGAATGGCAAAAAAGAGGGCTGCCACACTCGCACAATTTGATCTGGTTAGCGGACAAAATTCAGCCCACTCAAATCGATGACGTTATATCTGCCGAGTTGCCAGACCCGGAACAAGATCCCGAACTTTTTGAAGTGGTAACGAAAAACATGATCCACGGACCGTGTGGAAATCTCAATCCCATTTCTCCGTGTATGAAGGACGGAAAGTGTACCAAGAAATACCCTAGAAAATTCATTAAAGAGACACAAACTGGAAATGACGGCTATCCCCTGTACAGACGGCGGGCTCCGGAAGATGGAGGGTTCACGGCGAAACTAACGATACGCAGCAACACGGAAATAGAAATCGACAATAGGTGGGTTGTGCCCTTTTCGCCGCTGCTGTCGAAAATGTTTCGGGCACACATCAACGTGGAGTACTGCAACAGTGTGAAATCGATTAAATATGTGTGCAAGTATGTCAACAAAGGTAGTGATATGGCTGTTTTCGGTATCAGCGACGAGAGATCGAACGATGAAGTGACGCGGTATCAATTGGGAAGATACCTCAGCAGTAACGAGGCAGTTTGGCGAATACTGGGTTTTTCGATTCACGAAAGACACCCTACTGTTGTTCACCTCAGCGTCCATTTAGAAAATGGTCAGAGAGTTTATTTCACAACAGAGAGCGCCCCTAGAGTGATTGATCAGCCACCAAACACGACTTTGACGGCATTCTTTCAACTGTGTCAGCAGGATTCTTTTGCGAGGACTTTGTTGTATCCTGAGATACCTCGATATTACACGTGGAATGCGTCGAGGAAAATTTTCTGTAGGAGAAAAGTTGGCCAGCCCGTCCCTGGACATGATGCAGTCGCGAGTGACGCCTTGGGTCGAGTGTACACTGTTCACCCCAACAACGCCGAATGCTATTTCCTTAGGATGCTTCTTCACTCGGTACGAGGACCTAGATCTTTCGCAGAGATGAGAACGGTAAACGACGAAGTATGCCAGACATTTAGAGAGGCCTGTCAGAAGTTGGGTTTGCTGGAAGGAGACCAGCACTGGGATGACACGTTGCGAGAAGCCGAATTGATCTCCCTACCAGAGCAAATCAGAAACCTGTTTGCTATAATATTGACTACATGCAGTCCATCGAATCCAAACACTTTATGGGAAAAGTATAAGGAGGCCCTGAGTGAGGATATACTCGCCAAAGTCCGGAGGGAAACCCCGACATTAGAAATCGCGTTTGGTCCGGACATTTTCAACGAGGCTTTGGTTATTCTTGAGGACAAATGTGTGGCCATGACAAATAAAACATTACTGCAATTGGGCCTGCCTGCACCAGTAAGAGATCGACGAGACGTACTTCGCGCAGATTACGTGCGAGAAACGAACTACGACGTCGAAGAGCTGAGTGCATACGTCGCGGACAAGAAGCCACTTCTGAATCGAGATCAGAAAAACGCATACCAAATTATCATGGATCAGGCAGCAAAACAACAAGGTGGTATCATTTTTCTTGATGCTTCTGGGGGCACAGGGAAAACATTCTTGATTAATATAATACTGGCCGAAATCAGGACTCGGGGAGAAGTTGCTCTTGCCATCGCCTCTTCGGGAATTGCGGCGACGTTAATGGAAGGAGGGAGGACGGCCCATTCTGCACTTAAGTTGCCACTTGACATCGCCAGGCAGGAAAATCCTACCTGCAACATAAGCAAGGCAAGTGGTCGGGCGCAGGTGCTCGAGACTTGCAAATTAATCGTGTGGGACGAATGCACCATGGCTCACAAGAAAGCTCTCGAGGCCCTCGACGTCACTCTGAGAGATCTGAGAGGAAACGACAACCTGATGGGAGGAGCTCTGGTACTCCTCTGTGGAGACTTTCGTCAAACTCTGCCCGTCATCCCGAAGTCGACGCCGGCCGATGAGATCCATGCATGTTTGAAACATTCGTTTTTGTGGAGACATGTGCGAAAGATAACTTTGAAGCAAAACATGAGAGTACATCTGGGGGATGAGAGTGCTCAAATTTTCTCAGACAAACTCCTGGAGATCGGAGAAGGCAGATTGGCAGTCGAGTCTTCTGGCAAGATTAAATTCCCATCCGATTTTTGTAATCTGGTGTCGTCCGTCTCAGAGCTGATAGATGCAGTCTATCCGTCTGTTTCCCAAAACTATCACGATTTGAACTGGTTGCGAGAGAGGGCCATTCTTTCTGCTAAAAATGAAGACGTCCACGACATAAACAATCAAATACTTGTCATGTTACCAGGCGTGGTCACTGAATACAAGTCCATCGATACCGTAGTAGATGCCGATGAGGTCGTCAATTTCCCGCCAGAGTTCCTGAACTCGCTTGATCCGGCTGGATTGCCACCACATCGTCTTTTACTTAAAGTGGGATCTCCGGTTATTTTACTGCGGAACCTCGACCCGCCAAAACTTTGCAACGGCACGAGGCTGTGTGTCAAGAAGCTGCTGGGCAATGTAATGGAAGCGACTATCTTGACAGGAAAGGGAGAGGGTGCAACAGTTTTTATCCCACGGATACCACTCATTCCGACGGATCTCCCTTTCGACTTTAAGAGATTGCAGTTTCCAGTAAGACTTGCGTTCTCGATCACGATCAACAAGTCGCAGGGGCAGTCTATCAAGTACTGCGGAGTGGATTTGAGATCGCCGTGTTTCTCCCACGGACAACTTTATGTTGGTTGCTCGAGGGTGGGTTCACCCAAGAATTTATTTATTCTTGCTCCCGGAGGTGAAACTAAAAATGTTGTGTATAATCAAGTTTTGTGTTAAATTTATATTGCAGTGAATTTGTAAAATATTTTACTTTATAATGCGTGTACTGTACTTATACTTTTAGAACCTGTTAATATAATTACTTTGATTTTACACTATACATTGATTTCATTCCTTTTCCTGTCCAATAGAAGATTGGGATAAATACCCGGGCAAAGCTATGTTGCCGTTGTTTGAGCATTACTAAATCTAACTTTTAGTTGATTGTATAAGTATTTCCTACTTTATTTGACAGGTGTAATGTGCATTATTGAATTAAAGTTTATTATTTTATTTCTATATGAATTTTATATATTTACATGAATATTTGTTTGATAATAAAAGGATATTTAAAATATTTCATTATTCATAATTTACATTTTGTAATGAAACACGAAAAACTTCAACTCATTAATCATAAAAGCGTAATTTTGTTATTTTAGATTTGGGAAACCAGAATTAATTTTTATTATTTTATAAATTTGATTTAGCATCCCGTGTTTGTCTATTTGAGTTAACACAGCGAAATGTTGCAGTCATATTTGAGCATTACTAAATTTCATTATCGTCTTTATCAATATTTTCAAATATCTTTTTTCGAATTGCTCTGTTTCAGAATACACTCAGGCAGTCGAAATTCGACACTGCGCATCATTCGTTTTTTAGAATTCTGCATTTTTTCGTCGGAATTTCGTTTCTGTTCGTATTTATGTCTTAATCTTTTAGATATTGCAATATATTCAGGAATTAAATGCATATATTTGCGTCCGAAGTATATAGTAGAAGTTATGAAAAAGTTAAAACGTATTTTCCGTACAACTTAAATGATTGCATTTTTCTGTGAAAGAAAAGTGATTATTCTAATTCACTTTTCAAGCAACATTTAACCATTTCAACCCGAGCAACGCCGGGTAATTCAGCTAGTCATTTATAAGATTGCGCTCCCTGTGCTCACCACAGTAACATCTAGTACACCGCTCGGTCAGATCTGTTGCAAAATTGTCACAATTAAAGTACAATTTGCTGACATATTTAATTTAATTCCGATTATACCAATTCTAAGGGCATAAATCTGACCTGCGGGTGGCTTAAACTAATTCGGAGGACCGTATCTACTCTGCGGTCACCATGAACCCATTCGCTACAGCTTTATCTTACGCGTAGGTATTTTTTCTGAAGCATACATGTTTTATGAAGGTATAATTTCAACGAGGGCAACATCTATTTCGCAAATCGCGAAAAGTTGGCATTATGTTTATGCCCTTTATAAGGGAGAGTGGCTGTATAAGGAAATCGTTTCCGAGTATGCATAATCCGATAGTTATTTTTCTTTGCATTCGCATATTTCTAAACCAATTTAGCAAAAATTCACAAACAATCATTAAGAAGAAATGCCATTCAGAAATAAGAGAAATTCTTTTGAAGGTAGTCAAGAAAAGATACGACGTTTATTCTAAATGGGTGGGGTTGTTAGAACACATTTTTAATTTTTTTCCTTTCAGTGTGGACAAGTATGCTACCGATTTGGTAGGAGATGTCCTTGCAAAAAATGTTCGTATAAAAGGAAGGGGTCTGTCCATCACGAATCACAGTTCACTCTATTGCTTAGGACAAATAATCCTAAACTTTTTCAAACATGATTGCTAAGGTAAGATTTTAAAATGTTTTCTGCCACTTCAAGCTTTATGCTCTAAATATTTGAAGTTCAGCTTTCGCTTGAATTTAAATTCTTAACTAGTCTAACTCAGATTAAATTATTTAAGTTTTAAAGTAAATTTCTTAATCTAAAATAAAGTATAAAGTCACTAAAGGTTATATTCGCTTGCTTCAATGGAATCTAGCAAAGAATTCTCAATGATCTTTCGTTGGCATTTAATTATAATAGAGAAAAGTTTAAGGAAAACGTAAATGACTATATTTGTTTTTTAATTTGGTGCTTGTAATACGTTTTTTAAGTATACAATGAGGTTTTTGAGAAAAGAACTTGTGTTAACGTACAAGACCATATGAAATTGAAAATCTCTATTGAATGTTTTATTGGCTAGTTGTAGTTTATTAGTCTGAGGACTACGAAATGGTTTTAATGGATGTTTCTTTAGAGAAATCATATTTCGGTCTTTCCAAATAAAAATTCACTCAAAGACATACCTTCCTTAGGTATGTACGGACTTCACGGGATTGGGGTATACTAGTAATATTTTCTTTTCCCTTGGGGTTTACTGACTTTAGTAAACACGGAGGTCACGCTCCCGGGATATCCAAGCGATCTTTTCCTGCTTTCATCCCACTACTCTATTTCCCGATCCCAATTACTTTCAATTTCACATTTTTTTACTTTTTTGTTCATTCTTTACCGTCTTGTGTTTGGAGCAGCTTGGCTAAATATCGTCTAGAACCCAGAAACAACCAACTAACCAAACTAATAAAAATAGCTTGTCCAATACTGGACCTTGCGCCATAAAACCCAAATCATCCAACCTAATAAAAATATCAAATTCAAAAACAGTTTAAAATTTATTTTATATTTAACTTTGAATTTTTTCTATGAGTTATTAAAAGCTAATTGATTGCATATGAAATTACTATTATTGTATCTTTCACATCAAGTACATTAAACCGCCAGACTTCTCTTAAAAGCATATGGACAAGTAAAATTTATTTTACATTACCATGCTAATGTAAAACAAATGCTACTTGAAATCATTCCAGCCTGCCTATTTCATTTGAATAGCTATATTTCTTGAATTTGAAAGTTTATAGTTCAAACACTTTGTTCTAAAAGCATTATCTAAATTATGTGAATCCATACTTATCAATTCAGAAAAAATCTAACAGCCTTTTTTATACTAATGATTAGATTAACCTACAATTATTAAAAGTTATCCCAGTGCAGTATGGTGTATTTCTCTCTTCTGTAACATTAAAGCTTTCTATATATTTCCAATCCACTTACTTGACGTTGTTTCGCGCAGGTCAGACAAATATACCCTTGCGCCTTAAACTAACCTTGCATCCTATAATACAGTGTCGATAGAAATTAGAATTTGTATATTTTTGAAATTTTGTTTATAGATATTTTTATTTCAATGAATGTTGAAGTAAAAAATGTTGATATTACTTTTTCATAAATATACATATTATTTAATATTCAGTTTAAATGTTTTAAACTATGCTTTTTAAATTTTAAAAATTATTAGTAAAATTATTATCAAATTTGAATTTTAAGAATGTCAAATAAAATTATTCAAATTTTGTGTAATATATTCTTTTGATACGCTAGCTGTAAAGAAAAATTCATACTCATGTGCATTTGCTCTTACACATCCATTCATTCATATTTCATGTAAATCATAATAATAACAATACATAATTATAATTTTTTGACATTTCAGGTCGCCATTTTCTTCGCAGCTTTCGCAGCTGTTCAAGCCTCTGGGGTACTCTACGGACACGGAGCTCTTGTGAACACTGGAGTCAGTGCTAGGGGACAATCTCAAGATGTAAGCATACAATTATAACAATCTTTCTCATAAATTCCTATTTAAAATATCTTTCACGCTCTTTCGTTTACTATAATATATTTAGTTACTCACATCATTTATATGATTCTTATAACCAAATAATATAATAATCATAAGCATCGATAAAAAATATATCCAACTTATATTCAATATATACCACCGTTTATAAATCTATGACAACTTCTAAAATATTCTACAGTTGCTTCTAAAATATCGATACTTTCCTTCTTCGTCCTTAATAATTCTTCTTTCGCAGTTTTACCAACCTTAATGTAACAAAGCTAAATGTAGTCTCTTTTCTTTTTAGGGCTATGGCAACTATGCTTTCGGTTATGACATCAAGGACGGACTCGGTGCCACCAACTCCCGATCCGAAGTCGGAGATGCCCACGGAAACAAGAAGGGATCCTACACCCTTGCCGACATCGACGGAAGGGCCCGACGAGTAGACTACGTTGCTGATGGACATGGATTCCGAGCCACCGTCAAGACCAACGAGCCAGGAACCGCAGCAAGCGCCCCAGCTGCCGCCCTCATCGCTAGCCCATACGCCGGACCCGTTGCCCCAGTCGTCAACCACGTAGCCCCAGCAGCCGCTGTTGTCGGACATGCTTCCTACGCAGCTCCCTTGGTGGCCGCTGCCCCAGTAGCTTATGGTGGAGCCATTGGACACGGAGCTGCCCTCGGTGCAGGATATGGTCTTGGAAATGGACTGGCTCTTGGACATGGTGCCGGTCTTGCCTACGGAGCTGGTCTCGGATACGGAGATGGTCTTGGACATGGTGCCGGTCTCGGAAACGGTGCTGGTCTCGGATACGGTGCTGGTCTTGGACATGGTGCCGGTCTTGCCTACGGAGCTGGTCTCGGATACGGAGCTGGTCTTGGACATGGTGCCGGTCTCGGATACGGTGCTGGTCTTGGATACGGAGCCGGTCTTGGATATGGCAAAGCCCTCATCCACTAAGAAAATCGTTCACGTCTAAGGTGAGTGTTCAAGAATTTTATATTATGGATTTATATATAAGCTTAAATCCTGGAAGAGCCATAACATAATTCTTCTTTCAACAACATAGTATAAATACTGATATCGATTTTTTGAATATAATATCTCTTCTCAATAATGTATAAAATATTTTTGATATAATAGGTAATTTTATTTAATCTATTTTGTGAAAATTAAATGGCATTTAATTTAACTTCTAACCTATAAAAAGGAGAAAATATTGAGAAATACATAGGTCCTGGAATTGTTCTTTTGAATAAAATTGAAACATACAGAATTTTGAATAAATCAGGTTTTTCAATAGTGATAGAATCTTAACTCAATTTAGAGGCTTCTCCCATGGATATAAGTTAATCGATAGTATGTTGTGGATTAAGTTCATGATTCATCCTGAATTTGAACACCTTGATTTTCCATAATAGACTATATGAGGTTAAGAATATTTTGACTGATCTACTAGATAAAAAAACAATTGAAATTATAACATCTTTCGATTTTCTTAGACTAGAGAATTTCAATTTTCATATCAAAATAACATTTCTTCGTCACTTATACAAACAATAAGCAACAAATAAATAATTTTTTTAAACAAGTTTATGTTTTTTATAATTTTGGCAATAATAGCCATTTAACATTAGAGTAAAATTCAAATTGTTACCACAAAGTTAAATTAGGTTAAGCAATCTCGAAACTATAATGTTAAAAATTGTTATAATGCAAACATTAATAAACAACGTTATGTTTTTCTTTTCAGATTGTTATATGTCAAATCAGATTGTTTTTGTTAATCTGTTCTTGTCACATGGAGTTTCCTTAGATACTAGATAACGCTTACGAAGTGCATGACCATCTGTTACATTGATAATGAGAAAAGAAGGGCTGATTTTGTATTATCTGCATATTTTTATTTATTTGCATTGTTAATTGAAATTGAATAAAAATGCTCACGCTCAAGAAGAATATCGTAATTTTTGTTTCGTTTGTTACACAAACATATCCGTATTGTGATTATGTAGGCTGTTTGTAAAGCTAACAAACATTAACATTTGTTCCTTCCGAAACTGAAGGCATGTTTTTTGTTTGTAAAGCTAATTTAGCAAAACTGAAGTATACTGGCTTCAGGTGGCACCGAAGGAGTTCAAGAAAAGTATAATTTTAATTTCATTTTTCAAATCTCTTATAAAAAAACAAATAACTTTCAATTACTGTTTCGGAGTTATGTTTTGATTTTCACGTTTAGTAAAAGAATCATCCATCTTATACTAGTCTATTACATTACTTTACTCAATAAATCGCTATATAATTTTATGCCCTAAAATATTTTTTAAGTTTAAAATTTATGTATTTATTATTGTATATTTCATTGTGATTACAACACAATATATTTATATAAGTGAAATAAGCTTAATATTTTAATCACACAGAATATATTTTTTATTGCTCGTGTCAAGCCTACCTTATCATGGGCCAAGCCTCCTTCAATTAGATGTGGTTCAAAATTACGAGGTCTTGTCCTCGAGTCTGTCCCTTCGGGTTTGATCCCGGGCCGTCGCTAATAGCCGTTGGGTTGTCACCAGTACGTCGAAAATTCAAAAACCTACATACTCTCAATAAAAGAGATAATGAATGGGAACTTGGATGGGCTTTAAAAATAACACAATATACAAAGCTCAAAAATCATATCGTTCTTTAAATAAGCAACATATTTATTCCGGAAAAAACACATAAATTTTTTAACACTGAAGAGTCATATCTAACAAGATTCAAAACTAACAAGAGCAGTAAATCCCAACCATATGATAAATAAGGATGTAGGTATAGCACACCTTTAATTCGAAAGTATAAGTCATGGCAACTTCTGAGAAGGAATATTCATTTCATGAATTTATACCAAGTCTTAAAATATAACTTGGATCAATTTTTGATGTCTTCTTATTTTGAATCAAATATACGATTCAAATAATCGAAAACATTTTTTTCAATACGATGATTGCTAATTATTTCCGTAAAATAATGTTGCCGAAATCATCGCTTAATTTATAAGGCGACAAATAATTTAAAATTACATATTTTGCTTTTAACGATAGTCTTCGCCGTCTGAGATGGCTACATTTTCCTTTCGTCTATCATCCGAGCCAGTTCGTAAATGTAACTTTACAAATCAAAAGTAGAAATATTAGTTTCCTGAGGCACGTCAGTTTGAGGAGCTGTAGAGCAATAAATGTCAAAGGAGAAAGATTTGGAGACACTTGTTTCACCTATTTAAAGACAGAATATTTTTGAAAAGAAATTTAATGAAATATTTGAAAAATCTAGTTGGTATTTAAAATAGTAAAATCAAGCATTTAACTTCTACCTTACAAAAATCTCTTCAAATGAGACCTTTAAATTCTTTGGTGTTACCTTGAATTTTATTCATTCATCTCAAGCGATTTGAATGCTGGATAATTTTACTATGAAAGTCGTTGAAAAGTTTTCAGTTCTTCATCTTTTTATTATAGTAAACCAATTACGGGTTTGGATTTTGAATAATAATTGTGAGACACTCCATTATTAAGTGAAGGAATTTTATAACAATTACTTGTTTTAACTTTTAATCCTTCATACTTGTTGATGTTGATGGCGAAAAAATAGTTTAGGTATAATGAAAATTAATGTGTGTTTTCATCGCCAGAGGGCAGTATGTTACGTCTGAAATATAAGTTTGACTACCATCTGAGTATTAATTTTTATCAAGTAAAATCATACACATTTGAGTTTTGTGAAATCCAAATAAGTTTTGTATTTTACCTGCAAATTTACCCGGCGTTGCTTGGCTGAATTGTTTAAACGTTGAAAATTATCCGAAATATCACTCACATATAAAAGTTTGTCACTCCTTTCGAATATCCAGATTATAATGGTAGGTATGGATTTTAATTAACGGCGCACTCCAGATTATAATGCTATAGAGAATTTACGGCCTTTATTGGCCTAGGAAGTAAAAATAAGAATGCATATAGTGTAACTATAACCTTAAGCGAGTTCAGGCGTTACCACCGAGATAACAAGGCCAGACCGCTGTGACGTTTCAATCACGTGACTCGCTTACTATATAGTAGTCATAACAAACATCGCCGTATGGTCGGCTACTTGTGGATTACCTTTAATGTAGCGTAAGAAATTAGGGTTTTTTATACTATTTTACCGGAAAGTAAGTGCAGCTGCAGTTATATATTGTTATATAACATTTGTGTCGAGGAACATTACAGTGTGGAGGTGTTAAAGGCTTTCATCAAACAACACGTTTAACGTGTGTCCAGACCGATTTCTTTAGGCTTACCACGAGGCTATTCAAAATGCCCTTTAGATGCTGTGTACCTTCTTGCTCTGGAAATTATGGATATGGTGATGCACCAAAAGTGGCAGTTTTCTCCTTTCCAGAGGATGAAAATATTAGAAAAAAATGGCTCAGGGCGATTCCACGAGCCGACTTTACACCATCAAAACGCAGCAAAGTCTACGAACTTCATTTTCAAAACGATGATATAGTCCGGAATGTATCCAAATTCAACAAAAGAACTGGTGAGTGTTCTACCTTTTCCATGAAACGTCTCCGCTTAAAAGTTGGTGCTATACCAAGTATATTTCCGAATTGCACTAAATATATCTCGAAAACTTGTCCCACTGTTCGTAAAAGCAGGGAAGATAAAATTCGTGAAACTGAGGAATCCAATTTATTGAGAGCTATCAACGAAAGCAAATCTGAGTTAATTGCTCATCATGAATCTATTTATTTTCAAAATTTTAATAGGCTATTAGAAATTCTGGATTCATTACCTCATAAACAAAATTGGTTTAAACTAATTGAGGAGTCAAAAGTTACTTTTTTCAAAATTTGTTTTAATCCAGGACCTACAACAAATTACACTGTTGTAATACATTCAAATCTGAAAATGGAAACATATTTATATGGCCAAGAAATTTCTGTAGATAACAATCAAATCAAAACACCCTGCCACGTTAATAATTTGGAAGTTATTGAAAATTGTTTGAATTTTATAAATGAAATGTCAATGAAAAATTCTTCAGCCTACTATGATAATAATATAGCTTCAAACAAATTATACATCATTTAAGAAATGTCTTGGTTGAAGTAGAGTGTGATGACCTTGATAAACGTGCTTCTTTCAACTTTCTTTCAGAACTGTTAAATTTTCTTTTTACTCCAAAAGAGAGATATCGTTATTCTGCAAATACAATGATTTTTTTCATCCGTTATGCACTCAATAAGCTCACATGCATACAAATATTTACGGCACTACAGTTCACTAATATTACCTCATCCATCAAAAATAAAAACTGTTTGTAATAAATTTTTAACCGATCCAACCGATGAAGATAGAAAATTGTTTCTCGTGTACGCACGTTCTCTTTTCAGACTTTTAGAAGAGCATGAGAAAAATGTCATACTGCTTATGGATGAAACTCATGTTCAACCTTATTTGGACTTCAAAGGTGGAAATATTGTAGGGAATGCATTTAACGGCAATTCTTTGGCTACATCCGCTTACGCATTCATGATATCCAGTGTCACATCGAAGTTAGAGGAAGTTATTCATATATTTCCAACTTCAACCATCAGCAGTGACATGCTTTTTGATTGTATTCGAACAATTGTCACTAAATTAGAAGTATTTTGTATTATCAGTGATAACAATGCACTCAATGGCAAAGCTATAAGGAATTTTTCACCGAAAAACCAATCAAGCGTAGTTTATCCACATCCATGTGACAACACGCGCCCTATTTTCTTCTTGTACGACTCTGTTCATCTACTAAAATGTATAAAAAATAATTGGTTGAATCCTAAGAGTAACAAGATCTTAACCTTCCCAGACTTCGAGACAGGTGAGAAAAAAATTGCAAATTTCAATTCCTTAATATTGTTACATCAATTGGAGCATGATAAATTATTGAAATTTGGGTATTCTTTATCGCTGAAAGCATTATTTCCAACTACTTTTGAACGTCAGAATGTCAGTCTATCTTTAAAAGTTTTCAATCCGTTTGTGAAAGAGGACCTATTGAAATTTGGAACGAAAATAGAAAATTCTGAAGAAACAGCTGAATTCATAGATATTGTATCAACCTGGTGGAAAATTGTCAATGTGAAAACACCATTGAAAGGACAGCGACTTAAAGATCATTTCCAAACCCCTCTAATCGAGAATCCAGATGACCCTAAATTGCTATTTTTGCGGAAAATGATTCTCTGGCTTGATACTTGGAAATCCGGTGATTTTCATCATAAACTTTCACCCCAAACCCATACCGCTCTTTCTCACACAATTCATGGAATGTTGGAAATTATGCAATATTGTTTACAAGAACTTAAAATGAATTATGTTTTGTTAGGAAAATTTCAAGCAGATCCTTTGGAATATCGGTTTGGAAAATATAGACAATTATCAGGTGGTCAGTACAACATATCGATCAGGCAATTATACGAATCGGAGAAAAAAATTAAGAATTCAATCTCTTTTGACCTTGTCATCACAAACTTTTGGAAATATACCCATAACCAGTTTTTCAGAAAACTTAGATTGTTCTTATGAAGAACAAAAACAGTGGGACAACTCATTTAATCCGGACATACATCTCGAAGTAAGTGATTTTCAACAAGTTGAACATAAAATGTCAGTGATAACTTATTTGGCAGGCTATTGTTGTTATAAAATTTTAAGAAACATAAAGTGCGAACTGTGTTAAACAGGGTTGGTGTATGATGAGCAAATGGTTGTTGAGGAAAGTTATGATTTAATTAAAAATTTGAATCGAGGTGGTTTATCGTTTCCAAAAGATGGTGCTGTTCGTGTGGTCTTAATTAATTATATATTGTTTAACAAACTACTTAAATATTATGAGGATGAGTTTCTGAGCATTCATTACAAAAGAGATTTTATAATAAATTCTGTTTTTAAATACTGGCAGCTGCATGAATCAGAACATTACAAATTCAATACATGTGCAAATCATAAGCATGAAACCATTTTAAAATTCATTATGAATAGCACAACAAACACTCTATTGAAAAATTATTGTGGAAAATCCAACGACAGATTGGGCAAAAATAAAAAAAGGAAGCTGGATACTGTTTCTAATAAATAATTTTATTTTTATATGTATTTTTGACATTTTTTCTAATGGTTTGCTTTGAAATTTCGTTTTCCAATTTACAAAAAAATCGAATGGGGTGCGACTGAGGGTTCAGTTCACGACTGGAAGCCCCGTTTAAACAGGAAACCCTCATTTACAATCTGTTTATAAGAATAGAAGAATAAATGTATTCAACTTATGTACAGTTTTTTGTAATACATCTGTTATTTCTGATGTTATATTGAGATTTTTGAGGTTAAAGTAATGTTGACTGGTGATTAGGTTGGAAATGTATGAGAGCAGAAAGCTATAGCTTGTTATGGGACTCTCCTCCAGATAGGTAGCATACTACATAAATCGTATTTTACAGTTCAATTGCTTTGATTTCCCATTTTTACAGATTTAATGATGAAGAAAACATTAATTGGATTTCTTTAGACTATGAGAAAGGGTTTTCTTTTCTTTTTGATTTATGGTCGCATTTTAGAAACTATGATATTGAGCGGTATTAAGCTTGATTGACTGTATTTCAGTGATTTTAGTTAATAAAAGTCATAAGCGAGTTTTTCACTATTTTTAATTGAATTTACGATATAATTTTGGCTGGTTTTTTAATAGTTAGTGCTTTTACTATTTACGCACACTCTCTGTTATCCTTTGTAAATAAGGAAGAAAGACGCGAAGGTGTGGAAGTTTCATTCTGAGATTATCATAGTTTTGACTAGGGAAAACCTATATTTACAAACTGCTATAATAATTTGCAATAACATATAACAATGTTTTCCTGTGGTCTCGACGTATATAGAATATATTATGTATCGTTGTAGAAAGATTTCACTGTATTAGGCTTTCAATATTCCAATACGGCGCTGGTCGTTCGTATCGCACGTATGACTATTAGGGCGACGCCATGACGGCAGCGGTGAGGCCTTGTTATCTCGGTGGTAACGGTTCAGGACGAATCCATTGGGGGATTGAGGACCAATCCCAAACATTATAATATTAGTGAAAAATTAATAAACTCTATATCCAGACCACACACACATATCAGAAGCTAAAATTAATGCCATTGGCATTTTTATAAAATATCAGTTGACTTCGTATATTATCGATTAATATTTCTTTCCGGCATGTATGCAATGTGCAAATATTTTTTCGACTTCTAATTTTCAAATTTCATACAACTATCATTCCTAATAACTATTTAATTAATTAAGCAATAAAGAGTGTTTTATGATGTAAAACTACATCAGATCCTTCTTGTGTTTTTATGAATTTTTCTGAAAACTTGTAGCAGTAAATATCATGGAGTGTATATACGTACTTTCTGTAAGTATGTACCTACTTTACAGCATATTTGATTTATCAATGAAACGGATATTCAAATTTAATTTTAAAAGCTACATACACAAGGATAAGATAATTATGCAATGCATTTAGAAATTTAAATGGAAAAGTAAGCATTCCTTAAAATTCTATATTTATTTTTTCCTTCTTTCGTAATCAGAAACTTTTAATTTTAGATCAGTAAACTCTTTCTCTTTCCTACGTGTTTAAAAACTATTAAATATTTTATAGATTATTGAATGTGTAGTCGTCGAATAGAAAGCAATTAAGAAATCAATTTGAGATCAACATATTTTTATTTTATAAACATTTTTGTGATACACACCAATAAATAAGACCTAAATATTCAGAAATATTAATGAAGTGTAGCATATCTTGCATTGTTACTAGATTGACAAAATAATATCAAACAAGAAGAAATGCTGATGAAATCGTGCAGCACACACACTTATGGCATTTAAGTAAGTGTAACCTAAAGGACATCTTACAAAAAACAAGAGTTCATAACTTAATGGATGAGAGCTTTGCCGTAACCAAGACCAGCACCGTAGGCAAGACCAGCACCATGTCCAAGACCGGCACCGTATCCAAGACCAGCACCATAAGCAAGACCAGCACCATGTCCAAGACCAGCTCCGTATCCGAGACCGGCACCATAAGCAAGACCAGCACCATGTCCAACTCCATATCCGAGACCGCCATAAGCTACTGGGGCGGCGGCCGCCAAGGGAGCTGCGTAGGAAGCATGTCCGACAACAGCGGCTGCTGGGGCTACATGGTTGACGACTGGGGCGACGGGTCCGGCGTATGGGCTGGCAATGAGGGCGGATGCTGGGGCGCTGGCGGCGGTTCCTGGCTCGTTGGTCTTGACGGTGGCTCGGAATCCATGTCCATCAGCAACGTAGTCTACTCGTCGGGCTCTTCCGTCGATGTCGGCAAGGGTGTAGGATCCCTTCTTGTTTCCGTGGGCATCTCCGACTTCAGATCGGGAGTTGGTGGCACCGAGTCCGTCCTTGATGTCATAACCGAAAGCATAGTTTCCATAGGCCTAAATAAGAAGCGTCGTTTAAAATATGCAATACAACCAAAAAGTTATTGAAGAATTTGTGATTGATTGTAACAGAAATAACACGATTTATGATATATTTTCTGCAACATATAAAATTTTTAGGTTATTTTCAGATATTTTAAGGTACTTACATCTTGAGATTGTCCTCTAGCACTGACTCCAGTGTTCACAAGAGCTCCGTGTCCGTAGAGTGCACCTGAAGCGTGGACAGCTGCAAAAGCAGCGAAGAAGATGGCTACCTGAAATAACAAAAGTTTCTTGATTTTATACTACATTTGAAAACATTAAAACATTCTATTCTACTTCAAAATTGTGTAGTAGTTTTCTTGTATTGTATCAAGCTAAAGGTTAAAATAGTCTAAAATGTAATTATAAATTAGAAATATTTTATTATAAATTAGTATTTAGAATTTTACTGAGCATTCTTTTGATGAAATAATTGTTTGAGTATGAGAACGTAATCTTGACTAGTAAACAAAATTCTGTTCAAATATTGTTATAAAGATTATTCTATGGTAAGAATGCATCGAGAAAAATGTTTTGTTGACAATAAAGCATAAAGCCTACGTCTTGGTCTTTATCTTATATTTCAGATGATTTTTTAAGAAATTATATAAACTATAACACAGATAAAAAGACTTTTCAATACAAATTGTTCGCTGATCACAACAAATCCCACGTCAAAATACAGAACGCTGCAAAATACGCTTTACAGAACGCTACAAAAACGTTCTGGGCATTAAGTAATTGTTTAAGTATGAGAACTTAATCTTGACAAGTAAACAATATGATTTTTGCGGAAAAAACTCTTGTTGAGAATAAAATATAAAGTTTTAAAAAAATTATATTTTAATCTTTAATGATACGATCAAAAAAGTAAAACACAAATAAAGTGTTTAAAATAACACAAATAAAAATATTAACTAAAAATATTGTCCGCAAATATCACGAATACATCATGTTCCTCGTCAAAAATGTAGGTAACACTTAAACCACAAATCAAAACAGAATTATCAGAATATCTTACCTTAGCGATCATATTTGGATTTGATTTCACACAAGTGTAAGAGAACTTTGATATTCAGAAAGTAAACCTCCCCTCTTATATACCAATATCTTACGAAGGTTGCAACCTCCTAATTCGTACAACACCCTTTCGGAAACAAAACAAAAACTTCTAAAATAAACACCGAGATATGTAGTTTCGTGCGATAGCTTTCTCGATCACCTTCGGAAATCGTAATTTTTGACATCTGCATTTCTTTACTTGTCACCATTAAACACTCATTAATGCTCTTTTTATTAGCGTTTGACGGGTTTTTAAAGAAATAGAGGAAGCGGATAGTAAGAAAAATCACGAAATGCCATCGAGTGTGGCATTTCCTAAATTAGATGCCAGAGATTAAATCTGACAAAAAAGAATCCAAATTGTTTTTTACCTCTCATCTCGTAAGTATATCACGATATTAAATAACTATACACACGTATCAAGTTGCAAAATTATGGTGTTTTTTAATGTGTCTTATTGTATCCACTTAAATTGAAATATTCTCCTGGTTAACGAATCTAAATATTTCGCTTCAGAATTCTATTCTGTCCCATTCTCAGTCTTTTGTAACATCTTGCAATTCTTTGTTCATTGATAATTATTTTAGATGTATAGCAAGTTCAATAATTGGTGTAATTTTGTCTTTAGACGCATTGCAAAATGAAAGTAGAGAGAGAGGGAGAGGTTGCCTTTTATAACTGTTTACATTTTCAAACAGAGGCGTGTTCTTGATAGAAATAAGTATCAAAATGATGAACCTCTTCTACACTCTTGAAAACATAGAAAATAGGATATTCAATTTGCGTAATCAGAGATGTTACATAGCTCTATCAGAATAGTTTTCAGTTCATTTTTTTATGTTCAATGTCACGATTTGATTTAGAAGTGACACACGATTGCTTCCTTACGTCATAGATGTTAATCCTAGATAAAACTAAAATGACTCGGAATATATGCAAAACAACTTTATTTTTGTAAATCTGAAGGTATCTCCGATTTTTCAGTGTCTACTGTACACTCTAAAAGCAATGGTATTTAAATAAAAACTAGAAAAAACAGTAACGATCAACTGCGAAACGACAATCTCAAAGATACAATCTTGTCAAAATTTCTTGAGTATAGAAAATTAGATATGCTCCTATGTCTCCTCTTCGGCACAAATGAAGCACCTTCAGGAGTTTACAAATATATAAATGGTATATAAAATATATAAATGATGGCAAAAGGTATCTTCTAGTGAAAAGATAAACGATAAAACAATAAGTTTTAGATTTCCTTTTTTCCGCTGTCAATCATTTAAGGTTGGCTGGTTTCGGATTTTAAAGCACAAGCGCCAATTTACCAAGCTGTTCCTAACACAAGACAAACATCAAGTAAATGGACATAAACACATAAGCAAAGCTTTAGTGGCCCAGAAGAGAGAAATACACCAAGTTACAAGAATGAAACATTCGTGTCCTCGTTCTTTACCTTCGGGATTGATCCCGGACCGTCGCCAAGAGCCCGTTGCGTTCCTCCCTTGCGATGTAATTTAAACTTCCTATCCTTCCGCTGGTTGGTTGATTGGTTTGGGGTTTTAAGGCACAAGGAACATATTTGGCCAAGCTGTGCCAAACAAAAGACAAACAATATCAAGAAAATGGACATGTACTCACAAGGACATTTTTACAAACACAGAAGAGACTCACAGAAATTCACACAGGGTAAGTAACAAGAATCGAACCGTCTCTACCAACAACTCGCGGGTTGCTAGGGCAGTGGGGAAGACTGAAGGCACTGAGCCATGGTGGCCCCAAACAAATGTCTTAAAAATGAAGAAAACTCTTGACTGAAATTATAGTGTAGCTGAATTTCTCATGAATCCAACTTTTTATAAGAGTTAATTACATAGGTAGGTTAATTAGCGTCATACTAAGACCAACACAACGTACTACTGGCGACTGTCCGGTATCAAACCCGAAGGGAAAGATCCGAGGACAATACCACGTAAGTTTTAACCACAGTCAGATGACAAGAACAACACCTGATTTGGCACCCCACTCTTCAAACTATCATACCACGCTAACGTGAGGACATTTGAAGCTATGATAGATTTAAAGTGCACCAGCCCCCACGTACACGACGGTCTTTGGTTGGACCGAGTTTCCAACTCGGAACCCTCCAATTGCTAAGCCGTTGCACTTTCAACAGGACTGCCGCGACCTCACTAGGTAAGAAAACTTTCAGCTTGGTTGGTAGGGATGTTTTTTATGCTGCAAGTGCCGGATCGGGCTAAAATGCGCCACGCAATGTTAAATAGACATGCTCACAAGCAATAGAAGTTTTTACTGGCACAGAAGAGAAAAATACCCAGGGTTGTTTCAGCACTTTTCGATATGGATATGTGATTAAACCTATTTATGTTTAAAATAATAAATCAGCGTTTTAGAAAATTTTATTCGATATAATACAGCGAGCACAAACACTGTCGGTGCAAAAAAAATAAAAACTTCAAATTTGTTACTACTACCCATGACTGAAACATTGTTCTCTTTTGAAAAGTGTGTAAAATACAAGAACGCGGTACCTTCAAATCGACAAATTGGCGACTAAAATTTTTGTCGGCAAACAGCTATTTCGATAGGCCGCCATATTAGATGCCTTCCACAATCCAGAGAGACACTCAAGTATGCAAAGAGTTAGAAGTAAGGAATTGAAACACAATTCAACACTTTCAGTCCAAATTTCTATAGCATAAACATAATTTTATTTTTTTAAACCTTGTACAAGAATATGTGTTACATATTCCATTGCTGCATATAGGTTATCAGCGGAAGCTTCTCATTTTGGCATTTCACCACTCTACCACCTTTTATATTTATTTTGGTTCATAAACCTTCTTTGTGATTTCGGAGAGATATCTCGTCTACCACGATCTGATCAGTTTTGTTGATGACGATATACCTGAGACAAAACTGCCCTATTTTTTATTTCTTTTACTCTATGATTATCTATAAAATATATATGCAGGAAAAACAAATTATCTCTTATCTAGAACTGATAACAGTTTGGAACAGGTTTTTGCACCATGGGCTGACCACTACAGAGCAGCTATGGTAAACCACCAGGAAGGTTAAGTTGCCATTTATTTATTTTTTCAAAAAATTAACCACACATACCTTCTTAACTTCCCACCGTTTAGAAAATTCCATTACTCGAATACTTGACATTGAATTGTGTTACATTTTGTGCATTGCATACTGAAAGGTGTATGAGTTAACAGTCAAGGACGAGAGATTTCTAAGTGTTATGGACACAGGGTGGACACTCTTCAATGTGATGAAAATGCTTTGCATTATGATTCACATTCAGAATTAATTTCCAAATTAGCTGGAGATTATTATTTACTTAGAATAGTTAAAAAGTAAGTGATAGAAAAGTGTTTGACAGCATGGGTGTGGAATGCACACAATTTTCGAATGATATGGAAAAATCAAGATTTTGTTAGAATTCGCCATTTTTATTTTTCTTGACGCTAACTCCTCATTTAAGAAATGTTTTTCGAAACATGTTCACTAGTTTTTAATCATTAGTTTATCTTCAAAAGTCAACAAAACTGTATTTCATGATATTCCCATTGATAATGAAAGTAAAATAAACCAGCATTACTTTCAATTTAAAATTAATGAACCAATGCAAAGAAATTTTGTCAAGTGTTCCAGAAGACTGAATAGTGCTAGTTTTCTGGCATTGAAAATAAAGTTTTGCGTTCTTTATGAAATAATTTTGAGATCAAAATTCTTTGATAAAAAACTGTAAAATTCGTCTATACTGAAGGAACTTTGGGAATGCAATCTTGGATTTGTGAATCTGTAAGCTCGAAGCTCTCTCCTAGTGTTACATAAAACATACTAATTATCTCTATATAATTTGTTTTAATAAGTATTTACATGCATTGGATCGCATTGTAATATTATTCCACGGTAAAAAGCAATATTCTTGCTAATATTGTTCACCTCTATATTGATTTGAATTTGCTTTTACGGAGAAATCGGTCTGGGAAGTGGATCTGTGTTGGATTCAAAAATAATGTAATTGGTAAAGTCTTCGCGCCATCCTCCCTCCAATAACATCCCGTCCTACATTGGGACACAATCTGGAAAACACTGGACTAGAGTATATCAAGGGAAAATTATACAGCATGCAAAAAGTGCTTACGCTTTGTATAATTTAACCTTTAAATTCACATTAAGGTACCATTCCGTTCCATATCTGAAAATTTAAGACAGTGTCCTGGCATAGTTGAACCCAAAATGGAATGATACATTTCGATTTTTGAAAGGAAAGAGACAAATTTTAAAAAGAAAGAATTTTCAATTCTATATAGAAGGGGCAACTACTATTACGCTGCAAAGAAATATTGGAATTTACAATATTGTCTTTGCTTCTCTTTTTATACTCGAACGGTAGTTATAGTTTTACAATTTTTAATAATTAAATTTGTGATATTCCCATCATGTGCGCTCCGTTGAACGAAGGTAATTTCACGTGAAGATGAAGAATGGTGAAATGAAAGACTAGTAGTTAAAAAAATAAACTAATCGAAATTAAATGAACGTATAAAATGCTGGCAAGTTTAGCAGCAGGTGGAATCAAATAAAAGACAACAAATAAATTATGTGATTGAAATTTTTTGATGTTTATTTTAGAACAGATATTCGGAGTGGATGGTGCGATAACTTTAGAGTGCAAACAGTGCACACTTTACATATGCATATAATAAATCATTTATAAGATTGCGCTCCCTTTGCTCACCACAGTAACATCTAGTACACCGCTCGGTCAGATCTGTTAAAAAATTGACACAATTAAAATACAATTTGCTGACATATTTAATTTAATTCCGATTATACCAATTCTAAGAGCATAAATCTGACCTGCGGGTGGCTTAAACTAATTCGGAGGACCGTATCAACTCTGCGGTCACCTTAAACCCATTCGTTAGAGCTTTATGTTACGCGTAGGTATTTTTTCTGAAGCATACATGTTTTATGAAGGTATAATTTCAACGAGGGCAACATCTATTTCGCAAATCGCGAATAGGCTGGCATTATGTTTATGCTCTTTATAAGGAGAGTGGCTGTATAAGGAAATCATTTCCGAGTATGCATAATCCGATAGTTATTTTTCTTTGCATTCGGATAGTTTCTAAAGCAATTTAAGCAAATATTCACAACCACTCATTAAGAAGCAATGCCCTTCAGAAATAAGAGAAATTCTTACGAAGGTAGTCAAGAAAAGATACCACGTTTATTCTAAATGGGTGGGGCTGTTAGAATATATTTTTAATTTTTTTCCTTTCAGTGTGGACAAGTATGCTACCGATTTCGTAGGAGATGTCCTTGCAAAAAATGTTCGTATAAAAGGAAGGGGTCTGTCCATCACGAATCACAGTTCACTCTATTGCTTAGGACAAATAATCCTAAACTTTTTCAAACATGATTGCTAAGGTAAGATTTTAAAATGTTTTCTGTCACTTCAAGCTTGATGGTCTAAATTTTTGAAGTTCAGCTTTCGTTTGAATTTAAATTCTTAACTAGTCTAACTCAGATTAAATTATTTAAGTTTTAAAGTAAATTTCTTAATCTAAAATAAAGAATAAAGTCACTAAAGGTTATATTCGCTTGCTTCAATGGAATCTAGCAAAGAAATCTCAATGATCTTTCGTTGGCATTTAATTATAATAGAGAAATGTTTAAGGAAAACGTAAATGACTATATTTGTTTTTTAATTTGGTGCTTGTAATAAGTTTTTTAAGTATACAATGAGGTTTTTGAGAAAAGAACATGTGTTAACGTAGAAGAGCATATGAAATTGAAATTCTCTATTGAAGGTTTTATTGACTAGTTGTAGTTTATTAGTCAGAGGACTACGGAATGGTTTTAATGGCTGTTTCTTTAGAAAAATCATATTTCGGTCTTTCCAAATAAAAATCCACTCAAAAAGACATATCTTTCTTAGGTACGTATGGACTTCACGGGATTGAGGTATACTAGTAATATTTTCTTTTCCCTTGAGGTTTACTGTCTTTATTAAACACGGAGGTCGCGCTCCCGGGATACCCAAGCGATCTTTTCATGCTTTCATCCCACTACTCTATTCCCCGATCCCAATTACTTTCAATTTCACATTTTTTACTTTTTTATTCATTCTTTACTGTCTTGTGTTTGGAGCAGCTTGGCTAAATATCGTCTAGAACCCAGAAACAGCCAACTAACCAACCTAATACAAATAGCTTGTCCAATACTGGACCTTGCGCCATAAAACCCAAATCATCCAACCTAATAAAAATATCAAAATCTAAAACATTTTAAAATTTATTTTACATTTAACTTTTAATTTTTTTCTATCAGTTACTAAAAAGCTAATTGATTGGATATGAAATTAGTATCACTTTTGTATCTTTCACACCAAGTACATTAAACCACCAGACTTCTCTGAAAAAACAACAAGTAAAATTTATTTTACATTACCATGCTAATGTAAAATAAATGTTACTTGAAATCATTCAGCCTGCCTATTTCATTTGAATAACTATATTTCTTGAATTTGAAAGTTTATAGTTCAAACACTTTGTTCGAAAAGCATTATCTAAATTATGTCGATCCCGATGTATTAGATTAACCTACAATTATTAATAGTTATACCAGTGCAGTATGGTGTATTTATCACTTCTGTGCCACTAAAGCTTTCTGTATATTTCCAATCAACTTACTTGACGTTGTTTCGCGCAGGTCAGACAAATATGCCCTTGCGCCATAAACTAACCTTGCATCCTATTAACCAGTGTCAATAGAAATTAGAATTTGTATATTTTTGAAATTTTGTTTATAGATATTTTTATTTCAATGAATGTTGAAGTAAAAAAAATGTTGATATTACTTTTTCATAAAAATACATATTATTGAATATTCAGTGTAAATGTTTTAAACTATGCTTTTTAAATTTTAAAAATTATTAGTAAAATTATTATTAAATTTGAATTTTAAGAATGTAAAATAAAGTTATTCAAATTTTGTGTAATATATTCTTTTGAGACGCTAGGTGTAAAGAAAAATTCTGACTCATGTGCATTTCCTCTTACACATCCAATCATTCATATTTCAAGTAAATCATAATAATAACAATACATAATTATAATTTTTTGATATTTCAGGTCGCCATTTTCTTCGAAGCTGTTCACGCCTCTGGGGTTCTCTACGGACACGGTGCTCTTGTGAACACTGGAGTCAGTGCTAGGGGACAATCTCAAGATGTAAGCATACAATTATAACAATCTTTCTCATAAATTCCTATTTAAAATATCTTTCACGCACTTTCGTTTACTATAATATATTTAGTTACAATACATAACACACAAAATTTATATGATTCTTATAACCAAATAATATAATAATCATAAGCATCGATAAAAAATATGGCCAACTTTTATTCAATATATACCACTTTTTATAAATCTATGACAAATTCTAAAATATTCTACAGTTGCTTCTAAAATATCGATACTTTCCTTCTTCCTCCTTAATAATTCTTTTTTCGCAGTTTTACCAACCTTAATGTAACAAAGCTAAATGTAGTCTCCTTTCTTTTTAGGGCTATGGCAACTATGCTTTCGGTTATGACATCAAGGACGGACTCGGTGCCACCAACTCCCGATCCGAAGTCGGAGATGCCCACGGACACAAGAAGGGATCCTACACACTTGCAGACATCGACGGAAGGACCCGACGAGTAGACTACGTTGCTGATGGACATGGATTCCGAGCCACCGTCAAGACCAACGAGCCAGGAACCGCCTCAAGCGCTCCAGCAGCCGCCCTCATCGCCAGCCCATACGCCTAACCCGTTGCCCCAGTCGTCAACCACGTAGCCCCAGCAGCCGCTGTTGTCGGACATGTTTCCTACGCAGCTCCCTTGGTAGCCGCTGCCCCAGTAGCTTATGGTGGAGCCATTGGACACGGAGCTGCCCTCGGAGCAGGATATGGTCTTGGAAATGGACTGGCTCTTGGGCATGGTGCCGGTCTTGCCTACGGAGCTGGTCTTGAACATGGTGCCGGTCTCGCCTATGGTGCCGGTCTTGCCTATGGTGCTGGTTTTGGATACGGAGCCGGTCTTGGATATGGCAAAGCCCTCATCCACTAAGAAAATCGTTCACATCTAAGGTGAGTGTTCAAGAATTTTATATTTTGGATTTATATATAAGCTTTAATCCTGAAAGAGCCATAACATAATTCTTCTTTCAACAACATAGTATAAATACTGATATCGATTTTTTGAATATAATATCTCTTCTCGACAATGTATAAAATATTTTTGATATAATAGGTAATTTTATTTAATCTATTTTGTGAAAATTACATGGCATTTGATTTAACTTCTAACCTATAAAAAAGAGAAAATATTGAGAAATACATAGGTCCTGGAATTGTTCTTTTGAATAAAATTGCAACAAAGAGAATTTTGAATAAATCAGTTTTTTCAATAGTGATAGAATCTTAACTCAATTTAGAGGCTTCTCCCATGGATACAAGTTAATCGACTGTATGTTGTGGATTAAGTTCATGATTCATCCTGAATTTGAACACCTTGATTTTCCGTATTAGTCTATATGAGGTTAAGAATATTTTCACTGGTCTACTAGAAAAAAAAAGAATTGAAATTATAACATTTTTCGATTTTCTTAGTCTAGAATTTCAATTTTCATATCAAAATAACATTTCTTCATCACTTATACAAAAAAATAAGCAACAAATAAATGATTTTTTTAAACAAGGTTAGGTTTTTTTTTCAATTTTTGCAATAATAGCCATTTAAAATTAGAGTAAAATGCAATTTGTTACCACAAAGTTAAATTAGGTTAAGCAATCTCCAAACTATAATGTTAAAAAATTGCTATAATGCAAACATTAATAAACAACGTTATGTTTTTCTTTTCAGATTGTTATATGCCAAATACCCCTTTGATAAAAAGTTTTCTTCGTCTTCAAAACTGCAATTTCAACTCTTCTAGTAAAGGATTGGAGGGTTTTTGTTAATCTGTTCTTGCAATATGGAGTTTCTATAGATACTAGATAACACTTACGAAGTGCATGGCCATCTGTTACATTGATAATGAGAAAAGAAGGGCTGATTTTGTATTGTCTGCATGTTTTTATTTATTTCCATTGTTAATTGAAGTTGAATAAAAGTGCTCACGCTCAAGAAGAATATCATAATTTTTGTTTCGTTTGTTACACAAACATATCCGTATTGTGATTATGTAGGCTGTTTGTAAAGCTAACAAATATTAACATTTGTTCATTCCGAAACTGAAGGCATGTTTGTTGTTTGTAAAGCTAATTTAGCAAAACTGAAGTATACTGTCTTCAGGTGGCACCGAAAGAGTTCAAGAAAAGTATAATTTTAATTTCATTTTTCAAATCTCTTATGAAAAACAAATAACTTTCAATTACTGTTTCGGAGTTATGTTTTGATTTTCACGTTTAGTAAAAGAATCATCCGTCTTATACTAGTCTACTACATTACTTTACTCTATAAATCACTATATAATTTTATGCCCTAAAATATTTTTTAAGTTTAAAATTGATGTATTTAATATTGCATATTTCATTGTGATTACAACACAATATTTTTATATAAGTGAAATAAGCTTAATATTTTAATCACGCAGAATGTATTTTTTTATTGCTCGTGTCAAGCCTACCTTATCATGGGCCAAACCTCCTTCAATTAGATGCGGTTCAAAATTACGAGGTCTTGTCCTCGGGTCTGTCCCTTCGGGTTTGATCCCGGGCCGTCGCTAATAACCGTTGGGTTGCCTTCAGTACGACGAAAATTCAAAAACCTACATACTCTCAATAAAAGAGACAATGAATGGGAACTTGGATGGGCTTTAAAAATAACACAATATACAAAACTCGAAAATCATATCGTTCTTTAAATAAGCAACATATTTATTCCGGAAAAAACACATAACTTTTTAACACTGAAGACAGTCATATCTAACAAGATGCAAAACTTAATCTTCAATATTTTTGCTAATGCCGGTCAATTGAACTTAACCATTATGACTCTACAAGGGCAGATTTGTGAACCACGAACGTAGCCCTGAGTGAGTGGTGTGTTCACGTTACACATCACATACATCCACATATTCTATGCGCTACCCACTTATAGTAAGTCCCAACATTCATTCTAGATTGACACACATCCATGCCTTAACCCCGGTTTCGTACCAAGAACTTTTTGATCCAGAAGACAGCAATCTGACCACTAGACAGATTGATCAGTGTGATCCTTAATAAAAAAAAACACGTAAATAGAAACGATACCTCAATGGAGAAAAGGTTGTTTTTCTCGTTGGCTAGGTAGTTAATTAGCTTCGTACTGGAGCAAAACAATGGGCTATTGGCGACGGTCAGGGATCAATCCCGAAGGAAAGATTCGAGACAACACCTCCACGGTCAGATTACGAGATCACACCTGAGCTGGCACTCACTATCCAAACGTCCACACCACGCCAACAATCAGACAGTTGAGGCCCCGACTTGCAACCCTCCGGTATGTAATCCGTTACCCGAGAGGTCTACCGAGGCCCTTTCTCGTCAGGAATTCACTATCGTGAAAGGAACTCTAGACTCATTGAATGTAATAAAGTATGAACAATTATTATTTGGATTGTTGGTTGGATTGGGTTTTATAGCGAAAGGGACAATATTTGGTCGAGCTGCTCCAAACACAAAATCGACAACTTCAATAGATATTCACACACAAGGAAGGTTTTAGTAACACAGAAGAGAGAAATACACCCAACGAAAACTAATTTGCACCGCATATAACTCTCAGGTTTCTAGAGCAGTAAATCCCAACTATATGATAAATAAGGATGTAGATATACCACACCTTTAATTCGAAAGTATAGGTCATGGCAACTTCTGAGAAGGAATATTCATTTCATAAATTTACCAAGTCTTAAAATATAACTTGGATCAATTTTTAATGTCTTCTTATTTTGAATAAAATATACGATTCAAATAATCGAAAACATTTTTTTCAATACGATAATTGCTAATTATTTCCGTAAAATAATGTTGCCGAAATCATCACTTAATTTATAAGGCGACAAATAATTTAAAATTACATATTTTACTTTTAACGATAGTCTTCGCCGTTTGAGATGGCTCCATTTTCCTTTCGTCGATCATCCGAGCCAGTTCGTAACTGTAACTTTGCAAATCAAAAGTAGAAATATTAGCTTCCTGAGGCACGTCAGTTTGAAGAGCGGTAGAGCAATAAAATCATTTAATGAGTTTAGTGTTATTACATTGAGCATGTCTAAATAGGAGAGGAATGTATTTAATTCGAAAAGTGAATGTTGTCAAAGGAGAAAAATTTCAGGACACTTGTTTCACCTATTTAAAAACATATTTTAGAAAAGAAATTTAATGAAATATTTTAAAAATCTAGTTGGTATTTAAAATAGTAAAATCAAGCATTTAGCTTCTACCTGACAGAAATCTCTTCAAATGAGACCTTTAAATTCTTTAGTGTTACCTTTTAATTCATTCATCCCAAGCGATTTGAATGTTGGTTAATTTTACTATGAATGTCGGAGAAAAGTTTTCAGTTCTCTATCTTTTTATTATATTAAACCAATTACGGGTTTGGATTTTGAGTAATAATTGGGAGACACAATTATTAAGTGAAGGAATTTTATAACAATTACTTGTTTTAACTTTTAATCCCTCATACTTGTTGATGTTGATGGCGAAAAAATAGTTTAGGTATAATGAAAATTAATGTGTGTTTTCATCGCCAGAGGGCAGTATGTTACGTCTGAAATATAAGCATGACTACCATCTAAGTATTAATTTTTATCAAGTAAAATCATACACATTTGAGTTTTGTGAAATCCAAATAAGTTTTGTATTTTACCTGCAAATTTACCCGGCGTTGTTTGGCTGAATTGTTTAAACGTTGAAAATTATCCGAAATATCACTCACATATAGAAAAAGTTCGTCACTCCTTTCGAATATCCAGATTATAATGGTAGGTATGGATTTTAATTAACGGCGCACTCCAGATTATAATGCTATAAAGAATTTACGGCCTTTATTGGCCTAGGAAGTAAAAATAAGAATGCATATAGTAACTATAACCTTAAGCGTGTTCAGGACGAATCCATTGGGGCATTGAGGACCAATCCCAAACATTATAATATTAGTGAAAAATTAATAAACTCTATATCCAGACCACACACATATATCAGAAGCTAAAAGTAATACCATTGGCATTTTTATAAAACATCAGTTGATTTCCTATATTATCTATGAATATTTCTTTTCTGCATGTATTCAATGTGCAAATACTTTTTCGACTTCGAATTTTTAAATTTCATACAACTATCATTCTTAATAATTATTTCATTAATTAAGCAATTGAAGAGTGTTTTATGATTTAAAACTACATTAGATCCTTTTTATGTTTTTATGAATTTTTCTGAAAACATGTAGCAGTAAATATCATGGAGGGTATATACTTTCTGTAAGCATGTACCTACTTTAGAGCATATTTGATTTATCAATGAAAAGGAAATTCAAATTTAATTTTAAAAGCTACATACACAAGGATAAGATAATTATGCAATGCATTTAGAAATTTAAATGGAAAAGTACTAAGCATTCCTTAAAATTCTATATTTATTTTTTCCTTCTTTCGTAATCAGAAACTTTTAATTTTATATCAGTAAACACTTTCTCTTTCCTACGTGTTTAAAAACTATTAAATATTTTATAGATTATTAAATGTGTAGTCGTCGAATAGAAAGCAATTAAGAAATCAATTTGCGATCAACATATTTTTATTTTATATACATTTTTATGATACACACCAATAAATAAGACCTTAATATTCAGAAATATTAATGAAGTGTAGAATATCTTGCATTGTTACTAGATTGACAAAATAATATCAAACAAGAAGAAATCGTGATGAAATCGTGCAGCACACACACCTATGGTATTTAAGTAAGTGTAACCTAAAGGACATCTTACAAAAACAAGAGTTCATAACTTAATGGATGAGAGCTTTGCCGTAACCAAGACCAGCACCGTAGGCAAGACCAGCACCATGTCCAAGACCGGCACCGTATCCAAGACCAGCACCATGTCCAAGACCGGCACCGTATCCAAGACCAGCACCATAAGCAAGACCGGCACCATGTCCAAGACCAGCACCATATCCGAGCCCAGCACCATAGGCAAGTCCGGCACCATGTCCAAGACCAGCTCCGTATCCGAGACCGGCACCATAAGCAAGACCGGCACCATGTCCAACTCCATATCCGAGACCGCCATAAGCTACTGGGGCGGCGGCCGCCAAGGGAGCTGCGTAGGAAGCATGTCCGACAACAGCGGCTGCTGGGGCTACATGGTTGACGACTGGGGCGACGGGTCCGGCGTATGGGCTAGCAATGAGGGCGGCTGCTGGGGCGCTGGCGGCGGTTCCTGGCTCGTTGGTCTTGACGGTGGCTCGGAATCCATGTCCATCAGCAACGTAGTCTACTCGTCGGGCCCTTCCGTCGATGTCGGCAAGGGTGTAGGATCCCTTCTTGTTTCCGTGGGCATCTCCGACTTCAGATCGGGAGTTGGTGGCACCGAGTCCGTCCTTGATGTCATAACCGAAAGCATAGTTTCCATAGGCCTAAATAAGAAAAGTCGTTTAAAATATGCAATACAACCCAAAATTTAGTGAAGAATTTTTGATTGATTGTAACAGAAATAAGAGGATTTATGATATATTTTTTGCGGTATACAAATATTTTTAGGATATTTTCAGATAGTTTAAGTACTTACATCTTGAGATTGTCCTCTAGCACTGACTCCAGTGTTCACAAGAGCTCCGTGTCCGTAGAGTGCACCTGAAGCGTGGACAGCTGCAAAAGCAGCGAAGAAGATGGCTACCTGAAAGGACAAAAGTTTCTTGATTTTATACTACATTTGAAAACATTAAAACATTCTATTCTACTTCAAAATTGTGTAGTGGTTTTCTTGTATTGTTTCCAGCTAAAGGTTAAAATAGTCTAAAATGTAATTATAAATTAGAAATATTTTATTATAAATTAGTATTTAGAATTTTACTGAGCATTCTTTTGATGAAATAATTGAGTATGAGAACGTAATCTTGACTAGTAAACAAATTCTGTTCAAATACTGTTATAAATATTATTCTATGGTAAGAATGCATCGAAAAAAATGTTTTGTTGACAATAAACCATAAAACCTACGTTTTGGTCTTTATCTTATATTAAAGATGATTTTTTAAGAAATTATATAAACTATAACACAGATAAAAAGATTGTTCAATACAAATTGTTCTCTGATCACAACGTCAAATCCCACGTCAAAATGTAGGCTCTTTAGAGACCGCTACAAAAACGTTCTGGGTATTGAATAACTGTTTTAGTGTGAGAACTTAATCTTGACAAGTAAACAATATGATTTTTGCAGAAAAAGCTCTTGTTGAGAATAAAATATAAAGTTCTAAAAAATGAAATCTATATTTTAATCTTTAATGATTCGTTCAAAAAATTAAAACACAAATAAAGTGTTTAAAAATGTGTGTGTGTAACACAAATAAAAATATTAACTAAAAACATTTTCCGCAAAAATCACGAATACATCAACTCCTCGTCAAAAATGCAGGAACCAGAAATCAAAACAGAATTATCAGAATATCTTACCTTAGCGATCATATTTGGATTTGATTTCACACAAGTGTAAGTTAACTGTGATATTGAGAATGAAAACCTCCCCGCTTATATACCAATATCTTACCAAGGTCGCAACTTTCTTAATTCATACAACACCCTTTCGGAAACAAAACAAAAACTTCTAAAATAAACATCGAGATATGCAGTATCGGGAGATAGCTTTCTCGATCACCTTCGGAAATCGTAATCTTCGACATCACCATTTCTTTACTTGTCACCATTAAATAATCATTAATGCTCTTTTTATTAGCGTTTGACGTGTTTTTGAAGAAATGGAGGAAGCGGATAGTAAGAAAAATCACGAAATGCCATCGAGTGTGGCATTTCCTGAATTAGATGCCAGAGATTAAATCTGACAAAAAGAATCCAAATTTTTTTTACTTCTCATCTCGAAAGTATGTCACGATATTAAATAACTATACACACGCATCAAGTTGCAAAATTGTGGTGTTTTTTAATGTGTCTTATTGTATCCACTTAAATTGAAATATTCTTCTGGTTAACGAATCTAAATATTTCGCTTATGCATTCTATTCTGTCCCATTCTCAGTCTTTTGTAACATCTTGCAATTCTTTGTTCATTGATAATTATTTTAGATGGATAGAGCAAGTTCAATAATTGGTGTGATTTTATCTTCAGACACATTTTAAAATAAAAATAGAGAGGAGTAGGGGTTGTTCTTTTATAACTGCTTACATTTTCAAACAGGCGTGTTCTTGATAGAAATAAGTATCAAAATGATGTACCTCTTCTACGCACGTTAAAACATAAAAACGGGTTATTCAATCAGCGGAATCTCTCTCGGGATATTCAATCAGCGAAATCCGAGATTTAACATAGCTCTATCAGAATAGTTTTCAGTTCATTTTTTATGTTTAATGTCACGATTTTATTTAAATATGACACACGATTGCTTCCTTACGTCATAGATGTTAATCCTAGATAAAACTCAAATGACTCGGAAAATGTACAAATACAACTTTATTTTTGTAAATCTGAAGGTATCTCCGATTTTTCAGTGTCTACTATTCAATCTAAAAGCAATGGTCTTGAAATAAAAACTATACAAAACAGTAACGATCGACTGCGAAACGACAATCTCAAAGATACAATCTTGCCAAAATTTCTCGAGTACAGAAAATGAGATATACTCCTATGTCTCCTCTTTGGCACAGATGAAGCACCTTCAGGAGTCTACAAATATATAAATGGTATATAAAATATATAAATGATGGCGAAAGGTGTCTTCAAGTGAAAAGATAACCGATAAAAAAATAAGTTTTAGATTTCCTTTTTTCGCTGTCAATCATATAACGTTGGTTGGTTTCGGTTTTTAAAACACAAGCGCCAATTTAGCCAAGATATTCCTAACACAAGACAAACATCAAATGGACATAAACACATAAGGAAAGCTTTTGTGGCCAGAAGAGAGAAATACACCAAGTTACAAGAATGAAACATTCGTGTCCTCGATCCTTCTCTTCGGGATTGATGCCGGACCATCGCCAATAGCCCGTTACGTTCCTCCAGAGCTATGTAATTTTAACATCCTTCCGCTAGTTGGTTGATTGGTTTGGGTTTTTAAGGCATAAGGTGGCCAAGCTGTGCCACGCAAAAGACAAACAATATCAAGAAAATGGACATATACACACAAGGACACTTTTACAAACACAGAAGATACTCACAGAAATGCACTCAGTGTAAGTAACAAGAATCGAACCTTCTATACCTGCAACTCGTGGGTTGCTAGGGCAGTGGGGAGAACTGAGTGCACTGAACCATGGTGGCCCCAAACAGGTGTCTAAGAAATGAGGAAAACACTTGGCTGAAACTATAGTGTAGCTGAACTTCTCATGAATCCAACTTTTTATAAGAGATAGAGAGATAGGTAGGTTAATTAACGTCATACTGGAAACAACACAACGGACTATTGGCGACTGTCCTCGATCAAATCCGAAGGGAAAGATCCGAGGACAATACCACGTAATTTTGAACCACGGTCAGATGACGAGGACAACACATGAGCTGGCACCCCACTCTTCAAACTATCATACCACGCTAACGTGAGGATCTTTGAAGCTACGATAGATTTAAAGTGCAACAGCCCCGACGTACACGACGGTCTTTGGTTGGATCGAGTTTCCAACTTCGAACCCTCCAATTGCTAATCCGTTACACTTTCAACGGGACTGCTGCGACCCCTCTAGTTAAGGAGTGTTTCAACTTGGTTGGTAGGGTTGTTTTTTATGCTGCAAGTGCCAGATCTGGTTAAAATGCGCCACCCAATGTTAAATGGACATGAACAAACAATAGAAGTTTTTACTGGCACAGAAGAGAAAAATACCCAGGGTAATTACAGCTCTTTTCGATATGAATATTCGTGATGAATCCTATTTGTTTAAAATGATAAATCAGCGTTTTAGAAAATTTTGTTCGATCTATTTCATGGTTGTGTGTGTGTGCAAAATAGGGCATGTGCAATTTGAAAAATTTCCTTTCAGTATTCTCAACAAACATTTTTTATTTTGTTTCTTTTTATGTCCGTTTTGTTCCGGGTATTCCCACTGCGCTAGCAACCTGCGAGATGTAGGTGGAACAGGTACGATTCCAGTCAAGCTCGATTCATCTCTGGGTGTATTTTTATCTTCCGTGTTTGTAAAGCTTTCTTTGAGAGAAAGTGGCTATTTGATTTGTTTGTATTGTGTTTAACACAGCATGACCAAATAAGGCCACTTACACCATAAAATCCAATCAACCTTTTTTAATGTCCAATTATTCTTTCTGTTCTGAAACAAGCTCGCAGCATACATCCTTGAGAACTTCTGAGGAAAATTGTTCTTTACTCGTTTATTTCAAAACTAGAGTCGGGAAAGCTTTCAGATGAAATGACTAAAATCAAATTCGAAAAATCAATTCCAGTCCGCCCGTCTACCCTTACAAGAAATGCTCTTCAGCCTTCGTTCGGCTAATCCGTCAGTGGCAATAGGGAAAATATATTACAGCGAGCACAAACACTGTCGGTGCAAAGAAATAAAAACTTCAAATTTCTTAATACTACCCATGAATGAAACATTACTCTCTTTTGAAAAGTGTGTAAAATTCAAGAACACGGTACCGTCAAATCGACAAATTGGCGACTAAAATTTTTGTCGCCAAACAGCTATTTGGATAGGCCGCAATATTGGATGCCTTCCAAAATCCAGCAATACACTGAAATATGTAAAGAACTAGAAGTAAGAAATTGAAACACAATTCAACACTTTCGGTTCAAATTTCTATAGCATAAACAAAATTTTAATTTCTAAAACCATGTACAAGACTATGTGTAACATATTACATTGCTGTATGTAGGTTATCAGCGGAAGCTTCTCATTTTGGCATTTCACCACTCTACCACCTTTTATTTTTATTTTGGTTCCTTAACCCTCTATGTGGTATCGGAGAGATATTTCGTCCATCACGATCTGATCAGTTTTGTTGATGACGATATACCTCATAGAGACAAAACTGCCCTATAACTCTCTTTATTTCTTTTACTTTATGACTCTCTATAAAATATATATGTAGGAAAAATAAACTATCCCTTGTCTAGAACTGATGACAGTTTGGAACATGTTTTTGCACCATGGGCTGACCACTACAGAGCAGCTATGGTAAACCACCAGGAAGGTTAAGTTGCCATTTATTTATTTTTTCAAAAAATCAACCACACATACCTTCTTAACTTCCCACCGTTTAGAAAATCCCATTACTCGAATACTTGACATTGAATCATGTTACATTTTGTGCATTGCATTCAGAAAGGGAGTATGAGTTAGCAGTCAAGGACGAGAGATTTCTAAGTGTTATGGAAACAGGGACCCCTTCAATGTGATGAAAATGCTTTGTATTATAATTCATTCAAAATTAATTTCCAAATTACCTGAAGATTATTATTGACTTAGAATAGTTAAAAAGTAAGTGATAGAAAAGTGTTTGACAGCATGGGTGTGGAATGCACACAATTTTCGAATGATATGGAAAAATCAATATTTTGTTAGAATTCGCTATTTTTTTTCTTGACGCTAACACCTCATTTAAGAAATGTTTTTCAAAAAACGTTCACTAGTTTTTAATCATTAGTCTTTCTTCAAAGGTCAATAAAACTGTACTCCATGATATTCCCATTAATAATGAAAGTAAAATAAACCAGCATTACTCTCTCTCTCTCTTTCAACTTAAAATTAATGAACCAATGTAAAGGAATTTTGTCAAGTGTTCCAGGAATTCTGAATAGTATTAGTTTCCGCGCATTCAAAATTAAGTTTTGTGGTCTATGAAATAATTTTATGTCATCGAAATTCTTTGATAAAAAAATTAAAATTCGCCTATTCTGAAGGATCTAGGGGAATGGAATCTCTTGAATTTGTGAATCTGTAGGATGTCTCCTAGTGTTACATAAAACGTACTAATTATCTCTATATAATTTGTTTTAATAAGTATTTACTGGCATTCGATCGCATTGTAATATTATTCCACAGTAAAGAGCAATATTCTTGCTAATATTGTTTACCTCGTTATTTATTTGAATTTTGCTTTTGTGGAAAAGTCTGGGAAGTGGATCTGTGTTGGATTCAAAAATAATGTAATTGGCAAAGCCTTCGCGCCATCCTCCCTCCAATAACATCCCGTCCTACATTGGGACACAATCTGGAAAACACTGGACTAGAGTATATCAAGGGAAAATTATACAGCATGCAAAAAGTGCTTAAGCTTTGCATAATTTAACCTTTAAATTCACATTAAGGTCACATTCCATTCCATATCTAAGAGCTTAAGACAGTCTCCTGGCTCTGTTGAACCGACAATGGAATGATACATTTCGATTTTTGAAAGGGAAGAGACAAATTTTAAAAAGAAAGAATTTTCAATTCTATATAGGAGGGGCAACTACTACTACGCTGCAAAGAAATACTGGGATTTACAATATTTTCTTTGTTTCTCTTTTTATACTCGAACGGTAGTTATATATATATATATATATATCGTTTTAAAATTTTTAGTAATTAAATTTGTGATATTCCCATCATGTGCGCTCCGTTGTACTAAGATAATTTCACGTGAAGTAGACTGGTGAAATGACTGACTAGTAGTTAAAAATATAAATTAATCGAAATTAAATGAACGTATTAAAATGCTGGCAAGTTTAGCAGCAGGTGGGCTCAAATAAAAGGCAACAAATAAATTAGATGATTGAAATTTTTTTTAGTTTAGAACAGATGTTCGGAGTGGATGGTGAAATATCCTTAGATTATAAACAGTGCACACTGTACATATGCATATAATAAATCATTTATGATAAGATCGTGCTCCCTGTGCTCACCAAAATAACGTCTAGTACACCGCTCGGTCAGGTCTGTTATAAAATTGACACAAATAAAGTACAATTTGCTAACGTATTTAATTTAATTCCGATTATACCAATTGTAATGGCACTATCTGACCTGCTGGTGGCTTAAACTAATTCGGAGGACGTATCTAATCTGCGGTCATCTTAAAACCATTCGATACAGCTTTATCTTATGCGAAGGAATTTTTTCTGACGCATGCATGCTTTCTGAAGGCATAATTTCAATCAGGGCAACATCTATTTCGTAAATCGCGAAAAGGCTGGCATTATGTTTATGCTCTTTATAAGGAGAGTGGCTGTATAAGGAAATCGTTTCCGAGTATGCATAATCCGATAGTTATTTTTCTTTGCATTCGTATAGTTTCTAAAGCAATTTAAGCAAAAATTCACAAACAATCATTAAGAAGCAATGCCCTTCAGAAATAAGAGAAATTCTTACGAAGGTAGTCAAGAAAAGATACGACGTTTATTCTAAATGGGTGGGGTTGTTAGAACATATTTTTAATTTTTTTCCTTTCAGTGTGGACAAGTATGCTACCGATTTGGAAGGAGATGTCCTTGCAAAAAATGTTTCTATAAAAGGAAGGGGTCTGTTCATCACGAATCACAGTTCACTCTATTGCTTAGGACAAATAATCCTAAACTTTTTCAAACATGATTGCTAAGGTAAGTTCAGCTTTCACTTAAATTTAAATTCTTAACTAGTCTAACTCAGATTAAATTATTTAAGTTTTAAAGTAAATTTCTTAATCTAAAATAAAGTATAAAGTCACTAGGTTATATTCGCTTGCTTCAATGGAGTCTAGCAAAGAATTCTCAATGATCTTTCGTTGGCATTTAATTATTATAGAGAAAAGATTAAGGAAAAAGTAAATGCCTATATTTGTTTTTTAATTTGGTGCTTATTATAAGTTTTTTAAGTATTCAATGAGGTTTTTGAGAAAAGAACTTGTGTTAACGTACAAGAACATATGAAATTGAAAATCTCCATTGAATGTTTTATTGGCTAGTTGTAGTTTATTAGTCAGAGGACTACGGAATGGTTTTAATGGCTGTTTCTTTAGAAAAATCATATTTCGGTCTTTCCAAATAAAAATCCCCTCAAAAAGACATATCTTCCATAGGTATGTACGGACTTCACGGGATTGGGGTATACTAGTAATATTTTCTTTTCCCTTGGGGTTTACTGTCTTTAGTATACCCAATACCCAAGCGATCGGGATACCCAAGCGATCTTTTCCTGCTTTAATCCCACTACTCTATACCCCGATCCCAATTACTTTCAATTTCACATTTTTTACATTTTTATTCATTCTTTACTATCTTGTGTTTGGAGCCGCTTGGCTAAAATCGTCTAGAACCCAGAAACAACCAACTAACCAACCTAATAAAAGTAGCTTGTCCAATACTAGACTGCGCCATTAAACCCAAATCATCCAACCTAATAAAAATATCAGATTCTAAAACATTTTAAAATTTATTTTACATTTAACTTTGAATTTTTTTCTATCAGTTACTAAAAAGCTAATTGATTGGATATGAAATTAGTATCACTTTTGTATCTTTCACACCAAGTACATTAAACCACCAGACTTCTCTGAAAAGTACCTGGACAAGTAAAATTTATTTTACATTACCATGCTAATGTAAAATAAATGTTACTTGATATCATTCCAGACTGCCTATTTCATTTGAATAGCTATATTTCTTGAATTTGAAAGTTTATAGTTCAAACACTTTGTTCTAAAAGCATTATCTAAATTATGTGAATCCATACTTATCAATTCAGAAAAAATCTAACAGCCTTTTTATACTAATGATTAGATTAACCTACAATTATTAAAAGTTATCCCAGTGCAGTATGGTGTATTTCTCTCTTCTGTAACATTAAAGCTTTCTGTATATTTCCAATCCGCTTACTTGACGTTGTTTCGCGCAGGTCAGACAAATATGCCCTTGCGCCATAAACTAACCTTGCATCCTATTAACCAGTGTCAATAGAAATTAGAATTTGTATATTTTTGAAATTTTGTTTATAGATATTTTTATTTCAATGAATGTTGAAGTAAAAAATGTTGATATTACTTTTTCATAAAAATACATATTATTGAATATTCAGTGTAAATGTTTTAAACTATGCTTTTTAAATTTTAAAAATTATTAGTAAAATTATTATTAAATTTGAATTTTAAGAATTTAAAATAAAGTTATTCAAATTTTGTGTAATATATTCTTTTGAGACGCTAGCTGTAAAGAAAAATTCTGACTCATGTGCATTTCCTCTTACACATCCAATCATTCATATTTCAAGTAAATCATAATAATAACAATACATAATTATAATTTTTTGATATTTCAGGTCGCCATTTTCTTCGCAGCTTTCGCAGCTGTTCACGCCTCTGGGGTTCTCTACGGACACGGTGCTCTTGTGAACACTGGAGTCAGTGCTAGGGGACAATCTCAAGATGTAAGCATACAATTATAACAATCTTTCTCATAAATTCCTATTTAAAATATCTTTCACGCACTTTCGTTTACTATAATATATTTAGTTACAATACATAACACACAAAATTTATATGATTCTTATAACCAAATAATATAATAATCATAAGCATCGATAAAAAATATGGCCAACTTTTATTCAATATATACCACTTTTTATAAATCTATGACAAATTCTAAAATATTCTACAGTTGCTTCTAAAATATCGATACTTTCCTTCTTCCTCCTTAATAATTCTTTTTTCGCAGTTTTACCAACCTTAATGTAACAAAGCTAAATGTAGTCTCCTTTCTTTTTAGGGCTATGGCAACTATGCTTTCGGTTATGACATCAAGGACGGACTCGGTGCCACCAACTCCCGATCCGAAGTCGGAGATGCCCACGGAAACAAGAAGGGATCCTACACACTTGCAGACATCGACGGAAGGACCCGACGAGTAGACTACGTTGCTGATGGACATGGATTCCGAGCCACCGTCAAGACCAACGAGCCAGGAACCGCCGCAAGCGCCCCAGCAGCCGCCCTCATCGCCAGCCCATACGCCGAACCCGTTGCCCCAGTCGTCAACCACGTAGCCCCAGCAGCCGCTGTTGTCGGACATGTTTCCTACGCAGCTCCCTTGGTAGCCGCTGCCCCAGTAGCTTATGGTGGAGCCATTGGACACGGAGCTGCCCTCGGAGCAGGATATGGTCTTGGAAATGGACTGGCTCTTGGGCATGGTGCCGGTCTTGCCTACGGAGCTGGTCTTGAACATGGTGCCGGTCTCGCCTATGGTGCCGGTCTTGCCTATGGTGCTGGTTTTGGATACGGAGCCGGTCTTGGATATGGCAAAGCCCTCATCCACTAAGAAAATCGTTCACATCTAAGGTGAGTGTTCAAGAATTTTATATTTTGGATTTATATATAAGCTTTAATCCTGAAAGAGCCATAACATAATTCTTCTTTCAACAACATAGTATAAATACTGATATCGATTTTTTGAATATAATATCTCTTCTCGACAATGTATAAAATATTTTTGATATAATAGGTAATTTTATTTAATCCATTTTGTGAAAATTACATGGCATTTGATTTAACTTCTAACCTATAAAAAAGAGAAAATATTGAGAAATACATAGGTCCTGGAATTGTTCTTTTGAATAAAATTGCAACAAAGAGAATTTTGAATAAATCAGTTTTTTCAATAGTGATAGAATCTTAACTCAATTTAGAGGCTTCTCCCATGGATACAAGTTAATCGACTGTATGTTGTGGATTAAGTTCATGATTCATCCTGAATTTGAACACCTTGATTTTCCGTATTAGTCTATATGAGGTTAAGAATATTTTCACTGGTCTACTAGAAAAAAAAACAATTGAAATTATAACATTTTTCGATTTTCTTAGTCTAGAATTTCAATTTTCATATCAAAATAACATTTCTTCATCACTTATACAAAAAATAAGCAACAAATAAATGATTTTTTTAAACAAGGTTAGGTTTTTTTTTTAATTTTTGCAATAATAGCCATTTAAAATTAGAGTAAAATGCAATTTGTTACCACAAAGTTAAATTAGGTTAAGCAATCTCCAAACTATAATGTTAAAAAATTGCTATAATGCAAACATTAATAAACAACGTTATGTTTTTCTTTTCAGATTGTTATATGCCAAATACCCCTTTGATAAAAAGTTTTCTTCGTCTTCAAAACTGCAATTTCAACTCTTCTAGTAAAGGATTGGAGGGTTTTTGTTAATCTGTTCTTGCAATATGGAGTTTCTATAGATACTAGATAACACTTACGAAGTGCATGGCCATCTGTTACATTGATAATGAGAAAAGAAGGGCTGATTTTGTATTGTCTGCATGTTTTTATTTATTTCCATTGTTAATTGAAGTTGAATAAAAGTGCTCACGCTCAAGAAGAATATCATAATTTTTGTTTCGTTTGTTACACAAACATATCCGTATTGTGATTATGTAGGCTGTTTGTAAAGCTAACAAATATTAACATTTGTTCATTCCGAAACTGAAGGCATGTTTGTTGTTTGTAAAGCTAATTTAGCAAAACTGAAGTATACTGTCTTCAGGTGGCACCGAAAGAGTTCAAGAAAAGTATAATTTTAATTTCATTTTTCAAATCTCATGAAAAACAAATAACTTTCAATTACTGTTTCGGAGTTATGTTTTGATTTTCACGTTTAGTAAAAGAATCATCCGTCTTATACTAGTCTACTACATTACTTTACTCTATAAATCACTATATAATTTTATGCCCTAAAATATTTTTTAAGTTTAAAATTGATGTATTTAATATTGCATATTTCATTGTGATTACAACACAATATTTTTATATAAGTGAAATAAGCTTAATATTTTAATCACGCAGAATGTATTTTTTTATTGCTCGTGTCAAGCCTACCTTATCATGGGCCAAGCCTCCTTCAATTAGATGTGGTTCAAAATTACGAGGTCTTGTCCTCGGGTCTGTCCCTTCGGGTTTGATCCCGGGCCGTCGCTAATAACCGTTGGGTTGCCTTCAGTACGACGAAAATTCAAAAACCTACATACTCGCAATAAAAGAGACAATGAATGGGAACTTGGATGGGCTTTAAAAATAACACAATATACAACACTCGAAAATCATATCGTTCTTTAAATAAGCAACATATTTATTCCGGAAAAAACACATAACTTTTTAACACTGAAGACAGTCATATCTAACAAGATGCAAAACTTAATCTTCAATATTTTTGCTAATGCCGGTCAATTGAACTTAACCATTATGACACTACAAGGGCAGATTTGTGAACCACGAACGTAGCCCTGAGTGAGTGGTGTGTTCACGTTACACATCACATATATCCACATATTCTATGCGCTACCCACTTATAGTAAGTCCCAACATTCATTCTAGATTGACACACATCCATGCCTTAACCCCGGTTTCGTACCAAGAACTTTTTGATCCAGAAGACAGCAATCTGACCACTAGACAGGTTGATCAGTGTGATCCTTAATAAAAAAAAACACGTAAATAGAAACGATACCTCAATGGAGAAAAGGTTGTTTTTCTCGTTGGCTAGGTAGTTAATTAGCTTCGTACTGGAGCAAAACAATGGGCTATTGGCGACGGTCAGGGATCAATCCCGAAGGAAAGATTCGAGACAACACCTCCACGGTCAGATTACGAGATCACACCTGAGCTGGCACTCACTATCCAAACGTCCACACCACGCCAACAATCAGACAGTTGAGGCCCCGACTTGCAACCCTCCGGTATGTAATCCGTTACCCGAGAGGTCTACCGAGGCCCTTTCTCGTCAGGAATTCACTATCGTGAAAGGAACTCTAGACTCATTGAATGTAATAAAGTATGAACAATTATTATTTGGATTGTTGGTTGGATTGGGTTTTATAGCGAAAGGGACAATATTTGGTCGAGCTGCTCCAAACACAAAATCGACAACTTCAATAGATATTCACACACAAGGAAGGTTTTAGTAACACAGAAGAGAGAAATACACCCAACGAAAACTAATTTGCACCGCATATAACTCTCAGGTTTCTAGAGCAGTAAATCCCAACTATATGATAAATAAGGATGTAGATATACCACACCTTTAATTCGAAAGTATAGGTCATGGCAACTTCTGAGAAGGAATATTCATTTCATAAATTTACCAAGTCTTAAAATATAACTTGGATCAATTTTTAATGTCTTCTTATTTTGAATAAAATATACGATTCAAATAATCGAAAACATTTTTTTCAATACGATAATTGCTAATTATTTCCGTAAAATAATGTTGCCGAAATCATCACTTAATTTATAAGGCGACAAATAATTTAAAATTACATATTTTACTTTTAACGATAGTCTTCGCCGTTTGAGATGGCTCCATTTTCCTTTCGTCGATCATCCGAGCCAGTTCGTAACTGTAACTTTGCAAATCAAAAGTAGAAATATTAGCTTCCTGAGGCACGTCAGTTTGAAGAGCGGTAGAGCAATAAAATCATTTAATGAGTTTAGTGTTATTACATTGAGCATGTCTAAATAGGAGAGGAATGTATTTAATTCGAAAAGTGAATGTTGTCAAAGGAGAAAAATTTCAGGACACTTGTTTCACCTATTTAAAGACATATTTTAGAAAAGAAATTTAATGAAATATTTTAAAAATCTAGTTGGTATTTAGAATAGTAAAATCAAGCATTTAGCTTCTACCTGACAGAAATCTCTTCAAATGAGACCTTTAAATTCTTTAGTGTTACCTTTTAATTCATTCATCCCAAGCGATTTGAATGTTGGTTAATTTTACTATGAATGTCGGAGAAAAGTTTTCAGTTCTCTATCTTTTTATTATATTAAACCAATTACGGGTTTGGATTTTGAGTAATAATTGGGAGACACAATTATTAAGTGAAGGAATTTTATAACAATTACTTGTTTTAACTTTTAATCCCTCATACTTGTTGATGTTGATGGCGAAAAAATAGTTTAGGTATAATGAAAATTAATGTGTGTTTTCATCGCCAGAGGGCAGTATGTTACGTCTGAAATATAAGCATGACTACCATCTTAGTATTAATTTTTATCAAGTAAAATCATACACATTTGAGTTTTGTGAAATCCAAATAAGTTTTGTATTTTACCTGCAAATTTACCCGGCCATTGTTTGGCTGAATTGTTTAAACGTTGAAAATTATCCGAAATATCACTCACATATAGAAAAAGTTTGTCACTCCTTTCGAATATCCAGATTATAATGGTAGGTATGGATTTTAATTAACGGCGCACTCCAGATTATAATGCTATAAAGAATTTACGGCCTTTATTGGCCTAGGAAGTAAAAATAAGAATGCATATAGTAACTATAACCTTAAGCGTGTTCAGGACGAATCCATTGGGGCATTGAGGACCAATCCCAAACATTATAATATTAGTGAAAAATTAATAAACTCTATATCCAGACCACACACATATATCAGAAGCTAAAAGTAATACCATTGGCATTTTTATAAAACATCAGTTGACTTCCTATATTATCTATGAATATTTCTTTTCTGCATGTATTCAATGTGCAAATACTTTTTCGACTTCGAATTTTTAAATTTCATACAACTATCATTCTTAATAATTATTTCATTAATTAAGCAATTGAAGAGTGTTTTATGATTTAAAACTACATTAGATCCTTTTTATGTTTTTATGAATTTTTCTGAAAACATGTAGCAGTAAATATCATGGAGGGTATATACTTTCTGTAAGCATGTACCTACTTTAGAGCATATTTGATTTATCAATGAAAAGGAAATTCAAATTTAATTTTAAAAGCTACATACACAAGGATAAGATAATTATGCAATGCATTTAGAAATTTAAATGGAAAAGTACTAAGCATTCCTTAAAATTCTATATTTATTTTTTCCTTCTTTCGTAATCAGAAACTTTTTAATTTTATATCAGTAAACACTTTCTCTTTCCTACGTGTTTAAAAACTATTAAATATTTTATAGATTATTAAATGTGTAGTCGTCGAATAGAAAGCAATTAAGAAATCAATTTGCGATCAACATATTTTTATTTTATATACATTTTTATGATACACACCAATAAATAAGACCTTAATATTCAGAAATATTAATGAAGTGTAGAATATCTTGCATTGTTACTAGATTGACAAAATAATATCAAACAAGAAGAAATCGTGATGAAATCGTGCAGCACACACACCTATGGTATTTAAGTAAGTATAACCTAAAGGACATCTTACAAAAACAAGAGTTCATAACTTAATGGATGAGAGCTTTGCCGTAACCAAGACCAGCACCGTAGGCAAGACCAGCACCATGTCCAAGACCGGCACCGTATCCAAGACCAGCACCATGTCCAAGACCGGCACCGTATCCAAGACCAGCACCATAAGCAAGACCGGCACCATGTCCAAGACCAGCACCATATCCGAGCCCAGCACCATAGGCAAGTCCGGCACCATGTCCAAGACCAGCTCCGTATCCGAGACCGGCACCATAAGCAAGACCGGCACCATGTCCAACTCCATATCCGAGACCGCCATAAGCTACTGGGGCGGCGGCCGCCAAGGGAGCTGCGTAGGAAGCATGTCCGACAACAGCGGCTGCTGGGGCTACATGGTTGACGACTGGGGCGACGGGTCCGGCGTATGGGCTAGCAATGAGAGCGGCTGCTGGGGCGCTGGCGGCGGTTCCTGGCTCGTTGGTCTTGACGGTGGCTCGGAATCCATGTCCATCAGCAACGTAGTCTACTCGTCGGGCCCTTCCGTCGATGTCGGCAAGGGTGTAGGATCCCTTCTTGTTTCCGTGGGCATCTCCGACTTCAGATCGGGAGTTGGTGGCACCGAGTCCGTCCTTGATGTCATAACCGAAAGCATAGTTTCCATAGGCCTAAATAAGAAAAGTCGTTTAAAATATGCAATACAACCCAAAAATTAGTGAAGAATTTTTGATTGATTGTAACAGAAATAAGAGGATTTATGATATATTTTTTGCGGTATACAAATATTTTTAGGATATTTTCAGATAGTTTAAGTACTTACATCTTGAGATTGTCCTCTAGCACTGACTCCAGTGTTCACAAGAGCTCCGTGTCCATAGAGTGCACCTGAAGCGTGGACAGCTGCAAAAGCAGCGAAGAAGATGGCTACCTGAAATGACAAAAGTTTCTTGATTTTATACTACATTTGAAAACATTAAAACATTCTATTCTACTTCAAAATTGTGTAGTAGTTTTCTTGTATTGTTTCCAGCTAAAGGTTAAAATAGTCTAAAATGTAATTATAAATTAGAAATATTTTATTATAAATTAGTATTTAGAATTTTACTGAGCATTCTTTTGATGAAATAATTGAGTATGAGAACGTAATCTTGACAAGTAAACAAATTCTGTTCAAATACTGTTATAAATATTATTCTATGGTAAGAATGCATCGAAAAAAATGTTTTGTTGACAATAAAGCATAAAACCTACGTTTTGGTCTTTATCTTATATTAAAGATGATTTTTTAAGAAATTATATAAACTATAACACAGATAAAAAGATTGTTCAATACAAATTGTTCTCTGATCACAACGTCAAATCCCACGTCAAAATGTAGGCTCTTTAGAGACCGCTACAAAAACGTTCTGGGTATTGAATAACTGTTTTAGTGTGAGAACTTAATCTTGACAAGTAAACAATATGATTTTTGCAGAAAAAGCTCTTGTTGAGAATAAAATATAAAGTTCTAAAAAATGAAATCTATATTTTAATCTTTAATGATTCGTTCAAAAAATTAAAACACAAATAAAGTGTTTAAAAATGTGTGTGTGTAACACAAATAAAAATATTAACTAAAAACATTTTCCGCAAAAATCACGAATACATCAACTCCTCGTCAAAAATGCAGGAACCAGAAATCAAAACAGAATTATCAGAATATCTTACCTTAGCGATCATATTTGGATTTGATTTCACACAAGTGTAAGTTAACTGTGATATTGAGAATGAAAACCTCCCCGCTTATATACCAATATCTTACCAAGGTCGCAACTTTCTTAATTCATACAACACCCTTTCGGAAACAAAACAAAAACTTCTAAAATAAACATAGAGATATGCAGTATCGGGAGATAGCTTTCTCGATCACCTTCGGAAATCGTAATCTTCGACATCACCATTTCTTTACTTGTCACCATTAAATAATCATTAATGCTCTTTTTATTAGCGTTTGACGTGTTTTTGAAGAAATGGAGGAAGCGGATAGTAAGAAAAATCACGAAATGCCATCGAGTGTGGCATTTCCTGAATTAGATGCCAGAGATTAAATCTGACAAAAAGAATCCAAATTTTTTTTACTTCTCATCTCGAAAGTATGTCACGATATTAAATAACTATACACACGCATCAAGTTGCAAAATTGTGGTGTTTTTTAATGTGTCTTATTGTATCCACTTAAATTGAAATATTCTTCTGATTAACGAATCTAAATATTTCGCTTATGCATTCTATTCTGTCCCATTCTCAGTCTTTTGTAACATCTTGCAATTCTTTGTTCATTGATAATTATTTTAGATGGATAGAGCAAGTTCAATAATTGGTGTGATTTTATCTTCAGACACATTTTAAAATAAAAATAGAGAGGAGTAGGGGTTGTTCTTTTATAACTGCTTACATTTTCAAACAGGCGTGTTCTTGATAGAAATAAGTATCAAAATGATGTACCTCTTCTACGCACGTTAAAACATAAAAACGGGTTATTCAATCAGCGGAATCTCTCTCGGGATATTCAATCAGCGAAATCCGAGATTTAACATAGCTCTATCAGAATAGTTTTTAGTTCATTTTTTATGTTTAATGTCACGATTTTATTTAAATATGACACACGATTGCTTCCTTACGTCATAGATGTTAATCCTAGATAAAACTCAAATGACTCGGAAAATGTACAAATACAACTTTGCTAATTTAATTTACCATGCTAATGTAAAATAAATGTTACTTGATATCATTCCAGACTGCCTATTTCATTTGAATAGCTATATTTCTTGAATTTGAAAGTTTATAGTTCAAACACTTTGTTCTAAAAGCATTATCTAAATTATGTGAATCCATACTTATCAATTCAGAAAAAATCTAACAGCCTTTTTTATACTAATGATTAGATTAACCTACAATTATTAAAAGTTATCCCAGTGCAGTATGGTGTATTTCTCTCTTCTGTAACATTAAAGCTTTCTGTATATTTCCAATCCACTTACTTGACGTTGTTTCGCGCAGTTCAGACAAATATGCCCTTGCGCCATAAACTAACCTTGCATCCTATTAACCAGTGTCAATAGAAATTAGAATTTGTATATTTTTGAAATTTTGTTTATAGATATTTTTATTTCAATGAATGTTGAAGTAAAAAATGTGTTGATATTACTTTTTCATAAAAATACATATTATTGAATATTCAGTGTAAATGTTTTAAACTATGCTTTTTAAATTTTAAAAATTATTAGTAAAATTATTATTAAATTTGAATTTTAAGAATGTAAAATAAAGTTATTCAAATTTTGTGTAATATATTCTTTTGAGACGCTAGCTGTAAAGAAGAATTCTAACTCATGTGCATTTGCTCTTACACATCCAATCATTCATATTTCAAGTAAATCATAATAATAACAATACATAATTATAATTTTTTGACATTTCAGGTCGCCATTTTCTTCGCAGCTTTCGCAGCTGTTCACGCCTCTGGGGTTCTCTACGGACACGGAGCTCTTGTGAACACTGGAGTCAGTGCTAGGGGACAATCTCAAGATGTAAGCATACAATTATAACAATCTTTCTCATAAATTCCTATTTATAATATCTTGCTCGCACTTTCGTTTACTATAATATATTTAGTTACACACATCATTTATATTATTCTTATAACCAAATAATATAATAATCATAAGCATCGATAAAAAATATGGCAACTTTTATTCAATATATAGCACCATTTATAAATCTATGACAACTTCTAAAATTTTCTACAGTTGCTTCTAAAATGCTTTCCTTCTACCTCCTTAATAATTCTTCTTTCGCAGTTTTACCAACCTTAATGTAACAAAGCTAAATGTAGTCTCGTTTCTTTTCAGGGCTATGGCAACTATGCTTTCGGTTATGACATCAAGGACGGACTCGGTGCCACCAACTCCCGATCTGAAGTCGGAGATGCCCACGGAAACAAGAAGGGATCCTACACCCTTGCCGACATCGACGGAAGGGCCCGACGAGTAGACTACGTTGCTGATGGACATGGATTCCGAGCCACCGTCAAGACCAACGAGCCAGGAACCGCCGCAAGCGCCCCAGCAGCCGCCCTCATCGCCAGCCCATACGCCGGACCCGTTGTCCCAGTCGTCAACCACGTAGCCCCAGCAGCCGCTGTTGTAGGACATGCTTCCTACGCAGCTCCCTTGGTGGCCGCTGCCCCAGTAGCTTATGGTGGAGCCATCGGTCACGGAGCTGCCCTCGGTGCAGGATATGGTCTTGGAAATGGACTGGCTCTTGGACATGGTGCCGGTCTTGCCTACGGTGCTGGTCTCGGATACGGAGCTGGTCTTGGACATGGTGCCGGTCTTGCCTATGGTGCTGGTCTCGGATACGGAGCTGGTCTTGGACATGGTGCCGGACTTGCCTATGGTGCTGGTCTCGGATACGGTGCTGGTCTTGGACATGGTGCCGGTCTTGCCTATGGTGGTGGTCTTGGATACGGAGCCGGTCTTGGATATGGCAAAGCCCTCATCCACTAAGAAAATCGTTCACATCTAAGGTGACGATTTTATATTTTGATTTATATATAATTTTAGAATTTTATATTTTGGATTTATATATAAGCTTTAATCCTGAAAGAGTCATAACATAATTCTTCTTTCAACAACATAGTATAAATACTGATATCGATTTTTTGAATATAATATCTCTTCTCAACAATGTATAAAATATTTTTGATATAATAGGTAATTTTATTTAATCTATTTTGTGAAAATTTAATGGCATTAAATTTAACTTCTAACCTATAAAAAAGAGGAAATATTGAGAAACAGATAGGTCCTGGAATTGTTTTTTGAATAAAATTGCAACATACAGAATTTTGAGTAAATCAGTTTTTTTTTAATATGATAGAATATTAGCTCAATTTAGAGGCTTCTCCCATGGAAAAGTCTAACTCAAGTTAATCGATAGTATGTTGTGGATTAAGTTCATGATTCATCCTGAATTTCAACACCTTGATTTTCCATAATAGACTATAAGAGGTTAAGAATAATTTAACTGGTCTACTTCTAGATAAAAAAAACAATTGAAATTGTAACTTTTTTCGATTTTCTTAGCCTAGAATTTCAATTTTTATATGAAAATTAGATTTCTTCGTCACTTGTACAAATAATAAGCAAAAATAAATGATTTTTTAAACAAGGTTATTTTTTATAACTTTGGCAATAATAGCCATTTAAAATATTAGAGTAAAATTCAAATTGTTACCACAAAGTTAAATTAGGTTAAGCAATCTCGAAACTATAATGTTAAAAAATTGTTATAATGCAAACATTAATAAACAACGTCATGTTTTTCTTTCAGATTGTTATATGCCAAATGCACCTTTGATAAACAGTTTTCTTCGTCTTCAAAACTGCAATTTCAACTCTTCTAGTAAAGGATTGGAGGGTTTTTGTTCTTGCCACATGGAGTTTCCTTAGATACTAGATAACGCTTACGAAGTGCATGGCCATCTGTTACATTGATAATGAGAAAAGAAGGGATGATTTTGTATTTTCTACATATTTTTATTTATTTGCATTGTTAATTGAAGTTGAATAAAAATACTCACGCTCAAGAAGAATTTCGCAATTTTTGTTTCGTTTGTTACACAAACATATCCGTATTGTGATTATGTAGGCTGTTTGTAAAGCTAACAAACATTAACATTTGTTCATTCCGAAACTGAAGGCATGTTTTTTTGTTTCTAAGCTAATTTAGCAAAACTAAAATATACTGTCTTGTGGTGCCACCGAAAAGTACAAGAAAAGTATAATTTTAATTTCATTTTTCAAATCTCTTATGAAAAACAAATAACTTTCAAATACTGTTTCGGAGTTATGTTTTCATTTTCACGTTTAGTAAAGGAATCATCCGTCTTCTACTAGTCTATTACATTACTTTACTCTATAAATCACTATATAATTTTATGCCCTAAAATATTTTTAAGTTTAAAATTGATGTATTTAATATTGTATATTTCATTGTGATTACAACACAATATATTTATATAAGTGAAATAAGCTTAATATTTTAATCACGCAGAATGTATTTTTTATTGCTCGTGTCAAGCCTACCTTATCATGGGCCAAGCCTCCTTCAATTAGATGCGGTTCAAAATTACGAGGTCTTGTCCTCGGGTCTGTCCCTTCGGGTTTGATCCCGGGCCGTCGCTAATAACCGTTGGGTTGCCTTCAGTACGACGAAAATTCAAAAACCTACCTACTCTCAATAAAAGAGACAATGAATGGGAACTTGGATGGGCTTTAAAAATAACACAATATACAAAGCTCGAAAATCATATCGTTCTTTAAATAAGCAACATATTTATTCCGGAAAATACACATAACTTTTTAACACTGAAGACAGTCATATCTAACAAGATGCAAAACTTAAGCTTGAATATTTTTGCTAATAAGAGTAAATTGAACTTAACCATTATGACACTACAAGGGCAGATTTGTGAACCACTAACGTAGCCCTGGGTGTAGCCCTGGGACTGACAAACATCAATGCCTTAACCCCGGTTTCGTACGAAGAACCTTTTGATCCAAAGACCGCATTCTGACCACTAGACAGGTTGATCAGTGTGATCCTTAAAAAAAACACGTTAATAGAAACGATCCCTCAATGGAGGAAATGTTGATTTTCTCGTTGGCTAGGTAAGTTAATCAGCTTCGCACTAGAGCAACACAATCCGGTAAATTGGTAATCCGGTACCCTTTCGATTTTGCTACCGCGGCCCTTTCTCGTCAGGAAGTCACTACTGTGAAATGAACTCAAGGCTCATTGAATGTAATAAAGTATGAACAATTATTATTTGGATTGTTGCTTGGATTGTGTTTTATAGCGAAAGGGGCAATATTTGGTCAAGCTGCTCCAAACACAAAATCGACAACTTCAAGTAATAGACTTACACACACAAGGAAGATTTTACTGACCCAGAAGAGAGAAATACACTCAACGGAAATTAATTTGCACCACATATAACTCTAAGGTTTCTAGTGCAGTAAATCCCAACCATATGATAAATAAAGATGTAGATATACCACACCTTTTATTCGAAAGTATAGGTCATGGCAACTTCTGTGAAGGAATATTCATTTCATGAATTTACCAATTCTTAAAATATAACTTGGATCAATTTTTGATGTCTTGCTTATTTTTAATCATATATATTATTCAAATAATCGAAAACATTTTTTTACAATACGATAATTGCTAATTGTTTCCGTAAATAATGTCGCCGAAATCATCGCGTAATTTATAAGGCGAGAAATAATTTAAAATTATATATTTTACTTTTAACGACAGTCTTCGCCGTCTGAGATGGCTACATTTTCCTTTCGTCGATCGTCCCAGCCAGTTCTTAACTGTAACTTTACAAATCATAAGTATAAATATTAGCTTCCTTAAGCTCGTCAGTATGAAGAGCAGTAGAGCAATAATAACATTTAATGAGATTGGTGTTATTACATTGAGCATGTCTAAACAGGAGAGGAATGTATTTAATTCGAAAAGTGAATGTTGTCAAAGGAGAAAGATTTGGAGACACTTGTTTCACCTATTTAAAGACAGAATATTTTACAAAAGAAATTTAATGAAAAATTTGAAAACAATCTAGTTGCATTTAAAATTGCAAAATCAAGCATTTAACTTCTACCTGACAGAAATCTCTTCAAATGAGACCTTTAAATTCTTTAGTGTTACCTTGAATTTTATTCATTCATCCCAAGCGATTTGAATGTTGGATAATTTTACTATGAATGTCGTTGAAAAGTTTTCAGTTCTCCATCTTTTTAGTATAGTAAACCAATTACGGGTTAGGATTTTGAGTAATAATTGAGAGACACTCAATTATTAAGTGAAGGAATTTTATAACAATTACTTGTTTTAACTTTTAATCCCTCATATTTGTTGATGTAGATGGCGATAAAATTGTTTAGGTATAATGAAAATTAATGTATGTTTTCATCGCCAGAGGGCAGTATGTTACGTGTGAAATATAAGTTTGACTACCATTTGATTATTAATTTTTATCAAGTAAAATCGTACAGATTTGAGTTTTGTGAAATCCAAATAGGTTTTAAACATTGAAAATTATCCGAAATATCACATAAAAAATGTAAATATAGGAGAAAAAATAAGTGAACAGAAAATCCTTTTTTAAACTCCATACTGACATTTTTATAGCTGCTACAATTTACCCTGGAAGCTAAAATATATGCTATCTTTACCCCTTCATGCAATCCATCTCATATGCATCGCAGTATAATGTAAGACAAAACTAAAAAATGGTGATGGTGATTGTTACTGAAGTCTATTTTGAGCTTTGGTGTGATTGTGAGCTCTTTAATTACGCTTCCTGTAAAGATGACATATTAAAAATATAATCAATATATTTTTAATGGTAGCATTCTTCCATCAGGAATGCGATATTTCCCAATTCCACAATCATTATAAAAGATGACAAGTTATATAGCTACGATATTCATGATCAATTTCTTTTCAAGCAAATAATTTTTTAAATTCCGTTCCGCATGTGAAATAACAGCTTGTTTTTTAATGTCTTTAGTGCAGATGAAACAAAATTAATCTATTTTTATTTCTAATCGTTTAATCGTTCGAAAAACCGGAAGGTCAATTTTAAAGCATTTTTAACAATGAAAATCAACACACGAAAATGCAGACAAAACAAATTAATCTATTACTTTATTACTACTAATCGTTGAATCTTTCAAAAAGAGACGGAAGGTCAGTTTTACACACAGCGATTTTAAAGAAGAAAATCATTGTTTGAACCAATCGTTGAGATAACAAAGTTGCATTAGAATAGCTTCAACTTAAGCCTAAAGAAAACTACCTCGATCTTATGTCACTGCTTTTCACTTTTCAAAAATCTAGTTAGAATATTTTGTAACTGTGATATAATTGCAAGACTTGCAAAGTTAAATTTAAAATTCCCTTTACTCCAACTGCATCAATTTTTAAATCGATTTGGTCAATTCAGAGATACGGTACCTAAATGTAAAACACGTACATATTTAGAATGATTGATGTGGTTTCTTGACTTTTGAGTACATCTTTCAATGCAATCCTAAAAATTAATTTGAAACTTGAAAAACAAATAGGTTACTGATCTAAATTACCTTGTAATGGAAACCTACATTAAAAAAATTTTTAAATCCTTGAATCATAACGAATGATTACACATCTTATTTTAACGTAGTCTTATTTTAAAATAACTTTATTTTAGCTTCACCTTCTTTTTAACGTAAGACATTACCGTGAAATTTTAAAAGATTTTGTTTTGTACGCTTAATTTATTTTTATGAAACGGAATTCTACAATTCATTAAGTATTGAATAATGCCTTTTATGGAAAGTTGATCGAAATATAAACTTAACGCCAACAAATAAACTCATTTCTTTAGCAATATTTTGCACAAAATAATCTATATAAATAAACATAGTGTTTCTTTGTACATTGAATGTTTTCGACCCGTTTGAAGTTATTTATATGTTTTGGGCCCTTCTAATACAAAATTGATGTCTTAAACGTTTGGTGTCTGTGTGTGTGCCCACACTACGTCCAAACGGCTGGGTATATTTTCACGAAACTTTGCATACTGTGAGTACTTACAATCATTTGGTAACTGAACTAGGTTGCTTTGGTCTGTCTGTCTTCCCGTTTTACGTCTGTTTTTATGTCTGTGTTCGTTTAAATACTTACAATAATTTAGTAACTGAACTAGGTTGCTTTGGTTTGTCCGTCTTCCCGTTTTGCGTCTATTTTTATGTCTGTATTCGTTTAAGTATCACATAAAATTTATTCAACATAATTTCATACGATATTCTTTATTTTATTTAAGGACCGCGTTAGCCTGGTTGGAAGAGTAACGGATTAGCAACCGGAGGGTTGCGAGTTTGATTCCGTCATGTACAAAGGGGACTGGTGCACGTTAAATCTGTCGTGGCTTCAAATGTTCTCACGTTGGTGTGGAAGTTTAGAGAGTGGGGTGCCAGCTTAGGTGTGACCTCATCATCTGACCGTGGTTCAAAATTACGTGGTGTTGTCCTCAGATCTTTTCCTTCGGGGATTGATCACGGACCGTCGCCAATAGCCCGTTGTGTTGCTCCAGTGCTACGTTACTTAAATACATACCTTTATCCTATAACTCAGATTTTAATTTAGTGAATGCATTATTTGATTTTCCTTTGCTTTCATACTTAGATAAGTGTCATGCTAAAACATCTGAATAACTATACTTAAATCAACCATAATTTGGTAATTTTGGAGAAGCTGGAATGCTTATTGAGGATTGCGATTATTTGGATTGTTTTACCAGTACTGCTGAAAAGGCAATTAGTTTTCCAAAAATTAACTCAGATACTTTGTTTATTTCGAGTCTTATTTTTTCTTTGTGAAATATAAACGATTTCTGAATATTTGGGACAGACGATATTCTGTAACGAACGGAAACGAAACGGAAACTTGTGTCCGTTGACCACGTGCAGTGATATTTCTGTTTTTTTCGCTCGGAATTAATTTCGTATTTTTAAATTGTGTCCAATTTTTAAATGTAAGTGGTGGCAACTATGCGAGATCACACCAGATAAAGTAGAATCACGAATATCTCAGAACTTTTTTTCCGGCAACTTTGCTTTAGTTTTATTTTGCTGTTTTCTGGGTTTTTTTTTAATTTATTACATATTTATTTTTTAATAAATTGTAATTCCCTTTCATCACACTTAACAACATCACAAAGTATTCGATTGTAAGTTAGAATAAAGCAAATTTTAAGAGAAATTTTGCTGTCATTGAAAAAGTGTTAGCGTTTAAAAAATCCGAACCCTTTTGAAATATTAAAAATTATTTTTCATAGTGACCGAAGGTCAAGGTTGCTTATTTTACGAGTTGAAGCTATATTAAAGCAACATATTAAATATGTTTTAAATAATTTGAAAACAATAATTTTCTATAAAAAAAGCGCTGTCAAATCGATTTACCATTTTTAAATGGCAATAGCTTATATTTGCTTTGTCTGTACTGAAGACATTAAATTTTAAATTAATTACATTAAATTTTAAGTTCTTTTATTATAGCACGTCCACAAAATAAAATTTTCAATTAAAAATATATTTGCTATTTGCTTTTAAAAAAATTAAATGATGAATACTAAACTCCGTGGCTCTACAGTTATCGAAGAACCATGGCCAGCAGTGCCCATCCCGCTTACGAGACTTTGGAGGCCTTGGTTCACTACAGGTCCAGGGTTCCGAGTGGAACCCCGGACCTGTAGTGGGGCAGCGCGAAGCACGCGCTGCCACTAGACTACCGGGTGACTCAAATTATGAATATCTTATCAAATTAATTTATCATCCTTCCCTTAAAGATGGAGTCATTTGACCGTGGTTCAAAATTACGTGGTGTTGTCCTCGATCTTTCCCTTCGGGTTTGATCCCTGATCTTCGTCAATAGCCCTTTGTGTTGCTCCAGTGTGACGTTAATTGAAATACCTACCTACCTACATCCCTTAAAACTGGAGAAATTCTAAAATGTCGCATGCCTTGTGCAAGAGTGCCACAAGTCAACAAATATTGGTAAGTAAACTTTGAGTACGCAAGTATTCGCCGTAAAAACTTAAAAAGGGCATTCCTAATCCTCCCTCAAAGAAAATCGTCTGTTAGAGTAGTTAGTTACCTTAGTGTCGCCTTTCGTCATTTTGTAGTTTTGTTATACAGTTGGGTTGCGATGGATTAAAAATGATTACATGGATTGGATATGCATCTATAGGATTTCTATCCAAAGTGAGTTGTAGAAATTATAAAAATATCGAAAAGGTGTTAAAGAAAGTATTTTACACACTTAAATGATTTGGCATTTTTCTGCGAAAAGAGGAAATTGATTATTCTGGTCTTTCATTCTTCAGTTAACAAATTCAAACCTAGTAAGGTGTGTAATTCTGCTGGTTTCCAATATAATACATGGCAAAAGCAGTATACCTCTATCATGTTACTACGATTACATTCTGAACATCTACTTCACTTGCATCTTATGCCCTTGTTCAAAGGTGATTCAGAACTTTCGAAGGCTAAACCTATTTTCCCTCACATTCTCTTGTCTGCCCAGATTTCTATCTTCCACATTTCACATTGTTTTCTGTAATCAGACTAATGAAAAACTTCATTAAAGTGGTGATCTCTTTCTTTCAGTTTTTGCAAAATTATGCAGCTTCATAGCTCAAATTAATCATATGTAAACTAAGCTCAAATTAGTAAAAGTCACTTAACTTAAAATGAAATGATATTTTTAAAATAAAAACGAGTTCTCGTATACTCTCCCTAAAGTTTTGGGTACTGAATATCTTTTCTGTAAAATTTCAAATAATGATTAATTGTTTAATTAATTATTACAAATTATGTATATAAATATATATATAATTATAAGTATTTCTATTTTACAAATTAATAAATAATTATAAATTTTATAAGACTAATTATTTTTCTTAATATTCATTTTATATTTATTTTAAATGTATAAATTATATATAGTAATTTATTTATAGTTATTTAAGAAAATAAATATTAAGAAAAATAATTAGGCTTAAAAAATTTATAATAATTTATTTATTTGTAAAATAGAAATACTTATAATTATTACATATATCTATATATGTAATTTGTAATAATTTAAATAACTGAACAACTAATAATTATTTAAATTTTTTACAAAAAAGATATTCAGCGTCCAAAATTTTAGGGAGAGTATACGAACTGGTTTTCATTTTAATAATATTTTAAGTTAAGTGACTTTTAATAATTTTATTTTATATTTATTTTAAATGTATAAATTATGTATAGTAATTTATATATAGTTACTTAAGAAAAGAGATTTCACTGAGATACATTAGTTTTATAGAAAGTCCTTGAATATGCAATCAAATAATTTTTTAACCATTCCATTGAAAGAATCTTATAAAAAATTCATATCTCGGAACTATTAAAAAGAACATGTAACCACATTTCGCACAAAACGCTGCCCAAAAGCGTTTTCTCATAACCGCGACACAGACCTATAATTTCAATCGAATTAAAGAATTGGTGGAGACCTTTGCCTCCTGGTACGAATCCATCACGGCTCCAAATACCGAGTCTTTTTTCACCCTGATTTACCGTAATTCACCGATTACATTCACGGAGCGAATTTGTTTTCGCAGCTGCCTGAATGGAACCCCAGATCGTGGGAAAACACACTTGGAAACTCATTAATCAAAAAATCGAATATCTGTCTCCTAAGGAAATTAGGCGAAGGTTGTGGATACGCCTGCTTGACATAAAGAAGCAAAAAGCTCCATTTCCTCCACTGGTAAATCTTGAACCTTCCATTGTCGAAGTGACGTTTCGAATTCTTCCATCGTTCAAACAAGCGAAATGTCTTTTTTTGTGTGTAGCAACCGGTTCATTACCGGCAGACTGTTTCTTTCTTAGGGTGAGGTAAATCATTAACTGGATCAGTATATTTTTCCTGTGGAAAAGGGATGGGCCGGTTTGGTGGGCATTCCTTAAAATGTGGAATTTTCATAACAGTAAAACACGAATTTTTTAAACGGTGTCCTTGTTTGATTTGGTATATAAGCTCGAGCAGACCCGGTCAGTGATACAATTCATTTGCTTTCGATATCTCGTGAGTCAGCTCCATCCACAAACATGATTGCTAAGGTAAGCTTGTTTTATGAAAATTTAGTTTACAAACAGGATTTAATATTAAATGTACCTTCTATTCTATCTGTATAAGTTTAATATTGTGGGTAATCTTCCTCTGAATAAATATAGCTTAGTATGCATATTTTCTCGAAAATAATCAACTTTCATTTTAATTCAAGTATGTTTTTAAACACGAAATATTGTGCTCAAGTTTTCGGGCAAGTAAATCGACTACTTAGAAGTAATCAGCAAAGGTAAAAAACTCGAAAATTTAAAGAAATTTAAATATTGCGACTTTATAGTGCAGTATATGGAAGGTGATATAATTCCTGTCTATAAACCATATCTGAAGTTATATTTATGATTCATTCTTCAATTCGAAAGATTAAAAATTATTTTTCCAGTTGCACCCAAATTTGTAGAACCTACAATTCGTCATCCTTCATTTTTCAAATATTTTATCGATCGTATAAAATCCTCTGTATACTCCCAATTGCCCCTTGGAGAATCGTGACTTTGAGGCGTCAAATATTTTATGCTTCTCAATTTAAAAGTATCGTGCTGCCATCTAATGCTATAATTTTAAACTATAAACTCAGTTGACAAATAGAGAGAATTAACTGTATTGGAAATTTGCATCGTACGAAATTTAAAGAAATTTAAATATTGCGACTTTATAGTGCAGTATATGGAAGGTGATATAATTCCTGTCTATAAACCGTATCTGAAGTTATATTTATGATTCATTCTTCAATTCGAAAGATTAAAAATTATTTTTCCAGTTGCACCCAAATTTGTAGAACCTACAATTCGTCATCCTTCATTTTTCAAATATTTTATCGATCATATAAAATCCTCTATATACCCCCAATTGCCCCTTAGTTGGAGAATCGTGACTTTGAGGCGTCAAATATTTTATGCTTCTCAATTTAAAAGTATCGTGCTGCCATCTAATGCTATAATTTTAAACTATAAACTCAGTTGACAAATAGAGAGAATTAACTGTATTGGAAATTTGCATCGTACGAAATTTAAAGAAATTTAAATATTGCGACTTTATAGTGCAGTATATGGAAGGTGATATAATTCCTGTCTATAAACCGTATCTGAAGTTATATTTATGATTCATTCTTCAATTCGAAAGATTAAAAATTATTTTTCCAGTTGCACCCAAATTTGTAGAACCTACAATTCGTCATCCTTCATTTTTCAAATATTTTATCGATCATATAAAATCCTCTATATACCCCCAATTGCCCCTTAGTTGGAGAATCGTGACTTTGAGGCGTCAAATATTTTATGCTTCTCAATTTAAAAGTATCGTGCTGCCATCTAATGCTATAATTTTAAATTATAAACACAGTTGACAAGTAGAGAGAATTAACTGTATTGGAAATTTGTTTCTCAATTCTCGATTTATTTTATAGTTTATCATTTCCTCCGCTTTGAAAACTAAAAAAAATTAAATGTATTTTCCAAATTTGGGGATTTTTCGAAACGAAAATGAACTTTTTGTGCAATTTTTTAATATTTTGAACTAAATTGTGTCGGTAGAATACATCTCCAATGTTTGATCTTCATACAGTCATTCACCAATGGCTGCTAATTTCCTTCTTTCCTATATTGTCATGGTTGGTTTACCCACTGCGCTAGCAACCTGTTAGTTGTAGGCAGCACAGTTTCGATTCCTGTAACACCCTGAGTGTATTTCTCTCTTTGTCAGTAAAACTTTCCTTGTGTGTGTATATCCATTTTCTTGACATCGGTGGTCGCAGCTTGGTGAAAACCTTTGCTCCATAAAAACCCAACCAACCTAGCTAATCAAAAATGTAGTATTTCTAAGTTATGTCTTTTGGGTTAACGCTTCTTAAATTGCTGCGTATAATAGAATACGATACCACATAACGCTTGAAATGGGAACACACATTAATTGTTTGAGTGATCATACTGTAAGTCTATTGTGGTTTGTCAATTTCCAAGGACCAAACATAGACTATCACGAAATTATACATAGAGGACATTGTCTTTCGTGGTTTCCGCGCAATTTATCCTCATGATGTTTTGTGTTAATGTATTATGAGAAATGTGGTGTTTTCCGAACATTTTTAATAACACTATGAGCTTCCGAAGCGTGACTTAGTTTTCCACTCTAACACTAGTGTTTTCTATATCAGGTCACCATCCTCTTCGCTGCCCTTGCAGCAGTCAACGCCAATGCCCTCCTTCACGGACATGGAGGTCATCTGGTCAACACTGGAGTCAGTTCCCGTGCCCAAAACCAAGATGTAAGTGCTTTTAAAATATTTCCTCTTGCACGGTTATAACAACACCTTAATATAACAGCTAAATGTTAAGTCTCGTTTCTTCTCAGGGCTATGGCAACTATGCTTTCGGTTACGACATCAAGAACGGAGCTGGTGCCGCAAACTCCCGATCTGAAGTCGGAGATGCTCACGGAAACAAGAAGGGATCTTACACCATTGCTGACATCGACGGACGGGCCAGACGAGTGGATTACGTTGCTGATGGTCATGGATTCCGAGCCACCGTCAAAACCAACGAGCCTGGAACCGCTGCCAGCGCCCCAGCAGCTGCCCTCATCGCCAGCCCATACGCCGGACCCGTTGCCCCAGTTGTCAACCATGTAGCCCCAGCAGCCACTGTTGTTGGACATGCTGTCGCCCCTGCAGCTTATGGTGGAGTTATCGGACACGGAGCTGGATATGGTGCTGGTTTGGGATATGGAGCAGGTCTTGGACATGGTGCTGGTCTTGGATATGGAGCAGGTCTTGGACATGGTGCTGGTCTTGGATATGGAGCAGGTCTTGGACATGCTGCCGGTCTCGGATATGGAGCAGGTCTTGGATATGGAGCAGGTCTTGGACATGGTGCTGGTCTTGGATATGGAGCAGGTCTTGGACATGGTGCCGGTCTTGGATATGGAGCAGGTCTTGGACTCGGATATGGCAAGGGACTCATCCACTAAAGAAACCTTTTGATAATTGCTGTAAGTGTTTGTTGTATTTAGTTATTATATACTTGGGTGTTCCCCTCTATTAAACCTTTCCTATATCGAAACAATTGAAATAGAAATTAGTTCTGCTTCTATTTTTTGTATGATTATTTTTGTTTAAACTTTTTACGAGTACATTTGAAAGTTTTTGTTGTAATTCTTTTAAAATATGTATTTATTATATTCTTTTCGTAGCTTAAACTTTCTTACCATCGAGCGCAATTGCGATTCCAAACTTTCATTTGACTCTTTTAACTTTTTCATTTAAAATATTTTCGTTCTAAGCACACGAATACAAAAACTTATAAGATTATGATTTCTTTCTAGATGAACTATCTATGCTTTTTACGTTAATTACGAATTATTTTTTCATTGAATACAGATTCAATTGTAAGCCTTTACTAAGGTAATTACGATGACTAAGCTTTATAAATTTTATAAGTTTGAATAAATCTTTTAATTATAAAATTATCATCTTGGCATACTGATTCATATTTGAATTTCTCAATTTTATGAGTGGCCATTTTAGCTAGTATAAGATCGGTTTATATATAATATAATTGTTGATCATTTTCGTCATCAGTACATAACTGTTGGATAATATCATGTTGAATTATTTTATTTAGATTCATATACGCAAACCAAATAGAGAGCTGTGATCAGTCAAGCCCTGTCCTGTGTTATTCTCTGTAAAAAGAAAATGTATGAGCTTCTGGTGTCTGGTGGAAATTGTCTTTCTTCGGTGGTCTTTCTTCTTCAGCTTACCTACTTCAATCTCAAACTTTACTGTAGACAAAGGATTCGTTCTCGGGACGTATTTCCAAATATTCTTGTGTAGTTTGTTTTGGTCCAGCCTCATTTCATCATGAAAAATTTCAATTGTTAATTTATTTGCATTAAATGTTCGTATCGCCTCAATAAAGATATTTGTAATTCAAACAGTTTCGTTGCATGATTTCTTGAAATTGAAATTTAAATGATTGAGAGAATTGTATGCAATTTCAATAATTAGCTTGTCAAAAATATACAAACAGTACACTTTTCAGGAATAAAAACTGCAGTTTATATCTTAGAAAAAAAATTTTAATAAAGTGTTTTCTTAATTCAACCATCGTCTTTGAATACAGCATGTTTTTAATGATACTTTTCTTTTTTTATCAAGCAAATCAATTGCTGAAACTATAATTTAATATGCGGATAAATTAAAATTCCTACATAATTATGTATACCTTATTTCCCAGATTTTATCAAACAATATATTCGATTAAATTATCCAAATTCTTATTCGAAATGTTCTTAACCAAATAGTTTGTATCTATTACAAATAATAATAGCAAAAAGTTACAGCCTAGGAAATTAAACTAAAGTTACCTATTTATATTTCTGGTTTTCATTTTAAAAAAGGAACTTTCCACAATTTTTCACAAATCAACGTTCAAATTATACATTAATAAAATTTTATATTAAAATTTCGTATCAATTACCTCTTTGATGAAGCTCCTAGTTCGAAAGATAAATAGTTTTTTAAATATTCGTGGTAAAACTGTATAATGTGATAAGGATTTGAGAATCTTTTCCTAGAAAGTTTTTTTTAGTTTCCATAGCAAGTTAAAAGAAAAAGCTAAATCTATATTCCATGTTCTTAAAACAAATTGTAATTATCAAAAATGTCAATCCTCTGACATCAAAGGCATTTTAACTGTACCTATACTTAAATTATAAGACTTTTTTATAATAATTTATCACTTATAGTTTTCAAAAGAAATATAACTGAACGAGTCGTATCCTCCCTTCCAGAGTCTTTTGATCATTCTCTTTATTTTGAGTTATACGGATTTATTACTTTCTAATGTAACAAACATGTTTTTTATAAATTCATACCGAATCGTAATATATTTCTCATAGAACACAAAACTGGTATTCAAAACTCTCAGTATGTGTGCATTTTCAATTTGTCTGACCTTTAAATAATAAATAATAATAATATAACTAATGGGCTCAAGTATTTTAAAATTTCAATACTTAAAAGTATTAAAATTAAGCTTTAAAATTTATAAAAATTATAATATCTAAAAGTATTAAATTAAGTATTTAAAAGTTATTTTGTTTTTAATATTTGAGCAAATATCAAGTATTTAATATAGATTAAATGAAAGGAAACTCTGTTCTGGTAACTTTTCTGAGGTTTTAAGAGAATTTCAGAATGTATATGATTCCTGTAATCTTCGAGTAACAACTATTCAATACATATGCAGTCTACCGATTTTCTATCTAGTAGAAAGTAATCAAAAGTCAAGAAAAAAGATTTATGTCAAACGCGACAAAATGCTTGAGATGGATACTTCCAGTCACTATTTTACATTAATCTATTTTAAAAAGTGATTAGATAGTATGTATTTGCACTTTATTATCTTCGTAATTAATACAGTGGTACAGGTAACAAGTATTGTATATTTATTTAATTTACAAATGCCAGCTCATAATAACTATGTAGTTTAGAAGTATTCGTAGCCTTCTAGCTGCCCAATATTTCTTAACATAGTTAAGATCATTGAGTGCAGTGCACGTGTCTAGGTTTTCACTGTTCGCAGGACGTAGAGACAAAAAGAACAATAATGTATTTGAAAAAATATAACATATGATAAAAATACAAAGATCATATTGTATTAATATGTATTATTTGATGAACTTCCTATTTCAATAAAAGTCCATTTTTTATTTTCCTTATTGACAAGATATAGACTTTTGTGAGAGCATTTAACCCTCCAAGTGGTTTAAACGAGATGTCTCGTTCATCAAGTTCTGACCAATCTTGCTAATGGCGAGATGTGTCGTCAACAAGATATTGCCGATTTTTTATGATGACAAGATAAAGATCTGGTCAAAACCAGTTGGAGGGTTAAGACCTATCCAAATCTTCGATACTCCATTCCAGCAACTCTTTCCCATATTCTAGAATATAGGGGTCCCAGTGGGACAGCCCCTGGATGATCACGAGTTGCTCGTACAACGTGGGTTTTTGGACATGGTTTGGTTATATCTCGACCATAGGAAACAGCAACAACAAATCTTCTTTCCTAAAAAATCAATCTGCTTACGTTTTTAGTAGAACGAAATTTACTATGTCTTTGAAAATAATTGTTTGTGTAATGTTTCATTCGTGTCAAAATATATAACTCAATTTTATTAACGCTCCAAGTGGTTTCAACGATATATCTCGTCAATAAAGATCTGGTCAATTTCGCTAATGACTAGATATCTCGTCATCAGAATATTGATGATTTCTTTATGATGACGAGATCAAGATCTGGTGAGTTCTTTTTCTAAGGACAACATTTCTCGTTCATCAAGATATAGTCAGTTTTGCTAATGACGAAATACTTTGTCGAGGCAACCACCAGGAGAGTTCAATCACATCAAATAAAGAAGCCTTTTTGAAGCTTTCTCTTACTTTCAGTGTTTCGTTTGGTGACAGCTGTAAAAAGACATCCAACGGAGAAGGAGATCGGATGTACTACATCAAATAGAGAAAGTTATATACATTCCTATATTCACATGACAACTGATGCGTGAAAGCATTTCTGTCTATCTCATGAATGTTTTTGAGACGAATAGTCTTTTTAAGTCGTAGGTCCCGGTTTAATTAATCATAGTGTAGAAAAACATGATCGTAGAGTGAAGAACCAAACACAGTCAAATGATATGATTAAATTATTTCTCTATTGATTACATACGTAATTGTTAGTGTTTTCAAATGTAGAGTTCTGTCATTTAGATGCTTCCTTACTTTCAAATATGTACAATAGAATTATGTGGGTATTCATTATATCCCTCTGATCCTTTCGGTAGGCTCCGCGATCCTTTGGAGCAATCATTTAATTCATTGTCCTGAGCTCGTTAAGAACTCTTTTTTATCGCTACTGTGAAACCGGGGACCATTTGGGTTAAAAGATTGATTTGTAGTTGCTTTTTGTTATTCTTTGTATTGTTATAGTACTTTACTTTTACTGTATTTTAGCTCTCGTAGTCTTTGTAATACTTTCATTGGATAAAAATAATAATAATAGCAAAATCATGAAGTTTAAAATTATTAGCATCAACTACCAGCTAAACTACTACATTTCATTGCGTTATTTGACCAGCGTAATTGTTAAATACGATTACTTCAGAGGAAAGGAATGACACAGGCCATATGGATCGCAAAAGGGAACAGGCTAGTTTATTGAAAACACAACACATATATACAGATAGGATAGGATTGCAGCACAACCAATAAGATTCATTAAAATGGACGGACATTCACACATGCTGCCTGTAAAGAGTGACTCAGCTCTAGCAGCACAAAGAAAGATACAAAGACTTCTATGGGCGATTACATTATACAACAGTATGTAGTAATTTTATTGGCGAATTACTAGCAGCATAATTTTCAGGGTTTTTGCACAGAAACAAAAACTAATTTTACAATTAAATGCTGGTTATGTTAAGTGTTTTCTCTTCAACTAGCAACTAGAAAACTAGAGCTAAAGTTTCTTAATTGCTACCATGCTATGCTTAATTGCTACTATGAATATCTATTTATGTCAGTGTCGTCACTCACATTTCATACCAAATTTAAATCCATTTATAACGAATGTAATAAATATGCACATTCCATACGTCCAAATGAAATAAAATTAGTCAAATTTGTATCATCAAAAACATCATTCTTCTCCTCAGGTCCTAAATTTAATCGCACAAACCATACTCAGGACCTTGCTAGGAGAAAAACAAATAATAGCAGAGGGTGAAAAAGGAGAAAAAATGACAGAAATGAAAAGTTTTCTCACAAATAATTCTTGATGGGTGGAGTAGCAGTGTTGTTCAAGGACTGTAAGCTCTACTTTGCTTCCTGACTGCTCAAACATGTTTTCTTAACTCCAAATACTGAAATGCTATCTGTTGGAGCATGCGATAGAATGCGTCCTTTCAAGTTAGGACATTCATCCTTAGAAATGGTGAGCTAACAGAAGGCTCTTTCTTCATATAAACACATTAAGTAATTGCCTGTCTTTTAAACAACAAAATGGAAAAGGTAAGTTTCATTTCTTTTCGCTTTGCTGTGATTGTGTTTAGTGTTTTGAATAAAAAGGTTTATTGCATATCGTGATTTCGTTTGCATAGAAAAGATTTATGTGCATAGAAAAGGGACTGCTATTTTTTTAATATTACAAGTCATGGTTCAGATCAAATGTAAATGTTATTCAATCAAAGAAAGTTTAGTTTAGTTTTGGAAAGCCAGTTTTTATTGATTAAAATGAATTGAATGTTTACTTTATATCCATAATGGAGCTCATATTAGAAATTCCGTCTCATACTGATATTCAAAAACTGCCTCTGATATTCAACGCACACGTCACATTTCATACTTTCTCCATTTTTTAATGTTTTTCTTCGATGATACTGTAAATAGATTATATTTGTTAATATGTCAGCCAATGGGAGGGAAATTTATTTAATTTTTATTAATATTTTATTACATTAGTTTAGTAAATTATATTAATATTTGTACTAATATAATTTCAAAAAACGGCGTTGTTAAAAGTGAATAAAAAATTCACTAATTGTATCAAAGTTTAAAATTAATTAAGCCTGATAAACATGGATTATTTTCTTCAAATGCTAAATTTATAATTCGACTATTTTATCTCTCAAACATTCCAGATAATGCACAGTTTTAAGTTTCCTTTGTAATCAATCATGTTTGCATTCTGTCTGATTAGGAAAATGTTAAACAATGGTTTTGGTTGTAAATTTTTCAAATTCAGTTCAATTTACGTTAGCTTCATTATCTATTTATGCGTTTTCAGTAAACTCTTAACATGTGTAACTACACAAACTCAAAACCTAACACATAAACATAATCTGCACAAACTCAAAGCAACACAAAACATTAATTTGAACACCACATTTTCATTTAAATTAGAATTTTATTGCACTATGTCTCATAAAGCTAATTAAAATAAAAAGTAAACAATCGCTTCACATCTAAATGTTTGAAATCAGAATCAGTTTCGAATTTACTTACAATACAAACTTCTTTAATTTTTTGTTAGTTTCAATTTTTGCTTTAATGTTGTAAATTCTATACCACTAACTTTATTTCTGCTAAGCGACTTATTTTAAAGCATATTATTTTATATCTGATCATTTTATGATTTATTTAACATTAATACTTTAAAACGTATAGTCATTAATTTCGTACACATTTGTGAAAAAAGACTACAACTTAATTTAAACGTTAAGAAATTAGAGAAAAAATAATAGTTCTTGAATCTATTTATGAAAAAGTCATGATCCTTATATCTAAACTATTTTTCTGGCTTTTACTAAAAAATGTCTAAAATATCATTCAAAAGCAAACTTTAAGAATACAATTTTTGTTTTATGTGGGCCTTAAAGGTTTATGATGTTTCTCCTTTTAAAAACACCCTTCAACAACAATTTCAAACTCTATTATTAAATGTATGCTCTATGATATCTCTGACTCTGTCACATTAAGTTCTCATGCTTTGAGGAACAAAATGTGCTTTTTATTTTTTAATTCAGTAATAAACTGGTTATCACAGTCTATGAGAAACTACTCGTAAAAGCTACATAAATTAAAACATCATAATGCAAGTGTATCCATATTTCTGAAAAATGGATATTTTCAAATGATTAATTCCAAATATTTTCCGTGTTGAGTAACATTCAATTTTTAATCCGAAAGTTAGAATATTTTAATGATAGTATTTTGTTCTGAACTTAACTTCCTACTGCGTATTTCCTATGCATTCATGTGAAAAATGGGATTAGCCTTATCTTGTGATTTTAAAAGGAGTTTAACGTGTTTAATGTGTAAACCATGGGCCATAAGATTTTTAAAAAAACTTTTCTTTTTACTACTACAATAGATATTGAAAAAAATGCAATTTCCTATTGTATTCTACAAGTAAATCGGCTATCGCCCACGTTGAATCCGTAGGTCCGACAGTTCTCCCAACGTAGATGTAGTAGCATGTAACTTTCCTCTAGGAACCTCAATCCGAATAGAGTATAAACTACCAGAAGGCGTAATGTAGCAAGTCTTCATGTTAAAAACAAAGAGGGTACATAAAAAAATTTCTTTGCAAAAAGAAAACACAGATCTACTCCAAGATCAATGTTGGATGGATTACATGAGAAAAAGGACAAGATGTAAAGGAATTTGAGCCCAAATAACCTGAAACTGCAGCATTCTCAACTGAACTTTCATTTATGTAGAAAAACTTATCAATAAAAACTCTTTTCTTTGATATTTTTCCTAAATGTTTGAGCATTTAGTTAGTTCTATTTAAGAATATATATTGAGTCTAAATAATAGAATTTAATATATTACATTAGATTACTCCATTGATAATTATTACTTGAAGAAATAATATTATATGCAAATAATTTTACCTGCATTTTACTCCAGGTATTCATCGTGTTTTTAATTATGGTACTGTGTGAAGCTAATGTCCATCAGCGCAGCAAACCATATGTATTCAAATCTGAAACAAGCAGCCATCTAAGGGGAGAAAATGTAAGTTTGATCATGGTATACTTTGTATTAATTATGGTGTATGAAATGCCAAAAACATTGGTAAGCACTTCAAAACTCTGTTTCAACTTAGGACTATACCACCATCAAGCTGTTGGAGACAAATTAGTGTATTGTAAACTGTAATCTTTAATAACACCGTACATATCTACAACTCGATTTTTATCTGTCAATTCAACAACTGTAATGCATTGGTGTGTTCAGTGGTTCAGTAATCAATCAGTTCTATTAACGATAACAAAAATTTATTTTAACGTTGACAAGTTCAGAGATTGGAGCTATTATGAGGTGCTCTGACCTTCTACTTAATGCAAGTAGAAGGTCAGAGCACCTCATAATAAGTTTAAGTTTTTGCGTTTGCCTACCAACTTCTTACCAACGTTTGGCTGCCAACAACTTCTTACAATTTGGCGCGCTTAGTGCCGTCTGGGGTATTTCACAACAACAAACCTTCCTTCTTTTGAGATTCTCGTTCTAATGTCAAATATTGACTCTTTTGACAAAATCGTTTATTTTCCATCATCTGACTGTTTCAAAATTACGTGGTGTTGCTTTCGGATCTTTCCCTTGGGGATTGATCCCGAACTGTTGCCAATAGCCGTTATGTGTTTCTCCAGTGTGACGTTAATTACCTACCCTCCCTACCTACCTTCCCTTTTATTTTTCACTGAGAATAAACTATTCAGTTTTTTCATGTGTGTAAATACGTAAGTACATAAGTCAATCTAAAGTATGTAAGTAAAATAATTCGATAATTAAATCATTTATTCTTCAAGTGTGCAGATAAATAAGTGCAAATAAGTAGTTTCCTCTTGTGATTTAGATTTGTAATATAATTGTAAAGGCTGTATGTCTATCTCATTTGGATATTGATTCATCTCACCAATAGGATATTTCTAACACTATATATAACTAAAGCAGTTAAATTAAAATTTTGATTTGGAAATTTATGGTAGGTAGGTATTTAATTAACGTCGCACTGGAGCAACACAACGGGCTATTGGCGACGGTCAGGGAACAACCCCCGAAGGGGGTTGATCCCTGACCGTCGACATCATGACTGTCGACTCCGAGGGCAACACCACGTAATTTTGAATCACTGTCAGATGACGAGGTCACGCCTGAGCTGACACCCCACTCTCCAAATTTCCACACCACGCCAACTTGTGGACTTTTGAAGCCCCGACAGATTTAACGTGCACCAACCCCCTTTGTACACGATGGTCTTTGGTTGGAACTCGCAACCCTCAGGTTGCTAGTCCGATACTCTTCCAACCGGGCTACCGCGACCCGGAAATTTATGGAACCAGAAGCAATCGGAGGCTTTCAAAAGACAAGAAATACAAAAGCTAGCAGAGTAAAACTTCAGTACACAGTTTAGCGGTAGGTAGTTGAATTTACGTCACAATGGAGAAACGCAACGGGGCTATTGGCAATGGTCCTAGGTCAATTCCGAAGGGAAAGATCCGATGACAACGCCTCGTAATTTTGAATCTGCCATTAGTGATTATTTCAAGGTAAGGGGGACCCGGTTAGATATTTTTGCATCATTGAAATTTTTCATCAGAACTTTTTGACGCATTAGCCAAGTTTTCCGAGAACTAAGACAAAAATTTTTAAGCGTTTTTCGGCTCACCTTATTATACAAGTTTTCTTCTCTAATCTCTGAGTTATCTTAAGCCTGAAGATTTTTAATTGTGACTAATACTTTCACCCCGATGAAACTGAGCTCTAACTCACTAATCACTGTTGCACACTTAACAATGGAACGTTCACCAAATTGTGACTAAAACTTTTTTACTTCTGATGAAAATAACCTCTAACTCACTAATCATTGTTGTTCACGGAATTGTGACTATAAAACTTTCACCTCTGACGAAACCAACTTTTTGCTCACTAATCACTGTTACTCACCAAATAAAGGAACTCTCACCAAATTAAAATTAAAACTTCCACCTCTGATGAAACTAACCTCTATCTCACTAATCACAGTTGCTCACTATAATGGATTACTCACCCATTCGTGAACTAAAATCTAGAAGCTTAACCCCTCTGTTCATGGAAAGTTCTTCTGACAAAACATTGAAAAACACGAGAACACGACATTACGAAAAATAATTTTAAAACTCAGTTTAATTTGTTTTTCTTTTAAGAATACATACTTTAATTTTCGTTCTATTTCACTTTTATTTTGGGGCCACTATAACCCAGTTGGAAGAATAACGGATCAGCAGCCAGAGGGTTGCGAGTTCGAAACTCGGTCCAGCCAAAGACCGTTGTGTACAAGGGGGCTGGTGCGTGTTAAATCTGTCGGGGCCTCAAATGTCCTCACGTTGGTGTGGTGTTGAAGCTTGGAGTGTGGGATGCCAGCTTAGGTGTGACCTCGTCATCTGACAGTGGTTCAAAATTACGAGGTGTTGTTCTTGGATCTTTCCCTTTGGGATTAATCTCGAACCGTCGCCAATTTCCCGTTGTGTGTAGGTCCAGTGAGACGTTAATTAATTACCTACCTTCCATTTTGAGCCTTCGTTAGAATATTTAACTTATTACGATTTTCCGATTAATGTAGTCAGTAGGTTTATTCACCTCTGATAGATGTCAGAAAATATATCTTTGGAAGGCTCTCTTCAAAACATCACTTCTTTCTTGGTGCCATTACACAAAACGAATGGACGATTCATATCACTATTTAACCCTCAAAGAATGGGGGAGGAACAATAAACAATCATCAAAATATCGGGGCCTCAAGGGATTTAAACCCTTAAGAGTTGATGCCCCTACGTGCAATTAACCTTAAAAAGTCATCATTTGTAAATGGTTAAATATCATTCATAAGATCTCATGAAATCTTTTATTTGTAGAATTTCTGGAGTCATGCTTTTGAAGACGTTAGAATTGATGTATTCAAAACCCAAGAGGACAAATCTGTAGATGATGTCTCCAACACAAAGGAAAACATCCGCACCGGTACAATAACCGAGAGAAAAAGCACAGATATCAAGATTGATTACAACACGTTAAGAACTTTAATGAAAACCACTGATCAAGACATTACCACGCATTCTCGTGGATTACAATTTTCTATGAAGCCAACCGAACCCATTGTCACTCATAGTACTGAATTGATTCCAAACACAGAAATTCCCTTCTTAACAGACAAAAAGAAAATTTGGGGAATTCATTCCCCTGGCCTGGATAGCGGAATGTTAGGCATTGGAGCTATTGACATGGGACACGGTTTAAGACAGTTTGGATTGCGATGATAAGCAGAATACTTCAAATGCTGTAGGAAATGATTTCCCATTTTGTGAGTTTAAAAGTTCTTTGTCGAGGCTAGATCTCCTGAATCGAGCTTATTTTTTATTCCATACACTATTTATTTGATGTTTTTTTTGTAGGTGTATCAATCGCAAACATAATTTTGCCTTGTTTTAATGGAAATGGGAAAACTAATGTTATATTATCATTGTCTATGGTGAACTTAGCCACCAATACAAAAATTAACATGCAATACAGTAGAATATAGCATTGTAAACTACATCCTCCATGAAATATTTTTTGGTAGAAAAAGTAGCATTGTCTTTCACACGTCTTGCTAAAAGCTCTTTGTTTACTTTAATGAAATACTTATTTACGTTTTAGATTCAGAATATTATATTTAATTCTTAAAGTTTCAATATGCTGAAACTAGGGATGGGATATATGTTCAATAGCTGGAACACAATTTGGTCATCGTTTTATTGAAGATATCACGAAACGGTCACTTTTCAGTACCTTCGATGCACTTGAAACTTGAAAAACAGCTTTCTCAGTTGATAAAAGTTATGAACTGTTCTTTTCCAAGTAAAGTCGAAGTTAATCTGTTATTGAAGCATTTATCATGGAATATCATTAGCCATTTCATTCTTTATTCGTGAAGTTTATTCATTTTAATAACATTCTCCTTGATGTCTGAGTGTGACTTCAAAATTCCTTTAATAAGGGATTTTGTGATCAATAACATTAAGTGGTTTTTGTTTTAAAATAAAAAATTGATAGGAACTCAAGTAAATAAAATTTATAAAAACAACTTAATATTCTTACAGATCAAAGCAGCATGTTTTCCTACGGGCATACTTCTTCCTGTCTAAACAAGAATTGTTCTTTTTTTCATGTTTCCTTTTAAAAACAGTTCTTTTTTCACTTTTAAAACTGGTTTCGATTGAAGAAGACAAAATGTATTGCTTCTATATACGGAATATATGTAGAGCAGTAATTCAGCGCTAATCAAAATAATGTATCATTCTAGAATCTCTATTTCACGAAAGAGTATAAATTCAACGGATCAGTAACTATAATTTTACTATTTCTAAAGATCTAATTAGTCCTCTAGCAAAGAAATAACCGTACTGTGTTAAACAATCTAATTATGCAATTTTAAAGAGAAACGATAATTGACAAGTATTTAAGTAATGCTAGGAATTATAGAAGTTAGTTGACTTTCGTTTGTACAAAGTTTCTTAAAAGAATCACAGTAGCTGACGCCTTCACTAATTATTTTAGTTCAATCACCATTTTAGTAATATCATCTCTCTTTAGTACCGGAAATAAATATTCTAGTCTTCTATGAGAGGGATTTTCAGTGTAAATAAATCATCGGAAGACTATGATTATGTTTTAGGTTACCCACAGGAAACATGTTCTACTACAAAAACACTGGCACTCATCCATATTTAGTGAAACAGAAAAATCTCATAGCGGCGTTCTTTTAACTAAATTCAAATTCATTTCTTGTTGAATACATTATCTTCCGATTTCAACTTTCACTCATGGTTGTTTTGAAATGCAGGCAAGATAGTTGTTAACTGAAAATAAATAACGGAAAAACCAAGATAATATCTGTGATGTTCTTGTATCAGAGCCCCCATGGGGGATCGCCAATACCATGATATCTGGCCTAAGATGTGAGGTCCGGGATATATGATACAAATTTTTGTATTGAGAAGTGAAATCTGTTTTCTAAGTCTGCGCAGTCAATTTTTTAAAAATACAAAACTTTTCATTGTATTTGTCAATAAAACTGTACAAGAGGCCTGTAAAGAAAACATTATACGGTGGTGCCTCTGAAACAGCGAGTGCTTAGAATATATATTTCTATTTCATGAGAGAACCTATGTCTAACCTGGTACTGTGGTCCTGAATGCATTGTAGGGGCGAGTGTTCTTTAGACTACACATATCCGAACATCAACACAAAGCAATGTAAAAGAGGAAGTTTAATATGAGCATCCTATGAATTTGGTTTGAAAGAAAGCCATGTATCACCAAATTTGTACATTATCTTTGTAAATAAAATTTTGTTTTCAATCGTGTGTTCTCATGATCAATCTATTCTTAAATTCATTACATGTACTATGCTTCATAACTAACTAGCACGTGCCCCCGTACCTTGTACTGAATCAGTTGGATAAGCATGGCCGAAAATGGGCAGAGCAGACCAGACGGACCGTCTCACAGAAAGAAACCTTGAAACCTTTACCCTCATCAATTGCTTCAAATTGGTTCCAAGTTTTTTTCTTATTGGCAAAAGTTATTTACTAAGGGAGAATTTTTTAGATCTTAAGATGTAAGGAGGAAGTACTTTTTTCTAATTTTAATTGAAATCGAAAGTGGTATGTTGCGAGTTCCTGTTTTTGTCCCTTTCCTCTACAGTTATCAAACAATTGCAACAATTTGGGAGCTTCGAAGTCTCTTAAATAGTGTGTTTCGCTACAATTAGCACAGTAGAGCCGAAAGGGACAATCCCTTAAAATATGGCCGTAAATCTTGACACAAGTAACATCTTCTGATGCTAAAATACTCTTTATATTTACTAGGCAAAACTGTCCGCCCTTACTAGGTGCGAGTTGGTTAACTATAGATTTGAAAAGTGACCAGAATAATCACTTTTCTCTTTCGTAGAAAAATGTCAAAGCATTTAAGTGTGAGTAAAATCATTTTTCGACATTTTTATAATTTCTGCAACTTTGGACACAAATCTTGCACACGCATGTTCATGTAATACGGTTGACATACATCGCACCCCTGCTATATGACAAAACTACAAAATGATGAAAGGTGACACTAAGGCAACTACTACAAAAGACGATTTTGGTGGGGGGTAGGGATTAGGAATGCCCTTTCTTAATTTTCAATTTAATTATATATATTTTTATATTATATATATTTAATTATATATAATATTTTAATTTCTTCTTTTCTTGTAAAATTGCTCAACTCAATTCGTAAAAGTGGCGAATCTACGGCGAATACTCTTGCATTCATAGTTTACCTACCAATATTTTTTGACTTGTTGCACTCTTGCACCAGGTATGTTACATTTTCGAATTTCGCCATCTTTAAGGGAAAGATGAAAAATTAATTTGATAAAAGATATTCACCATCAAGTTTTATTTAAACGCGAATACATTTTTTCTTGAAAATTCCACTTTGTATCACTTACAATAACAAAAGAACTTGTTTTTAAATTGAATGTACAGCAAATCAAAGGTAACCTATCATCATTTTTTAAAGTGGCAAATCGATTTGACAGCGTTTTTTAAAATCATTGTTCACAACAAACTTTCCTTACATAAGTTGCTTAAATATAGCTTCAATTCGTAAGAAAAGCCACCTTGACTTTCTGTCACTGACAAAGAACTTTGGATACTTCAAAAGTCGTAGTTCGGATTTTTTCAACATTAACATTCTTTTAATAACGGCAAAATTCCACTTAAAATTTGCTTTTTTCTAACTTACATGCCTCTTTAAATCGAATACTTTGTGGTAGTGATGCGTGTGATAAAAAGGAATTACAATTTATTGAAAGAATAAATATTTAATCAGTTTAATCAGAAAATAGGTGCAATAAAACAAAATAAAGTTGATTCAACTAATGTTAAAAATAAAGAAAAGTATTCAAATAATATATCCACTAAATACAAATATGATTTATAAAATAGTAGGCATTGTATTAAAATATATGGAATAAAATCTGTGATACTTGTACAAACACGCAGACCACAAAATCAGAAGTAAAACGGTAAGACGGACAGACTAACGAAACTAAGTTCAGTCGTTAAATTAACGTAAGTCGCACCCCTGCTATATGACAGTTTGCAAAGTTTCATAAAAGTACACACAGTCGTTCGGACATAGTACGGCACACATACAAACAGACATCAAACACGCAAGACACCGATTTTGCATTATAAGGGTCCAAAACGGATAAATAATTTGAAATGGGTCGAAAATGTTTTCTCTCAATGTACAACCACTCCATTTTTATTTATATAGATTATTATACATCCTAACTTGAATTTATTGTTTTTCAATAATATATCGAAAACTTTTGGTGAGAGCTCCAATAAGAGATTTTTCCTCCCTTTTAAAGTCTTAATTATAAATCGTACTGTCCTTTTCGGGTAGAGGAAGTCTGCGTAAATTGGAATGGAGGTGTTTTCAAGACCTGGTAAAAGTTAGAGCCCCTCTCTCAGAGTGGGTGATGATCGACTACTTTCAGGCCATGTTACCACACATTTCTTTTATTATAACGCGAATAATTGAGGCGTCATAGAATATCCTTCAAATTGCAATGTAATCAGGACTAGAAAACATCACCGGAAAACGAAACTTACAACTGAGATGTCAGAATCAAGGGAAAGTACAGAGATTGATGCTTTGCATGAGAAGTCTATCATTAAAACCTTATTCAATGTGAAAAATACAACATTTAGTTGCATGAAAACTTCATCGAATTAGATCGGTCACACACTGCAGCAGAGTGCGACAAAACAAACTAAATGCGTATGCGCACTCCATTTCTATATAGTAGACATGTCGAGAGGCATGAGTATTCCTGTCAATTTAGTGTCGCAGGACTGATGTTGGACCAATGTGTGGCTTGTCTTAACCTGACACCAGTACTCCTTTGTGTTCCTAAGATTCAGGGGATTTTCTACCAGTTTAAGTAGGAGATAACAGAAAAATTGTACTTAAAACAATCCAGACTCTAATCATTTACATTGAAGAGACAATCCTAGACGAAGGGATAAGTATCTAAGAGAATTAATTTGGAATCAAATTAACAAAATAAAAACATTTCTGTGTTATTAAAATCAATATACTTCCAAAAATCATCACACATTTTTTACTCGAAACTCTCTTTTTCCTACATATTAAGTGGCCGCTGTAGCCCGGTTGGAAGAGTTGCAAGTTCCAAACTCGATCCAAACAAAAGACCGTGGTGTATGTGGGGACTAGTTCACGTTAAATCTGTCGGGACCCCAGATGTCCTCATTTGGCATGGTGTGGAAGTTTGGAGAGTGGGGTGCCAACTCAGGTGTAACCTCGTCATTTGACCTTGGTTTCAAATTACGAGGTGTACTCGGATCTTTCGAGATTGATCCTGGACCTTCGCCAACAGCCCGTTATGTTGCTCCAGTGCGAAGTTAATTCAACTATCTTTTAAAACATGTTTGAAGCATCATTTCTAAAATGAATAATTTTGCAACTGGAATAAATTATATTTATAAATAAACGGATCAAATAGATATCTTTGTTGTGATTGGATTATAAAAAAACAAAGGTGAAGCAACAAAATAAAAAATTCTCTTGAAGTTTCATATTGTCTTAAAGTTTTGAGGGTATTTTTCTTTTGCTCTCAGTTTACAAAATAATTTAACATTTTGTATACATAATTTTATGCATTAAACCATAATTTACAAATCGTATTACTATTACTCTTTGATCTCTCTCACACTGTCTTTAACATTACAAATATGTTTATATAAAACTCACTTTAACAGGGAATATATTTATTTTAATTATAAAGTATAGAAATATTTTAAATTCATATTAATGATAGATTTCTTCAAGATATTCAGATTTATCATGAAATGCAAAATTAGAAAGACCAAAAGAGCATCTTAGTCATTTGCAAAAAATTAAATTTAGCTTTTTCAAGAAATACATCTAACAAAAATTACGGTTTGTAAGTATTATGATACGAATATCAGTGAAAATACGCATTGTGAATTCGAAATTTTCTGATCTTAATTCCAATAAATTGTTTAGAGGTGTCGAAATTAAGAGTCAACAGTGATTTTTTTAAAAAAGTATTTATGGACGTCAATACATATTCGTGAAAGAGTAGAGAGCATTTAAAATTTGTGATTATATTCTAAATTTATTTATGAATTACAAAACCACTTATTCGTGAATAGAGCTTTTTAAGTATCAGAAACTCGCTGAGGAAAAAGATCCAGAGACAACACCTCAAAATTTTGAACCACGGTTAGATGATGTGGTCAACACCTGAGTTGGCACCCCTATCTAAACTTCCACACCACTCCAACGTGAGGACATTTGATGCCACGACATATTTAACGTGCACCAGCTCCCGCCTACACCATGATCTTTGGTTTGACCTAGTTTCGAACTTGATTAACTAACAAACACTGGAAAGCTGTGAGGAGCAAACACTCTTGCTCTGTCCTTCTCTTAACCTCTCACCACTTGAAATAATCTCACTAGCTAGTAGCGCCCTCTATTAAATAATTTTAAATAAATTCTAGGACTGAGATTGAAAAAGTATGTGTGTGTTACGTAAAATAATAGGAGTGAGGTTCTATACTATATCTGCGTGGCGCCGCTCTCTAAAAAAGATATATAATCATTGTTTTAGATCCATAACAATATCTATTAGGTTTGTTAAATCTAATCACTGATTGATTCCTCAAGGACTCAAGATTTAGATTTAGATACAGAATGCAGATATTCATCCGATGAAAGCTTTTCGGTAATAATAATTCTAAAAGAATATGGTGTGACTTTTTACAATGCCTCCTTTATGTACCCCTTCTAGCATTAAATTCAAATTAGTTAAACAGCATAATATCATATTGTTAACGAAATGAAAAAAATCACATCTTACTCTATCGCTTTATTCAAAAACAATCCAGGTGTGTTGTCAATCAATACATATATGGTAATGAACCTCCCTATTCTTTCAAAGATATAATAGATTGCCTTGGTGAAAGCTTGTTTCTTTTTTAAAAGTTATTGATAACAAAGATTAAGGTCAGAAATTAACCACTTTAATGATACGAGCGCGATCTTGAAAACAAGTTCGTGTTATATACCGTTCGCGTTATTATTCATAAAAAATCATAATATTATTTTAATTAAAAGATATAATTTTATTTTACGATATTCATTTCAAAATTCCAGGGTACTGGAACACAAATCATTTTCTACCTACATTTTACTATGTGAATTGCCAAGCAAAGGTCATTATTTCATTTTAAAACTTGCATTTGAAAAAAGAAAGATCTGGAAAAATTATAGGATACACATATACGTTTTCGAAAACAGCTAAACTTTTCTCTGTCTGAGACAAATAAAAAAAATTCACCCATTATCAAAATGCTTCATTTATGTTGCTGCTCTGATCAACGTGTGATGAATTTTCCGATTGCTATAGATCACATTGAAATCATGAGATAATGGTAAAGATTATATTTTGTTTAGGGTTTTAAGATTTATACTTTAGCTAACATTTTGACGGAATCAGTAAACAACCAACCTTTGAGTTCTATTCAATTTTGGAGAGTGAGGTGCCACAGCTCAGGTGTTGACCTCCTCATTTGACCGTGATTAAAAATTATGAGGTGTTCTCGAATCTCTCCCTTCGGGATTGATCCCCGACCGTCACCAATAGCCCGTTGCGTTGCTCCAGTGGGACTTAAATTCAACTACCTGCCAACCTACCTGAGTTCTAGCTGAACCATTTGCAGTGCCCTTAACCCTCCAAGTGGTTTAGACGAAATATTTCGTCCATCAAGATCTGGTCAATTTTGCTACTGACGAAATATCTGATCGTCTAGATAGTGTCAATTTTTTTAAGATGACGAGATCAAGATCCGGTAGGTTTTTTTCTTTTGACGAGATATCTCGTCCACCAAGATCTGATCAGTTTTGCAAATTATGATATATTTAGTCAAGACAACCATCGAATATAAAACCATTGAAAAAAAATTTTACCTTCACATGATTCAAAATCTTTGAATTCACTGGGCAGTATATGAAATAAGCTACATTTTATTCCTTTGTATAGAAGATTCCAGCCTTCTAATCTGAAACCTACCGAAAATTTCTCCTTGCGTTTTGACTAATTTGATTGAAAAGTAAATTACTATTTAAATGAAAACCGCTCACTAGAAATAAAAACTCATTTCTCATAATGTAACTTCTGTAAATCCACAATCCTAAGAAGCATGTACAATCTTTACTATCAAGTAATATCTTTAAGAAACTATGAACTGTGGCAAAAATTTTAGCACATTCTGAAATTCGTATACGCAAATACATACAGTGACGCCAACTTGGGTAAATTATTGAGAAAGGGACAAGTACCCAGTTGCTTCAAATGTTTGTTTTCGGGTAATTTTATTTTTTCATGCCGTACAAATAAAAGCTTGACAAGGCATCTGCGCTACAGTTTCTTAATTGTACATATGTATTGATGGCAGTGTCATAACTCACATTTTATACCCTATTTAAATTCATTAACAATGAATATATGCATCGATATGCGCATTTCGACAGCACGCACTCCGTTAATACCCCCAAATTATATCAAATTAATCTAAACTGTAAAGCAGCATTTCTGATACTTCTTACTCGTCTTACTTATTCTTACATGCAACTAAGGATATGGCAAAAAATGCTTACCTGTCATGTCACAGAAATCAGCTACTGTACGTCCACTTCAATCGCATCCCATTCTCCAAGAGGTTATTCGGGTTATTTAACATCTAAACCTACATACATGCTCGCTCACATTTTCTTTTCTGTGCTGATTTCTATCTTACAGATTTCTCTTTGCCTTCAGTCATCAGACTGCTGGAGAATTTCATTACAGCGGTGAGAGCGCTTCCGTTAATTTCTAGCGATGTTATGCTCCTCCTAGCTCTTTCGTAAAGTTAAAGCTATTTTATGCAGATCTGTAGCTCGAATCAAGCATATTAAAACTATGCGGGAAAATCCCGCAGTAGTAAATTTTACATTGTTTATATCCGTTTGCTGCCATCCGTCTATATACAAATACTGTTGATGTATATGCCACGTACATTTATGAAATACAAAAAGATATAATTCTAACTGATATACTGAAATGTATAAAATTCTTTACACTGAAATGTAAAAAACTATTTGTATACTGAAATGTATAAAACTCTTTAAACTGAAAGGTATAAAACTTTATACTGAAATGTGTAATTTTTTTTATTTAAAAACATTTCAGTACCAATATTCATTGCCCATTTGTTATATTTAGCTCCCATGTTTGAGGAGTGGGGCCCAATCGTACAAATATTGAGTGCATGAAGTGTTGGATCCCTAGGAGTTGGCGACACGGTTTTCTGAAAAAGTTGACACGTGACCTAACGTCAAATATCCCTGCATATTTGGCAATCCAATATAAATGTCCGTCTAACACGAAAACTGTTCCCTACACCATGTCTGGGTTTCAGTGGTCGTTATAGAAACATGGCTCGTTCATTTTCAGTAGGGGTGACTCTCGGGGATGAGGCAATTTTGTTTTGCTTTTCGGAATGTTGGCTAGTTGATTGGTATAGATCTCGGAGACAAGTAAAAATAATAACAAACATATTTTCAATTGTCATTAAGTGCATCAATAGACAAACTTGAATACTTTTTTCGAGCACCCCAATGCAAAATAGGATGAGGTTCATTTTTACAGCAACTCACAAGGACACTTTGTGTCCAGAGTGGTTCTCGTGATACACACAGTATCTATGTTAGATATATTTATTCCTTTAGTGGAGAGACGCTTGAACTCTCTGAGGGTCATGCATGCATCATTCCACAATGCAAACTGCAGTTTTCGATGCATGATCTCTAAGAACTTTTAGACTTCTTGACCGATAGAATTCGTTCTAGGATTCTTTCGACCAATAGATGTGTGTTGTGGGGTAAAAAGATAGTACACTGCGTAACGCTCATAGGATTAACCCTCCAAGTGATTTCGACGAGATATCTCGTCTGACCAATTTTGCTATTGACGAGATACCTCGTCCACCAATATTCGACCAATTTGTTGATGACGAGACACCTTGTCATCAAAATATTGCCGATATTTTTATAAGATCAAGATCTGATCAGTTTTCTTCTAATCACGAGATATCTCGTCCATCCAGATCTGGTAATGGTTTTGCTAATGACGAGATGCCTCGTCGAGACAACCACCAGGAGGGTTAATAACAAAATATAGAAAAAGGCAGTTGACACCCATTAATACACACTACCCATTCACTAACCCATTAATGCACATTTCCTGATGTGTGATAAAACTGTTCTCAAAACATTCTTTTAATTCCAAAGATCTACTGACTTCCTTCACCGCATGTCCAACGATTGTCAAGAAAAACAATTAATCATTCATTTCAAACTTCCTTCCGGCGTAATCATTCTTCAAAGGTTCTTAACGCGGAAGTTAATGGAAACGGAGTAAAATCACACACGCAAAGCTGTTCGTTCCTTTCCAAAAGAATCGAACGGTCTGGAAATGGATATCTGGGCTAAGGTCACCCAAGCCATGCAAATCGATCGTCGAACAAGAAATCGACTTTCCCTTCAGGCAATGTGAACAATTTTAATGTCAAGGGTGTGGTATGGCAATGGCTGCTTTTAGTATCTATGGTCCGTTTCTGCCGCAACAGATGCTACTTTATTACTTCACAATTATATCAGTCTGTTTTTGGCTTCCTTGTCGTTTCATTGTTTTCCATACCAGCGGTCGCCAACCTGAAAGGATGAAAATGAGACAAATTGTGTGTTGAGATGTTCTGCTAAATATGCATCAAAGTTATTAAATGCACGAAAAAGATGCAATAGAGTCGGGAAAAAAATCGCTTTTCCAATAAAATTAAAAAAAGCCGAGCAATTTATCTTGAAAGTGAAATAAAAAAGTTGTCAACCATTTTGCAATATGATTTGACAGGGGACAAGTTAAATAAATACGTATACAAAATGACATATTGAATTCAGATGGTAGTTAATGCGATTAGAAGTCCCTTTCTACCGCAACCAGATGTTACTTCGTTAATTCACAATTATATGTCTGTTTTTGTTTTCCATGCCAGCGGTCGCCAACCTGAAAGGATGAAAATGAGACAAATTGTGTGTTGAGATGTTCTGCTAAATATGCGTCAAAGTTATTAAATGCACGAAAAAGATGCAATAGAGTCGGGAAAAAATCACTTTTCCAATAAAATTAAAAAAAGCCGAGCAATTTATCTTGAAAGCGAAATAAAAAAGTTATCAACCATTTTGCAATATGATTTGACAGGGGACAAGTTAAATAAATGCGTATACAAAATGACATATTGAATTCAGATGGTAGTTAATGCGATTAGAAGTCCCTTTCTACCGCAACCAGATGTTACTTCGTTAATTCACAATTATATGTCTGTTTTTGTTTTCCATGCCAGCGGTCGCCAACCTGAAAGGATGAAAATGAGACAAATTGTGTGTTGAGATGTTCTGCTACATATGCGTCAAAGTTATTAAGTGCACGAAAAAGATGCAATAGAGTCGGGAAAAAATCACTTTTCCAATAAAATTAAAAAAAGCCGAGCAATTTATCTTGAAAGTGAAATAAAAAAGTTATCAACCATTTTGCAATATGATTTGACAGGGGACAAGTTAAATAAATACGTATACAAAATGACATATTGAATTCAGATGGTAGTTAATGCGATTAGAAGTCCCTTTCTACCGCAACCAGATGTTACTTCGTTAATTCACAATTGTATGTCTGTTTTTGTTTTCCATGCCAGCGGTCGCCAACCTGAAAGGATGAAAATGAGACAAATTGTGTGTTGAGATGTTCTGCTAAATATGCGTCAAAGTTATTAAATGCACGAAAAAGATGCAATAGAGTCGGGAAAAAATCACTTTTCCAATAAAATTAAAAAAAGCCGAGCAATTTATCTTGAAAGTGAAATAAAAAAGTTATCAACCATTTTGCAATATGATTTGACAGGGGACAAGTTAAATAAATACGTATACAAAATGACATATTGAATTCAGATGGTAGTTAATGCGATTAGAAGTCCCTTTCTACCGCAACCAGATGTTACTTCGTTAATTCACAATTGTATGTCTGTTTTTGTTTTCCATGCCAGCGGTCGCCAACCTGAAAGGATGAAAATGAGACAAATTGTGTGTTGAGATGTTCTGCTAAATATGCGTCAAAGTTATTAAATGCACGAAAAAGATGCAATAGAGTCGGGAAAAAATCACTTTTCCAATAAAATTAAAAAAAGCCGAGCAATTTATCTTGAAAGTGAAATAAAAAAGTTATCAACCATTTTGCAATATGATTTGACAGGGGACAAGTTAAATAAATACGTATACAAAATGACATATTGAATTCAGATGGTAGTTAATGCGATTAGAAGTCCCTTTCTACCGCAACCAGATGTTACTTCGTTAATTCACAATTGTATGTCTGTTTTTGTTTTCCATGCCAGCGGTCGCCAACCTGAAAGGATGAAAATGAGACAAATTGTGTGTTGAGATGTTCTGCTAAATATGCGTCAAAGTTATTAAATGCACGAAAAAGATGCAATAGAGTCGGGAAAAAATCACTTTTCCAATAAAATTAAAAAAAGCCGAGCAATTTATCTTGAAAGCGAAATAAAAAAGTTATCAACCATTTTGCAATATGATTTGACAGGGGACAAGTTAAATAAATGCGTATACAAAATGACATATTGAATTCAGATGGTAGTTAATGCGATTAGAAGTCCCTTTCTACCGCAACCAGATGTTACTTCGTTAATTCACAATTATATGTCTGTTTTTGTTTTCCATGCCAGCGGTCGCCAACCTGAAAGGATGAAAATGAGACAAATTGTGTGTTGAGATGTTCTGCTACATATGCGTCAAAGTTATTAAGTGCACGAAAAAGATGCAATAGAGTCGGGAAAAAATCACTTTTCCAATAAAATTAAAAAAAGCCGAGCAATTTATCTTGAAAGTGAAATAAAAAAGTTATCAACCATTTTGCAATATGATTTGACAGGGGACAAGTTAAATAAATGCGTATACAAAATGACATATTGAATTCAGATGGTAGTTAATGCGATTAGAAGTCCCTTTCTACCGCAACCAGATGTTACTTCGTTAATTCACAATTATATGTCTGTTTTTGTTTTCCATGCCAGCGGTCGCCAACCTGAAAGGATGAAAATGAGACAAATTGTGTGTTGAGATGTTCTGCTAAATATGCGTCAAAGTTATTAAATGCACGAAAAAGATGCAATAGAGTCGGGAAAAAATCACTTTTCCAATAAAATTAAAAAAAGCCGAGCAATTTATCTTGAAAGTGAAATAAAAAAGTTATCAACCATTTTGCAATATGATTTGACAGGGGACAAGTTAAATAAATGCGTATACAAAATGACATATTGAATTCAGATGGTAGTTAATGCGATTAGAAGTCCCTTTCTACCGCAACCAGATGTTACTTCGTTAATTCACAATTATATGTCTGTTTTTGTTTTCCATGCCAGCGGTCGCCAACCTGAAAGGATGAAAATGAGACAAATTGTGTGTTGAGATGTTCTGCTAAATATGCGTCAAAGTTATTAAATGCACGAAAAAGATGCAATAGAGTCGGGAAAAAATCACTTTTCCAATAAAATTAAAAAAAGCCGAGCAATTTATCTTGAAAGTGAAATAAAAAAGTTATCAACCATTTTGCAATATGATTTGACAGGGGACAAGTTAAATAAATGCGTATACAAAATGACATATTGAATTCAGATGGTAGTTAATGCGATTAGAAGTCCCTTTCTACCGCAACCAGATGTTACTTCGTTAATTCACAATTATATGTCTGTTTTTGTTTTCCATGCCAGCGGTCGCCAACCTGAAAGGATGAAAATGAGACAAATTGTGTGTTGAGATGTTCTGCTAAATATGCGTCAAAGTTATTAAATGCACGAAAAAGATGCAATAGAGTCGGGAAAAAATCACTTTTCCAATAAAATTAAAAAAAGCCGAGCAATTTATCTTGAAAGCGAAATAAAAAAGTTATCAACCATTTTGCAATATGATTTGACAGGGGACAAGTTAAATAAATGCGTATACAAAATGACATATTGAATTCAGATGGTAGTTAATGCGATTAGAAGTCCCTTTCTACCGCAACCAGATGTTACTTCGTTAATTCACAATTATATGTCTGTTTTTGTTTTCCATGCCAGCGGTCGCCAACCTGAAAGGATGAAAATGAGACAAATTGTGTGTTGAGATGTTCTGCTACATATGCGTCAAAGTTATTAAGTGCACGAAAAAGATGCAATAGAGTCGGGAAAAAATCACTTTTCCAATAAAATTAAAAAAAGCCGAGCAATTTATCTTGAAAGTGAAATAAAAAAGTTATCAACCATTTTGCAATATGATTTGACAGGGGACAAGTTAAATAAATGCGTATACAAAATGACATATTGAATTCAGATGGTAGTTAATGCGATTAGAAGTCCCTTTCTACCGCAACCAGATGTTACTTCGTTAATTCACAATTATATGTCTGTTTTTGTTTTCCATGCCAGCGGTCGCCAACCTGAAAGGATGAAAATGAGACAAATTGTGTGTTGAGATGTTCTGCTAAATATGCGTCAAAGTTATTAAATGCACGAAAAAGATGCAATAGAGTCGGGAAAAAATCACTTTTCCAATAAAATTAAAAAAAGCCGAGCAATTTATCTTGAAAGCGAAATAAAAAAGTTATCAACCATTTTGCAATATGATTTGACAGGGGACAAGTTAAATAAATGCGTATACAAAATGACATATTGAATTCAGATGGTAGTTAATGCGATTAGAAGTCCCTTTCTACCGCAACCAGATGTTACTTCGTTAATTCACAATTATATGTCTGTTTTTGTTTTCCATGCCAGCGGTCGCCAACCTGAAAGGATGAAAATGAGACAAATTGTGTGTTGAGATGTTCTGCTACATATGCGTCAAAGTTATTAAGCGCACGAAAAAGATGCAATAGAGTCGGGAAGAAATCACTTTTCCAATAAAATTAAAAAAAGCCGAGCAATTTATCTTGAAAGCGAAATAAAAAAGTTATCAACTATTTTGCAATATGATTTGACAGGGGACAAGTTAAATAAATGCGTATATAAAATGACATATTGAATTCAGATGGTAGTTAATGCGATTAGAAGTCCCTTTCTACCGCAACCAGATGTTACTTCGTTAATTCACAATTATATGTCTGTTTTTGTTTTCCATGCCAGCGGTCGCCAACCTGAAAGGATGAAAATGAGACAAATTGTGTGTTGAGATGTTCTGCTAAATATGCGTCAAAGTTATTAAATGCACGAAAAAGATGCAATAGAGTCGGGAAAAAATCACTTTTCCAATAAAATTAAAAAAAGCCGAGCAATTTATCTTGAAAGCGAAATAAAAAAGTTATCAACCATTTTGCAATATGATTTGACAGGGGACAAGTTAAATAAATGCGTATATAAAATGACATATTGAATTCAGATGGTAGTTAATGCGATTAGAAGTCCCTTTCTACCGCAACCAGATGTTACTTCGTTAATTCACAATTATATGTCTGTTTTTGTTTTCCATGCCAGCGGTCGCCAACCTGAAAGGATGAAAATGAGACAAATTGTGTGTTGAGATGTTCTGCTAAATATGCGTCAAAGTTATTAAATGCACGAAAAAGATGCAATAGAGTCGGGAAAAAATCACTTTTCCAATAAAATTAAAAAAAGCCGAGCAATTTATCTTGAAAGTGAAATAAAAAAGTTATCAACCATTTTGCAATATGATTTGACAGGGGACAAGTTAAATAAATGCGTATACAAAATGACATATTGAATTCAGATGGTAGTTAATGCGATTAGAAGTCCCTTTCTACCGCAACCAGATGTTACTTCGTTAATTCACAATTATATGTCTGTTTTTGTTTTCCATGCCAGCGGTCGCCAACCTGAAAGGATGAAAATGAGACAAATTGTGTGTTGAGATGTTCTGCTAAATATGCGTCAAAGTTATTAAATGCACGAAAAAGATGCAATAGAGTCGGGAAAAAATCACTTTTCCAATAAAATTAAAAAAAGCCGAGCAATTTATCTTGAAAGCGAAATAAAAAAGTTATCAACCATTTTGCAATATGATTTGACAGGGGACAAGTTAAATAAATGCGTATACAAAATGACATATTGAATTCAGATGGTAGTTAATGCGATTAGAAGTCCCTTTCTACCGCAACCAGATGTTACTTCGTTAATTCACAATTATATGTCTGTTTTTGTTTTCCATGCCAGCGGTCGCCAACCTGAAAGGATGAAAATGAGACAAATTGTGTGTTGAGATGTTCTGCTAAATATGCGTCAAAGTTATTAAGTGCACGAAAAAGATGCAATAGAGTCGGGAAAAAATCACTTTTCCAATAAAATTAAAAAAAGCCGAGCAATTTATCTTGAAAGCGAAATAAAAAAGTTATCAACCATTTTGCAATATGATTTGACAGGGGACAAGTTAAATAAATGCGTATATAAAATGACATATTGAATTCAGATGGTAGTTAATGCGATTAGAAGTCCCTTTCTACCGCAACCAGATGTTACTTCGTTAATTCACAATTATATGTCTGTTTTTGTTTTCCATGCCAGCGGTCGCCAACCTGAAAGGATGAAAATGAGACAAATTGTGTGTTGAGATGTTCTGCTAAATATGCGTCAAAGTTATTAAATGCACGAAAAAGATGCAATAGAGTCGGGAAAAAATCACTTTTCCAATAAAATTAAAAAAAGCCGAGCAATTTATCTTGAAAGCGAAATAAAAAAGTTATCAACCATTTTGCAATATGATTTGACAGGGGACAAGTTAAATAAATGCGTATATAAAATGACATATTGAATTCAGATGGTAGTTAATGCGATTAGAAGTCCCTTTCTACCGCAACCAGATGTTACTTCGTTAATTCACAATTATATGTCTGTTTTTGTTTTCCATGCCAGCGGTCGCCAACCTGAAAGGATGAAAATGAGACAAATTGTGTGTTGAGATGTTCTGCTAAATATGCGTCAAAGTTATTAAATGCACGAAAAAGATGCAATAGAGTCGGGAAAAAATCACTTTTCCAATAAAATTAAAAAAAGCCGAGCAATTTATCTTGAAAGTGAAATAAAAAAGTTATCAACCATTTTGCAATATGATTTGACAGGGGACAAGTTAAATAAATGCGTATACAAAATGACATATTGAATTCAGATGGTAGTTAATGCGATTAGAAGTCCCTTTCTACCGCAACAAGATGTTACTTCGTTAATTCACAATTATATGTCTGTTTTTGTTTTCCATGCCAGCGGTCGCCAACCTGAAAGGATGAAAATGAGACAAATTGTGTGTTGAGATGTTCTGCTAAATATGCGTCAAAGTTATTAAATGCACGAAAAAGATGCAATAGAGTCGGGAAAAAATCACTTTTCCAATAAAATTAAAAAAAGCCGAGCAATTTATCTTGAAAGCGAAATAAAAAAGTTATCAACCATTTTGCAATATGATTTGACAGGGGACAAGTTAAATAAATGCGTATACAAAATGACATATTGAATTCAGATGGTAGTTAATGCGATTAGAAGTCCCTTTCTACCGCAACCAGATGTTACTTCGTTAATTCACAATTATATGTCTGTTTTTGTTTTCCATGCCAGCGGTCGCCAACCTGAAAGGATGAAAATGAGACAAATTGTGTGTTGAGATGTTCTGCTACATATGCGTCAAAGTTATTAAGTGCACGAAAAAGATGCAATAGAGTCGGGAAAAAATCACTTTTCCAATAAAATTAAAAAAAGCCGAGCAATTTATCTTGAAAGCGAAATAAAAAAGTTATCAACCATTTTGGAATATGATTTGACAGGGGACAAGTTAAATAAATGCGTATATAAAATGACATATTGAATTCAGATGGTAGTTAATGCGATTAGAAGTCCCTTTCTACCGCAACCAGATGTTACTTCGTTAATTCACAATTATATGTCTGTTTTTGTTTTCCATGCCAGCGGTCGCCAACCTGAAAGGATGAAAATGAGACAAATTGTGTGTTGAGATGTTCTGCTAAATATGCGTCAAAGTTATTAAATGCACGAAAAAGATGCAATAGAGTCGGGAAAAAATCACTTTTCCAATAAAATTAAAAAAAGCCGAGCAATTTATCTTGAAAGCGAAATAAAAAAGTTATCAACCATTTTGCAATATGATTTGACAGGGGACAAGTTAAATAAATGCGTATATAAAATGACATATTGAATTCAGATGGTAGTTAATGCGATTAGAAGTCCCTTTCTACCGCAACCAGATGTTACTTCGTTAATTCACAATTATATGTCTGTTTTTGTTTTCCATGCCAGCGGTCGCCAACCTGAAAGGATGAAAATGAGACAAATTGTGTGTTGAGATGTTCTGCTAAATATGCGTCAAAGTTATTAAATGCACGAAAAAGATGCAATAGAGTCGGGAAAAAATCACTTTTCCAATAAAATTAAAAAAAGCCGAGCAATTTATCTTGAAAGTGAAATAAAAAAGTTATCAACCATTTTGCAATATGATTTGACAGGGGACAAGTTAAATAAATGCGTATACAAAATGACATATTGAATTCAGATGGTAGTTAATGCGATTAGAAGTCCCTTTCTACCGCAACCAGATGTTACTTCGTTAATTCACAATTATATGTCTGTTTTTGTTTTCCATGCCAGCGATCGCCAACCTAAAAGGATGAAAATGAGACAAATTGTGTGTTGAGATGTTCTGCTAAATATGCGTCAAAGTTATTAAATGCACGAAAAAGATGCAATAGAGTCGGGAAAAAATCACTTTTCCAATAAAATTAAAAAAAGCCGAGCAATTTATCTTGAAAGTGAAATAAAAAAGTTATCAACCATTTTGCAATATGATTTGACAGGGGACAAGTTAAATAAATGCGTATACAAAATGACATATTGAATTCAGATGGTAGTTAATGCGATTAGAAGTCCCTTTCTACCGCAACAAGATGTTACTTCGTTAATTCACAATTATATGTCTGTTTTTGTTTTCCATGCCAGCGGTCGCCAACCTGAAAGGATGAAAATGAGACAAATTGTGTGTTGAGATGTTCTGCTAAATATGCGTCAAAGTTATTAAATGCACGAAAAAGATGCAATAGAGTCGGGAAAAAATCACTTTTCCAATAAAATTAAAAAAAGCCGAGCAATTTATCTTGAAAGTGAAATAAAAAGGTTATCAACCATTTTGCAATATGATTTGACAGGGGACAAGTTAAATAAATGCGTATACAAAATGACATATTGAATTCAGATGGTAGTTAATGCGATTAGAAGTCCCTTTCTACCGCAACCAGATGTTACTTCGTTAATTCACAATTATATGTCTGTTTTTGTTTTCCATGCCAGCGGTCGCCAACCTGAAAGGATGAAAATGAGACAAATTGTGTGTTAACCCCTCCAAGTGGTTTTGACGAGATATCTCCCCCATCAAGATCTGAGCCATTTTGCTAATGAAGAGATATCTCGTCATCAATATATTGATATCTCGTCCATCAAGATCTGTTCAGTTTTCTTTTAATGACGAGACAACCACCAGGAAGGGGTTAAGGATAAATATCGTCACAAAATAAATTGACACTCGTAAAGTCACAAAAAGTAGAAAAGAAATTTCAAATCAAATCTAGCAAATATACTTAAATTCCAATATGCGTTATCGATTGTGTGTACGTGCGTGTGTGTGTGCGCGCGATTGTGATGAGGTGATTACTTTTAAGAAAAATTTGTAAATTTGTTTCGTTTGTATATTCTCGCACACGAATACTTTGTTTATCCTCGTACCCAGACTGCAATTTTCAATTAACATTATAAAGGTAATGTCGAATAGATCAATTTGTAGAACTCGATTTATCACTCAACTCAAACTCAATTTAAACTGTCATCAGATAATAACTCGTACGATCATGAACTTCAATGCTTCATCCGTTTCCTTTTCATTGATGCGAAAGCTTTAACAGGACATAAGCGTCATCGGACGAGTGATAAATGTGATACTGTTCTTAGTTAGATTTTTAGAAACTGATATTCAAGTATAGCCAACCCAAATCGGATCGCAAATGAAATAAAAAAAAATGTTTAAAAATAAAAAGAATAAAATTTTATTTAAAAAGTTTTATTTACTCATCTTATAGTATTATATTATGTTTACTTTCTTTGCTATCATTAATTTTCCGGTATACTTCAATGGTTACTAAATTATCTCTTTTCTTCGGAAACTTCTCAATTCATTTTGAAAAGTGTTAAAAATCACAAAATTCTCACAAATTTAAAACAATAGGACAAAACTTTATAGCCGAAAAATATGCTACTTCAATGGTCACTAAATCATTTCTTTTTCAACTGTTAAGCTCATTTTGAAAAGTAAATTGAATCACAAAATTCTGACAAATTTAGAACGATGGGACAAAACTTGTGCCTTCGACAAAAGTCTTGTTTTTTTTCGAAAACACCACTTTTGCGGCCACTGGTGAAACATCATCTATATTGGCGAAATCCCAAAATACTTTAATTTACACACTTTATATTTAGTATTCATTCCTCAACCGAGTTCCAGGCTCAGACTCATTATTATTTCAATCTTATAGTTCTATAAGAGTGCGCTATCTATAAGTGTGCGCTAAACTTTCTTAATTGCTTATACTTATTAACGGCAAAGTGTCGTTACTCACATTTCATATCTTATATAAATCTCTTTATAATGAATATAGTAACCATATTCACATTTCATACCTCCAAATTAAATAAGGTGCCGTGGTAGCCCAGTTGATATTCTCGGATTAGCAACCAGAGGGTTGGGAGTTCAAACCAAAGACAGTCGTGTACGTGGGTGCTGGAGCACTTTAAATCTGTCGTGGCCTCAAAGGTCCTCACGTAAGCGTGGTGCGGAAGTTTGGAGAGAGGGGTCGAAGCTCAGATGTTGATCTCGCCATATGAGCGTGATTCAAAATGACCAGGTTGTCCTCAGATATTTCCCTTCGGGATTAATCCGGAATCGTCGCCAATAGCCCATTGTGTTGCTCCAGTGAGACGTAAATTCAACTACCAACCAAATGAAATGAAATTATCCGAAAAATATATGACAGCATTTCGTGTATTTCTTACTGGTGTTCATCCTTATTTCCAATAAAATTCAATGCAATAAGATCATACATCAGTAATATTACTCCAATTAGCTCCTGAATAGCCCGTTGTGTTGCTCCAGTGTGACGTAAATTAAAATATCTACCTACCAATTAGCTTCTGAACATCCACAATTTCATCCAATTCCTTTGTTCAAATGATATTCGGTTTTTTTTATGCTAAACCTATTTTCGCGCTCTTTCACATTTTCTTTTCTGCTCTTTTATGTTGTTTTTATCCATTGTTGCCATTCGATAATAAACAATGTAGATTTTATGGATCATATACGTTGGTGAAATATACATAGAGATGACGTACTACTTATTAATTCTCATTGTTAATTGCCTTCTTCTCTCAGAAGCCTGTTAATCAACCCCTAAATTTACTTATTGTGCACCTTTCCCGCACTCCTTTGGCCGTTCTGCCGATACGGCCCACCTCTGGGTGGCCGGGAAGGTCCTCCGCCAGCATGAGGGCTCCCGCCCATACTAGGTAGCATTTATCAAAATACAAACAAAATGTTACAAAGGATTGGTGAGAACTAAGATAGAAATGTTCAACGTTTGCTGATATTAATACATGAATTAACAGGTTTTTCAATGCTAAATATCTGCGGAATATTAAATACTTTTGTTAATCAACGGGAAGGGTATTCCTGTAGAATTTCAAACAATGCAACCAGACTAGAACAATAAAAACAAAAGAAAGACAAAAAGAAGAGAAAAAGAGGAGGAAGATAGATAAAAGAGAAAAGGACGAGATGAGATAGAATACCATTGATGTCAGACAGGATTCGCACAATACCGACTAAGGTACATGATAAACCATTACATTTTAGCTGAAGATTCATAATCTTTTAGTTGTTGGGATTTGGTTGGTTGCGTTTTAAGGCGCATGGGCCAAGCTAAGCCAAATACAAGACAGACACCGTCATTCAATTGTGAAAAGAAAGGAAAAGGGATGGAGAAGATATAGTAGCGAAAGATCACTTGGGTATCCTAGTGTCGTGACACCTATGCTTAGCAGAGGCAGTAAACCCCATGGGAAAAGATTAGATTACTAGGGTACTTTGGGTTCGTGAAGTCCGTACACACCAAAAGATGGGCTCCAAGGAGTTTTGCTGCTAAAGAATGCAAAATTCGTTGTTAACAACTAATATAAGCTGAAGTCCCTATCTAATTAGCCCTCAGCAAGACTTGAAACAATATACCAAACAGTCAAATAAAATTCTAATTTTACACTTGGTTTGAAATAATCTTCCCAGCTGAAATTTTACAATCTTATATTATGTGCTTTTCAAATATTTTCGATTTTACCTTACTTTCATAGATTATTACGATCGCATCTTCAGAAAATAAATACTAAGTTGTTTATATATTGCATGCAATTTACTTTTACATTAAATATAATAATATATTTTTTATTAATTTTTTTGTTTAAGTGTTACATTTTATGATAGTAGTGATTTATCTAAGACGTAACAAACAGTATTTTCATTTTCAATTTTTTTCGGAAAAGTTCTTTGTGAACTACTCGAGTGAGAGCACGCTGCTTTTCGTACACAATATTTACCAATAACGGAATCTCCTAGAGATAAAAATCGGCTATGCACTTTATAAATTAAAAACAAATTTTCCCATGCTTATTAAGAATACAATTTCCCAACAAAAAGTGTTCTACTTCAGAAATGTCACCCATGGAAGGCAAGAAAACCTTCAAAAACTATTTAATTAATTTCGTGACATACTAATCACTGATATCTGAAGGGCGATCACTGAGAAATGTGCGTGGAGGGATTTTTCCTTCCTCCATTTAAAAAATATTTAAATCCCAAGATGGAAAAAAATTCCCTTCAAATCAACAAGGACGACTGATATAATCTGATCACATCACGATGCGGGGAAAAATCCATTGGAAGTTCCGCATCTAATAATAGGGTTGCGGGGATAAAAAAGTGGCATATATTTAGAGTAGACTAAACTTTCAATTCCTTGTTGTGCTCCACCCATACATCCGACGATTCGGACTGTTATGTTGTCCAAGGACACGATACACTCAGTGCATCGCCTCCCATCTAACGAACTAAGCATTCCAATCTATCAGATTTATCCCCATAAAGACCAGTTCCAGGTAAGGTCACACAATGAAGTCATTTGAATATTATATTTACAATGTAACACGGGCGTGGTTCGTTAGACTGTGGAATTGAAGGGGGAAATATCAATAAGTTCTTGTTTATTATGGGTCTCTTGGGCCGAAATCCTTGAGCAGTTTTACTATATATTGGCTTGTGGCACCGATAGAACTCAATAAGCTTCTTAAAATCAAGATTCACGAATTCTAAAATGTTCGCTAAGGTGAGTACAGAATCATTACTTTTTCTGGATCTTTTCAGGCACCTTCTTAAAAGTGAAAGATGTCTATAAAGTGGATGTTTAATTTTTGATTCAGCTTTAAATCATTATGAAAAGTTTACTGTTTGAACCCTTCGATGTAGAAATATGAAATACTCGAAGACCCGGGCATAGCTTCTGCTCTAAAGTTTCTTGTTTCAATCTACGGATGGCAGTGTCGTTATTTGCATTTGATACCTAATTTAAATCCATTAATAATGAATAGAAGTATCGACAAGCTCATTTCAGTCCTCTAAATGAAATAAAGTTGATCAAAAATGTAAAACAGCATTATTTCCTGTTCTTACCGATGTTGATTCTTATTTTCATTAAAAATGCGTGGCAAAAAGAGTCAGTAATGTTCCACTTAATGTACAAATTTGCATTTTCAAAATCAATTCGGTGTCTTATGGCGCCTAAGACAAATTTTGTGTTCGATTACATTTTTTCTGTCCTGATTTCTATCTCAAGAATTTCTCATTGCCTTGTGTCATCCGACTTTTGAGGAATTTCATTAGAGCAGCGAGCGCTTACGCGTATTTTTGCAGTATTATGCAGATCCATAGCTAAAATCAAGCATATTTAAACTGAGACAAAATTGACGAATGAATCCAGTAGGGTTTGATTTCATATTACTTATATTCGTTTGTTGCCATTCGCTATTTTTAATATAAAATTATTTTGCAAAATCTTGCAGCAGAATCCATCTTTCAAGTGTTCTAGAATTAATCTAAGCGTCTCGAATATATTTAGTTATATCAGTGTCTTTATTTAAATAACTCTTTTTCTCACCTTAAGCGCACACTCCACTAAGTCCTTTCTGGTTTTCTTACTTCTTCAACTATATCCTCTTAAGCTTCCTTCTATTCCTTCAAGAGTTTTATTAATACAGCTACGAATTATTTATTTATAGATGGAATTATTTGTCTTAATCTTAACAATTATTGATGTTTATTAACATAATGTCTGAGACTTCATTGGCAGAAATTAAATCTATAAGAGTATTATTAAAATATTCCGTGAGAGCTTTAAAACAAGTCTTTTTTTCCCCAATTAACATCACAAACGTTAATATTAACTCTTGGATTACACTCGTGTTTCGTAGATATCTGAATGTTTTGTAGATTTCATGGAATTTCTAAATAATTAATTTTTATGCGAGCATTTAACTCCCTTCTAAACGTATACAGTCTTCATTTATGATCCTTCTACTTCCAAATTATTTTAATTGACTCAACAACGATTTTATATCCTGATCTGTAAGTCTGAAATTTACAAACTAAAATAAGAAAGCAAACTTCGTTTTGCGTTTCCTAATTTTAAAGACGAGTAGCATATAAAACCTAAACAGAAATTGTATTTCTAAAATAGTTGTCTTGCATTTAAAAGTAGTAGTTTCATAAACATAACACAAATTTAGGCATAACTAATAATGATTACACTTTACAATCGCGCTCTCAGATAATTCATCTTTAATAATTGTTAATAAAATCCTATGAACTCCAAACAATTATCTTACTCAAAAATTGATGCATTGATTAATTACTAATCCAAATTAAATGTCTATTTAAGAAAGTAATTTAATAAATGTAAATTCCTGCCAAATGTGTATAAAGCACTTATAGGAAGAACCTCTACTCAAATTCATCCTCCAATGTTTTTGTATATTTCCATTTTATTGATAATCAACTTTTTTTACTTATTAAAATATATTTTTATTTCAGGCAACCATCCTTCTCGCTGCCCTCGCAGCTGCACAAGCCTCCGTCCTGTATGGAGGACATGGAGCTTTAGTTAGCACTGGTGTCAGTGCCAACGCCAGGAGCCAAGATGTAAGTACAGAATTTTTCAGTACCTACACGAATACATAAAGCAAATCAAAAAGACAACGAATTCTGTTCCAGTTCCTGTAATTGGTTCAGAGCCGTTAAGCTCTTGTTAGTGCTAGCTCGATAAATTCATTTGAAAATAGTAACTGGGTTACAAAGTATTTCTATTCTTATTTCTTTCGATTGCGCTTGAACTACCCTTTTAGTCATGTGCCATCAAAATATGCCATCATGTGAAAGCAGTCTAGAATCGTCGCATTTATTGCAACTCAACTTAAGTTACGAAAGCCTTTAGAGCATTTCGTTGCAAGGAATGAAATTCACAGTTTTAAATATTCGAAATTTCGTAGATTCAGTAGTAGCTGAGGTATTAAGTGAACTATTGAATACCTTTTATAAATTGTTGTGCTAAGCTATTTAAACTGATGGCATCGGAAAAACCTGTCAATTGAATTTTTTTACAATACAAACATTCGTCAATGATTTCAACGCATAACAAAGATATTTTTTCAATATCTAGGCCTTTGGCAACTATGCTTTTGGTTATGACATCAAGGACGGACTTGGTGCCACCAACTCCCGATCTGAAGTCGGAGATGGCCACGGAAACAAGAAGGGATCCTACACCATTGCTGACATTGACGGAAGGGCCCGACGAGTAGATTACGTTGCTGATGGTCATGGATTCCGAGCCACCGTCAAGACCAACGAGCCAGGAACCGCTGCCAGCGCACCAGCAGCAGCCCTCATCGCCAGCCCATACGCCGGACCCGTTGCCCCAGTCGTCAACCATGTAGCCCCAGCAGCCGCTATTGTCGGACATGCTTCCTACGCAGCTCCTTTGGTGGCCGCCGCCCCAGTAGCTTATGGTGGAGTTATCGGACACGGAGCTGCCCTTGGTCTCGGATATGGAGTTGGTCATGGTGCCGGTCTTGCCTATGGTGCTGGTCTTGGACATGGTGCCGGTCTTGGATATGGTTACGGTCTTGGACATGGTGCCGGTCTTGGATATGGTTACGGTCTTGGTTATGGCAAAGCCCTCATCCACTAAGATAAATATATCAAAATACGGTAAGTGTTTCGAATTGTTTACAACATACAACAGTATTAGTATGTGTTACTTACCCATAGGGATACCTTTTCAACTATAACTAAGATATTCAGTCGACAAATAAAATTATAATGGCAACTTAAATATTATTCTCTCGTTAATAAGGTTTTTTGGCTTTGTATTTGGTAATTTAACCATGCTATTTTTAAAAGTACATGAAATGAAATTTTTATCTTTATTTATACAAAACTTTTATTGATTGAAACTTTGATTTATTGAAACTTTATTTTATTATATTTAGTAATGGAAGTTTTTAAGATTGAATTGAAAAATTTAAGGGAGTAACGAAAGGGTAAGGAAGATTAATTTTTTCGACAAAATCAAATGTTACCTTCAAAACAACATTTGAAATTTATATTTCCCAACATACATTAATCTTTTGATATTTTAAGTTTTATATTATCTTGTTTCAAAAAGCTTCTTCTAATAATCATTCTAACTTAGCGAAATTTCACTATTATGATGAAACATCTTAAAACAGCAAAGTAATTTATTTTTGATTTTTTTGTTCTAAGTTTAAATCATGTGAAACTCAATTTCTGCTTTTTAGATGTAAATTGGTTTTCTATAAAAGTATTGTCCTTTGCAGGTTCCTCCTGAGCTATGGAAATGAATTCTCAAAACATCCCTCATGCTGTGAACTTTGTCCTACGCTTAATACCTTTTAATTGTAAAAAGGTTTCACCACTCGTGACATATGTTTGAACTTGAATGTATAAGAACGGTATGGATAAGGCTCAACCGAGAACTGAAATATTTATTTTTAATTATCACCTCATGTAAGCCTGCAACATTATGATGGATGTAAATAAAAGCAAATTTTTTTATACTTGAGTGTCCATTTGATTGCGTGACTAAAATTATTGATGCTTTAAGTTTTTAAAAATCAGATATCAACTCTAACAGTAAACTTTTATTTTGACCCTTTTAGAAAACTTCTGTATTCCCACCTTGAAGTAAAGGGTTGAGTATAAAAATATTCAATGTACATTAAACTGCTAAAGTATATAAATATTCTCTCATTTGATAATTAGGAGTGCTCTAGATAAAGGTTTCCACCACTCCTTTAAAAGGTAGTACTGAATTTTTTATGTTTAAAATATATGTATATTAGCAAACCCTCACATAGCATCTGTACTAAAGTTTCTTAGTTCTTAATATCTATTGATGGCGGTCTCGTTACTGACATTTTATGCCATATTTAAATACATTTATAATAAATATAAACACCGATATGCTCATTTCATACGTCCAAATGAAATAAAATTAGAAATCAGAACTATTAAACAGCATTTTGTTTCCGTTTTTGAAATGTACTCTTACTGATGAAATGATTCTTATTTTCTATAAAGGGAATACTAAAAAGTTCACACCTCAGGTATGCTACCGCAATTAGTTTTTGAACGTCCACTTCAATTGCATCTCATTCACTTGTTCAAAGGCGATTCGATATTTTTTTTACCTCTTAACCTATTTTCGAGTTCGCTCAGATTTTCTTTTTTGCACTGATTTCTATTTTCTAGGTTTATCATTACCTCCTGTTAATCAGGCTGCTGAAGAATTTCATTAGAGCAGAGAGAGCTTTTGCGTGCCGTTCCAAAGTTCGATATTTGAACTTTACAGTAAAATTGGAGAACGAATCCCGTAACATTTTTATATTAATTCATTTTTATTTCTAGATATTAATTCAATTTTATTTGAAAATATTCAATATTATGTGACAATTTGTCTGTCATCATTATTCGTCAATATTCTTTAATATTTTCAAGTCTGTGAGGAGCTTAAGCCCACATAGGTGCACACCTCTCCTACTGTTTGATTAAAAGCAATAAAACATTATGGAACATGGAAAAGTATTCTTTGTACTCTGTATTAAAAATAAATAAATATAAATTACTTAATCTGGTAAATATAAATTACTTAATCTACTATAAAGTTTGCAAAACGTGCATTGGCCCTTTTCTACGAAAGTACAGAATTATCATCGAAGGTTATGAATAGTTTTTCCAAGTTCAAACCTTATCTTTCATATACAAAAATACATACGAATCACACCTCGAACGGTAGTCGAAATGTTAATCAGTTTTTATCGCTTCAACATCACTTATACATGTTTTTTAATACAAAACAACATTTTAACTTTTCGAAGTGACGCTGAAAGTTATTTGAATATTTTAATTCAACTTTCCTACTTTCCTTCAACTTTACACAGATTACCAGTTTTACCATGATCTTCGCTCAGGATAGAATAAAATAAATAGTGTTATACTCAAAAAACAGGTATGTTAACACCTATTTTTGATACATTTTGAAACTAGCGTCTAAAATCTACTAATTCCATAAAATTACTCGTGAAGAGAAGTTTTAGAAAGGTCAATCAGTTGCACAACTGATCCAAAATGCAGACAGGTATAAATTTTTCAAAAAGAAGCTGCATTTAGATGGGTTTTTTCTATAGTTATTAAAGCATCTAAATACTAACTTAAAAAATTGGTTTACAAATTTATAGGATACTTGATTAATTTATTAGAAATGTAATTGCCAAAACACGCAGAAGTAAACAGATAATCAATATTAAACAAAATTAAATATAGTAAATACGGTATAAATGTACAAAAAAGTATTCAGAAAAGATGTGATGTGGCACATGATCATAATGTAATGCATGCTCGTTATGTAACACATGATCATAAACATGAAACATTTGTAAAGATAATCAATTGCCCAGTCTTGGATTAAATTATCAAGTTTTCTTTAAAAATAAATAACTTTTTATTATAAATTTCAACATTAAAATAATGACAATCTTTTTGGAACTGGGAGAAAGTCACTATGTCGGTAAAAAATCGAATAGGTATGTGAGCTCTTCCACCAACTCCCTCTCTATTCGTGCATACTGGTTACAATATCATAATTTCCGACGAAAGCCCACAGAATTTAAAGTGTATTTTTATCCGAGAAAACTAAAGAAATATTTAATTACTAGCAGATCCGCGCATAGTATCTGTACTTTGTTGTTTATATCTTCTGATGGCAGTGTCGTTATACTCGCATTTGATCTCTTAAACTTAAATCTGTTTATAATGAATATAATCATCGATATGCCCATTTTTTCCTCCAAATAAAATAAAGTTAATCTAAATCTAAAACAACATTTCGTGCACTTTTTACTGGTGTTAATTCTTATTTCTAACTAGTAAAATTACCCGATCTCACTCGGGTTGAATTGGTTAACTAGAGATTGAAAGTCACTAGAAGATAATCACTTTCTTCTTTCGTAAAAAAATGCCAAATCATTTAAGTGTGAGAAAAATAATTTTTTAATACCTTTTCGACATTTTTATAATTTCTCCAACCTACTTTGGACCCAAATCCTACACATACATATCCATCCATGTAATACATTTCACATATATCGCACCTCTGCTAAAGGGGGGCCGTCGTGGCTTAGTGGGTATGCCCACTGAGCTAGCAATCTTCCAGTTTCTGGCGGCGTAAGTTCGATTTCTGTCAGGTGTATTCCTCCCTGGGTGTATTTCTCTCTTCTGTGTCAGTAAAGCTTTCATTGTGTGTCTGTCTACTGCTTGATATTGTATGTTGTGTCTGGCGAATGAAACTCGTAGCAGTTGAATTTATATTATTTATATCTCTTTGTTTCCATTCGCTTACAGTGGATGAAAAAAGTTTCCTTACGGAAACGAAAACGGTGTATAAATTATTATAATTTCTAAAGAAATCTCGACAAAGATTCAGAAACTGCCCAAGAAACTTATTAAATATTAGAGAATAAGTTTGCCACAAAAATTCCTTAATTTTCACAAGTATAAAAAGTAATTAATTAAAACTGAGAAAAACATAAACGAACGGCAAAAAAAATTTCCGTACGCACTGCGAAAATTGATTAGAACGCACAGTCCAGCTGTCCCGCATTCAATTATCATAACTATCTAATGAAAAAGAATTTCAGTATAGTGCAAGTAATCATTTCAGACGATTTTTATACCAGTGGATCACCTAAAATGATAATTCCGAAAGCTATTCGCGTGTTGGTGATAAAGTTAAGAAATGACGGTGTATCAATGAGGAAAATACTGGTGAAATCGCAAACAAATCTAAATCTACGGTAAAAATCACTGAAAGATATAATTAGGTACAAACTGGAAAATAGAAACCCAACCGGAAGACCTCAGAAATTGAGCCATATACTCCAGGAATATTCTGCGAAAAGTTCGCGATAATCCACCAATTACTGCACCACAACTTGCATCCTTGTTGAAAACTGATTACAATCTTGAAATATAACCTCAGACTGTGTGCAAATTAATCGAAAAGGGTGGCTACAATGGGCATGTTGCACGTAAGAACATTTAATGAAATATTTTTCACCGTTCGGAGACTTTTTGCTTCATATTTGCCACAGTTTTGTGTTGGTGTGAATTGTGCGTTAAATTATATTAATATTTTTGTTTAAATGCCATAGAAACTTTCTATGCAATTATGCTCATCTGTTTTTCCATTTTTATTTCTTTAATATTGCTATATTCTTTTGCAAAAAATAAAGCAATTTATTTCAAATAGTAAGGGAGCGTACGGAAACTTTTTTACTCACTGTATATACAAATGTGTCGATTTCTGTGTCATGAGAAATCTGGATGATAGAAATCACCGCAGAAGAGAAAGTATGAGTGCAAATGAATCAAAAACTGCCAAATCGCCTTTGGAGGGAGGAATAGGGTAAAATTAAGATGTTCAGAATCCAATTGTGGTAACTTGACACGTACTTTTTTGCCATGCATTTTATTGGAAATAAGAATTGCACCAGTAAAAGTAAGCGAAATACTGTTATATATTTTTGGATAATTTTATTTCAATTAAGGGGATGAAATACAATTATGCAAATATGGATGCCATATTCATTATAAATGTATTTAAATAATGTATGAAATGTGAGAAACAACTCTTTGCGGTCAATAGATATAAGCAATTAAGTAAGTTTTGCACAGATGCTATGCATGGGTCTACTAGTTCACTACATTTTAAAGAACGAATTAACTAACTAATCAATTAACGATATTGTTTTCAGTTTTTTCCAAATCTGTGAGGCTTTACCCCAGTAAGTGCGCACCTGTCTTACTGTTTGACTGAGTTTTTTAGACAAAAAGTTTGAATCGTCAGATTGTATGTATGATCACTATCATCTAACCTATGCAATGAACTACAGAAGCTTGTTTTCTGTCCTTTCATAGGGTCGTGCAACAAAAACAGTAAATCAAGACTTACATGAAGGTTGGTTGGTTGGTTTTTATGGAGCAAAGGTCAGATTTGGCCAAGCTGTACCAAGCATGGAGTGTGATTGTTTTTGTCTCCCGTGAGAAAATGAATCATTCCTGATTCCGAGAATTAAAGAAATTGACATCTGGATGAATTGTCTAACGGAAAGGACGTATTAATTGCCAAGTATCTTCTGACAAACAGTGAAAAGGAAAGTCTATACAGTAGAACCTTGATTATCCGAATTAATGCTAACCGAAGCCATCTCCAGTAATCAGAAACTCGGGTAATACGGACGTAGTAACACAAAACAGCTTAAATGAAATACAGAAAAAAATTACTGTACTACATTTTACTAATGCTGCTACTGAAAGTAGTATTGCTAGTATTGAGAATAAGCTATTCTAGGATTTGTGTCACAGTATGTATTTATTGTGATGATTTTACCATAAACTGGATGTGAATTAAGTACCTCTTAAACTCTCTTGAAAAAATGTATGACGATCACCTGTTTCGAAGCACTTTCTCTCCTCTTTGGAAATGTGATCGAAGCTTTATAAAAAGTTTTAAAAAAAACTCGATATCTGATTCGGTTAGGATAACACGGACACTCGATTAATCGGAACTCGGATAATCAAGGTTTTACTTTATTGTAATTTATAAATGTGACTTTTGGTTCACCTAATTTAGAAAACAATGTAATGCAGGATATGGGGAAAGAGAAAAAGCCCCTGGGATCGAATCTGAAATTAACTTGCTACTCCGATCATCAATCCATTATTACAATTTAGGGATAGTTACAATGTAAATTTATATAAGTCAGCATCATGGTTTTATTTATTAATAATACCTAATAATTACCTCAAGTAATAATGATAGAACAATTACAATTGTACCAGTTAGTACTTATTCAGCTTAGGAACCTCCCTCCGCTAAGTAAATATTCAGATCTTGCGATCATTTTACACTTATTTTCTTTTTTTTTAAGAAAAGAAAAAATGCTTTGAAATTACTTAAATTTTACTTCCTTAACAAAAATTAAAATAAAATGCACAAATCATAAAAAATGTCAATTTAAAAAAATACTAGATTCGTTAAAAATGTATTCCGATAATCATTAGATATATTTTTGCCTAACATGGCCTCAGAATTTTTCGGTTTTAATAATCAAACATAAAAATAACTTTTAAAGTATAACATTAAATGTGTTAAACTTCCAAAAATTTTGAAACTTTTGATGCTACTAATTGTAAAAACTTGTTTTTCAAACAGTTTAAGAAACGATGGTTTGCTAAAAGTAGTATAGTGATATATAAAACATCTCAGTATAGCATCACAGGATTTTAAAAACTTCTGACTTGAAAATAAGGGATAGTTATATAAGCATTTGAAAAATAATTTGTACCACTGATATAATTCACATAAATTTAACAATTTTGTTTCTCAGAGTACAAATAAACTTTATTTCAATTAATAGAAATATGTGAAGAAAGCAAAGAAAAGAATATATTTTTATTAATTGCAGTCTGATGGTTTAAAAACCATATTTGGATTGAATGTCAACAAAAATCTTGTTTTGTTTTTTAAGTCAAAGGAACTCAGAAATTTCGAATGCCTACAAGTTGAAATTATTCTTAAGAAACTTATAGTAGTCAAAAATCTGCTTTAAACAGTGATTTTTGAGGAAACGTCGTCAAATCAACCTACCATTTTTAATGTTAATCTATCTTTGCGTTGTCTGTACTTAAGAAACATTTAATTTTAAACAAGCTGTTACACAAATGGAATCTTCAAGGAAAAAGGTTTTGCTTCAAAAAAGAAAGTAATCATGAAATATCTTATCAAATTCATTCGTTATCCTTTCCTTAATAATATTGGAATTCGGAAATACTACATCCTTGATACAAAAGTGCCACAAGTCAAATAATATTGATAAGAAATCTATGGGTGCTAGACTATTCACCATGAATTTATCATTTTTACTATTTGAGTTAGGGCGATTTTACAGGAAACGAACTTAAATCATTCCAAATGCATAATCCACTTTTGCGTCCAAAGTGAATTGTAGAAATTATAGAAATGTTGAAACGGCATTTAAAAAATATTTTCCATACACTTAAATGATAGTTGCATTTATCTATGAAGGAAAAGTAATTATTCTGATCAACTTTTTCAATGCACAATTAACCAATTCAGACTAAACAACTGCTTGCTTATATAAAATAATATAAACATTGTTTGGGTCATACAGAATAGGAAAAATAAAGGCGCAGTTATGGGTCGTTGTGTGTGTGTACAATGTTACTCATTTACAAAGTTTCAGAACTCCTAACAAATTATTAGCAGGATGATCTCAAATTTTGAGAAAATTGCACATTCAATAATTAACTTTGTATTCAGATGACTATATGCAACGTGTTCATTTTTTTCAAAATTTGGCATATTTGCTTCCATTGTATCTGGATAAAATCTAGAAATTGGTCACATATTACTTGTCTGTGTCATGTCTACTGGTTTACGGAAAAGGAAGGGTGATTATTGTGTTTAAGACATTTGTGTTTTCCCCAGAAGAACAAAATTTGAAACTGAATTTGCTGTTCCGAAAAATTTTTTAAAAAATGAGCACGTCCTGCTTTGCCATCCAACGATCTTCCATTTATTGGTAGGTCGATGTCGCATCTGACAATAGAAATATCTGCTACATTGTTTCTCATCAATGAAATTAAGAAACAAAAACTAGCCTATCGGCGCGCATCTTTAGCAGACGAAAAGAAATATTGTAAAAAATTTTTCAACTATGAGTTTCAGAAAAAAAACTAATTCTTCCGCTGTATTCATCCATTGCCGAACGCAAGTTCTTCTAAAATTTAGGTTTGGGAGTCATTCTAAGTCATTGCATTATTTCACGACCTTTGAAAGGTGACGAAGAGGAGCTAGCAGCCACAGAGCACTAAAAACAAATAAATCGACACCGCTGTTAATGTCACGTGCTCTATCCTCTCAAGATGGCTGCCTGTGTGTCTCGCTCCTTGCTTAGAGTTTCGGGTAAATATTCTTATTTTAGGTTATTCTGGTTTCTTCTGAAATTTTCAAATGGTGCAAAACAAACTCTAATTTGTTCGATTGCTCGAAAAATATTTCATCGGTCATGTCGTAAAACACGAATTTTCATTCACCGATTATAAGAATTTTTTTGTTTATTCTCAAGGGCATGTAGTGTGTTTACTTTTAAATAAACAATGTTCTTTGATTTGGAATTGCTAAAAGCAACCAAAATGAATTATTTAATTTCTCTTCTATGCCTGTTCAGTGAAATATTTCATTAAACTTGTGTTCTCATTCCTGTCCTTAAGGATATTTCAATTTTTTTATCCAAACGAAATAGTATTCTAACCAATATTAATAAGATTGCAAAAACTAGTTAGTTTTAATTTGGATACACTATTCATTCATTGTTTCATTAATAGCATTAATGCTTCAATATTATGGCTAATCGAACTGAACTTGTTCCAATCTTCGTTTTCTGAATTAAGTAGAAAAATCATTTGAATACTACATTTTAGTACTATATTAATTTTTTAGCAATATATCTCAGTTTGTTAGAGCAGATCATACTTAGATTTAAAATAGGTTCATTTTACCAAGACATTTTATGCCAATACTTTGAACCCCATTCTCAGATAAGAAAATATCTTAGAATCTGATAACATCTCAAGCCCTGCTTTTTCAAGTTTATAATTCCATGTTTATTAATTCAAATTATTTTAGCACAACATGTAAATCGTAAATTTGTGAGCCTAAAAGATGTGTGTAATTTGAATATTAGTGCAGTTGTAAGTAGAGCAAAACATTTTTCACTTCACATATAAATTTATCACTCAAAAAGCTAATTCATTAAAACATTTGTTTTACATTTGATAGACTTTCTTGAAAACTATTTTGTCTCAAATATTTGAGTGTGGAATTGAGAAAAAGAATATGCTCTACCATAAGAAACATAAAAAATGAAAACAATTAATTTTTAATTAATAATTTAAGAATAAAATTCTTATACTTCAATTCATACAAAATTACTTTTTGCATTTCAACACTCTTTGAAACAGTTTCATTTTTCAACAAATGACATTTAAAGCTTAGCTTAACCTATTATTTAATCAATTCGGCTTTTCCGGTTCATTTTTTCATTAGTCGAGAAAACTTTTTCATTATTTGTGTGGATTGAATGTGTAAAATATTTTCAATGATTATAATTTTTTTCTGATTTTATGACTGTTAATAGATAGAAATACCAAATATTTTTTATAGTTGCTAGTCGCCTTAGCGTTCGTAGTTGCTATGCCAACACTGCTGCAAACCTGAAAATAGATGGAAATACCAAGGTTATCTGTCAAGGTTTTACTGGAAAACAGGTAAGTGTAATTCACAATGCTGCATAATTGTGTGCATGACCTCTGGAAGATTGGAACGATGTAAAACAAATAATATTTTGTAACATAAATGTATAAATTGAACTGTTTTACTGCTATCTTTCTTTTCAATGCCTTAAATTTTTACAGGGTACCTTTCACAGTCAACAAGCGCTGGAATATGGTACCAATTTGGTTGGTGGAGTTTCACCTAAAAAGGCTGGCTCAACACACTTGGGATTACCTGTTTTCAGTTCAGTTAAGGAAGTATGTTAATTGATTCCTTATTTTGCTTCAATAGATTACAAGCAGTTGCAATGTTTTACTTATTGCTATTTGTCTTACAAAGAATAAAATTTAGAAAATAAGATTAAATATGTACAGAAAAAAATCTTGTTAATAATAATTCAAATATAATTGTTTTTGATAAAGTGTATTTCTGAGGAATTTCAGAAACGTGTTCAAACGTTTAGTTAAAAAATTTTAATATAATCTCTTGTTGCTTACTTTATTGGTTTGTTTGGAAAAATTTGAGGAAATTTCATGTTTAAAGAAAAATTTATGCTGATTCACCTGTAAATTTTGATTTAATGACCCAAGTATTTAAATCACCCCGTTGTTGTTTACAACATCTAAGTTCTCTAAATATTTATTCTTGTGTGACCAATTCCAACCATCATTTGTTTATTCTTGTAATCTACTCTATTCCATCTGTATTCACAACTATCTGTACTATAAATGAAAAACAATGACCCAAACAAAGAAATCAAAAGTGTAGAACAAATCTCCACATGACCATTTTGTAAAGAAAATCATTTGGTTGTTTTAATCCTTATTCCATGAACAAAATTGATGTCTTCTAGCTTAATATTTCAGCAGTAACAACCTACATGCTTATATTTAAACTGCTTTGTCCAAGAAACTTACAAAGTTCGTCAGCTTAGAGTGAAACTCTGACATTTTTTCGGAGAAATTAAATGCTTATTTTCATAATGATGAAAAATACAGTCATTGTAATCTGTCTAAACGATATGTGGAACTATCAGGCTGCATATACTTTTTATTTTTTAACTTATAAACTAATAGTTAGTCTTTAAACAACTGTGCATTATAAAATAATTTTTGTCAGTTAATGAATTTTTACTCTAAGCTGACAATATGTCTAAGCAATGTACTTTTTAAATTGTAAAACACTTGAAGTTCGAATCTTTCTATACTTTTTCTGACTTGCTGCACAAAACTAAGATAGTTGTCTGAGCCCTCCTGTAGCTTTTTTAGGCCCTTGTAAAATGTTGGAACACTGGAATTCTAGAGTGGGGTCAAACCTCCCTGATTCTACTCGAAATCTCCTTATTCATCTCTTGAAGCACCAATATGGGAACAATGGTTAGCCCTAACCCACTTCATCAGCTAGCATCAAGATCTTCATTTCCATCATCAAAAATATGCTCAATACCTGTCTTTAGAATTACTTAAATGAAATATCATTTTCGATCAGTTGAGATGACGAAAAAAATTGAAATTTTAGCTAAAAAGAAAATACAACAATTTTTATACATATTTCAGATTTTGTGAAAATGCAATTACTCTAATAGCATTTCTATTTTGTGAACTAAATTCACTTAGGTAGCATTCCTATGCACTGCATGACCAAACCAGCTCAAGGTCATAAATGTTAGATTTCAAGAATTTTACAGATATGTATCTGTTAGATACATGCATGCTCAATGGAATGTTAAAAATCTTTCTATGTGACTTTTTACGCATAATTACTGAGTAACAAAACTTTCTAAAACCATTATTTATGACTGTTAATTTTGTAATTATAGGCTGTAGAAAAGACTGGTGCTACTGCAACTGTTATTTACGTGCCAGCCTCCGGAGCTGCAGAAGCCATTTCTGAAGCAGTTGATGCTGAAATTCCATTGGTTGTTTGCATAACGGAAGGTATTCCTCAACAAGACATGGTGCGAGTTCGTCACAAGCTTACATCCCAGAACAAAACACGCCTAGTGGGACCAAATTGCCCTGGAATAATCAAAGTATGTACAGTCAGCCATGGTAATTTAGTAAATTGTTTTGTTGTAATGTAGACGTAACTAGCAGGCCCACATATAACATACATGCTAAACTTATTGCTCCATAAAAACCAACCAACCGTCAGGTAGGCTTGATATGTTGTTTTTACTGTAAGACCTTCTGACAGGACAGAAAACAAGCTTCTGTAGTTCATTGTATAGATCAGGATAGTGTTCCAACATACAATCTGACAATTCAAACATTTTGTATTAAAATCTATCAAACAGTGGGACAGGTGTCCACCTACTGGGATGTAACCTCACAGACTTGGGAAAAACTGAATAAAGTATTATTAATTTGTTCTTTAAAATATAATGAACTGACCCCATAGCATCTGTGCTAAACTTAATTACTTATATCTATTGATGGCAAAGTGTCATTACTCACATTTAATCTTATTTCAATCCATTTATAATGATTATAGCATCCATATTCACACAAATGGATTTCATACCTCTCCAAATTATCCGAAAATATGTAGCAACATTTTGTTTGCTTTTACTGATGTAATTCTTATTTTTAATAAAATGCATGGCAAAAGTATACATCGGTCATGTTACCACAATTAGATTCTGAATGTCAATTCATTTTGCTCATAAGCAATTCAGCCCTTAGGGGCACATCTCCTTTAGGTGTGTACAGGCTTCATGGACCCGAGATACTCTAGTGATTTTTTCTTTTCCCATGGAGTTTACTGTCTTTAGTAAACATGAGGTCAAGCTCCCGGGATACCCAAGCAATCTTTTTCTGCTTTCGTCCCACTACTCTATACCCCAATCCCTCTTTTTTCCATTTCATGACTTTTATACTTGTCGTTGTCTTGTTTTTGGTGCAACTTGGCCAAATATGACCCTTGTACCAAAAAATGTCAAAACAATCGACCAAAAGCGATTTGGTATTTTTTTATGCTAAACCTACTTTTTCTCATTTTCTTTTCTGTGTTGATCTCTATCTTCCATATTTCTCATTGCTTTCTATAATCAGACTGCTTAAGAATTTCATTAGGGTGGCAAGCTCTTCCTTGTAGTTTTATCAATCAAAAGCATGTTTAAACTAAAAGGAAAATTGGCAAAGGAATCCTGTAATGATCAATTTTATATTGTTTATATCCATTTTTGCCATTCAACAATGAACAAGTAACATCAATTTCTGTGCTATGTATGTTAGTGGAATATATATGTATATTTTTATCAGCTGTGCACTGAAAGAAGATTCTAAACCTCAATATGCTATCTAAGTATACAATCTATACAGAATAGGTGAGAATACTCAAAATGCTTCTATAAACTGTCATAATGGAGGAATTGTGTGAAGTGAAGCTCGTTTGTATTTAATAGCTGGTTATCTTCAGTTAAGCTTATATAAGTAGAAGCATAAACTTAGTAGCTGGTCATTGTTAATAAAAATTATAATTGATTGTGTAACTTGTTTATTAAGTGGAGGAAAACAAAGTACTATGAGTTGGTGTTTTAACCTGTCTAATAAACATCAAAGATGAGATGTACCTGAAGGAATGCAAGAAATAGCAATAGGTTTTTCAATGATATACCCATATGGGATCAATTCATTGTTTTATATTTTTAGGTGATTATGATATATTATTGAACGTGTTAAAAGAGAAGGTAGTAAATTTTGTGGTCTTCGTAGAAATCAAGTTTTGTTAGGTTATGTTTTTTTTCTCAAATGAATAAAATATATCTTCTGATTAATCGTACGAATTATATTTCTAAAATTATTTTTATTAATTCAAGAACAGTTTTGTAACCAACATTTGATTTGTAGAATCAAAAGGTTAAGAATCACAAATTTGATTCATGGAAAATATGAAATGTTTTCTTTCTTTGTGAAACCTTTATTTTGATAAAGTAGGTCCTTTACATATTTTGGATTTGTCAAAGAATATTTTATTTGTATTTCTTTGTGCATTTTTTTGATAATTCTGGAAGATCATATCTTATAAATATTTTTATCTTTTCAGCCTGGAGCTTGTAAAATAGGCATAATGCCTGGTCATATTCACCAAAGTGGGAAAATAGGCATTGTGTCAAGGTCGGGTACATTGACGTATGAAGCTGTGCACCAAACTACTGTTACTGGACTTGGTCAGTCTTTATGTGTTGGAATTGGAGGAGATCCTTTCAATGGAACCAATTTTATTGACTGTCTTAGTATATTTTTAGAAGATCCTGAAACTAAAGGTAGAAAATTTAAGCATACTTTTGTGTTATGGTATGTTTTTGCAATGATCTTGTTTTAATCATGTGTTAAATTTAGTTGCTTTTAACAACCAGAACTAAAGTCAAATTGTTTCCATCTTATGAAAAAGTGTCATTTCTTAAATTAAAGAACTGAAAGAGCTTTTAGTATGCAAATTATTTTATCGCAAAATATATCAACTGGATTAAAAACAAATTATTTTATCAAAATATATCAAGCAAACAACTGGATTTCCAGTTGCTTGAAAGGCTTGCCATATTTTTTTCTTTTTCAACTGCTTCCAAACAAAAGTAAAAGTTCTGTCTTCCATCTCACACTTATGTGAAATTTGTAAAAATATTTAAATAATTAGTAAACATTGATTCCCCAATCAGATATTTTTGAACGTGTAATTTATTTTGTATTAAATAAATTAGCTAACCCTTACTTACATGATTACTCACATTTGTGCCTCTTATGACTAATGTTATAACATCTCCTAAATCACATTTATTGTAAAGCTTAAAATGTTCTTAAATCTCATAAGAGCAATTTTTAGTCATCAGTTTTTGTACAACTCCTTCTGCAGAGTACTTATTTTGCAGAATGAATATGCATCCTTAATTATTACATTTTGATTAATGGCTGTGTTTGCATCTTTTTGTAAGCTTTTGGATTTTTTCAGGTATAATTTTAATAGGTGAAATTGGTGGAGTTGAAGAAGAAAAAGCTGCTGAGTACTTAAGAAAAAACAATACTGTAAATAAACTTTTCCCCTTATAAACTTTTGTTTTAAGCATAAATATTAATTATTTTTATGCAGTCAATTTATTAAAGCAAATAAATTTGAGCTGTATGAATAGCAATGTAATATTTTTCAGGGAGCAAATGCCAAACCTGTAGTGTCCTTTATTGCTGGCTTGACTGCACCCCCTGGTCGAAGAATGGGTCATGCTGGTGCAATAATATCAGGTGGTAAGGGAGGAGCACAAGAAAAAATTGAAGCATTAACCTCTGCTGGAGTAGTAGTTACAAAGTCCCCTGCACAAATGGGCTCAACCATCCTACAGGTATTACTTTTTCACTATCATACCAGCCAACTATTCCAAATTTTCCGAAAAACCACTTTTATCCCTGTCTTCTGGATGGAAAGAATATCATCCAGATTTTACTTTTCGTTTTTGGAAATTGACGCCAAATTCAGCATTTAGTGCCATGTCGTGACAATCTATGAATTAACAACATTTGGATTAGGCTGATGGGTTGCCACAAAAATTTACTGTGGGTAAGTTGACTCAAGGCAACAGATTTCGCATATATTGTGAAAGCCCAGTAAATGCCATTTTATATTCAAAATTGAAGAACCATCATTAGAATCTGTTAGCAGGTTGCCAGAAAAATTTGATTTGGTCTAGTTGACTTAGGAAACAGCTATTTCACATATATTGTGAAGAAAAGCCATACGGTCTCATTATTTTCTGTTGCGATGAAATATTGCTCTGTAAATTCGTCTTTTCGAGCATAACAAAACTGCCACAAGATTTGTATGGAATTTTTGCCAATATGAGTAAAAGCTCTATATAGTTGGATTTTTCGTGTGTTTTGTTTTGCAGTTTTTCAATTGTTAGTAAGATATGTCTATTATAACTTCAATTTGTTGTGTCTGTTTTGAACTTCGGCATAGGTTTTTTATACCACAAAATCTTCCAAATTTTTTTCTTGGATGTGGCAGGTATGCTACATGTGTTATGTAGCTTCATTTACTTTTTGATAGTAGGGCTGTCTTTTTATAATATACCTTGGCAAAAACTATTGGGTATCTGGAGAGTGAGCAAAATGCAGAGATTTGATTCAAGGAATACTGTGCATAAAGCTAAGATGAATTACACAATCACTAAATTCTCATCAGATCGCCTCAATTAAAAAATTTGTTGTGATCAGTACTTCAGTGACAACATGGTATTGATTGCGATAATAATTGATAATAGACCCTCATATATAAGCAGAGTATCTGCACATTAAATCTAGATCAATGCTTAAAACTGGAGGTGGCTGGTGAAGGAATTAAGTCCACAGGTACTGCCCCTATGAGCCTTGATTTAAATTGGTGGGTGCATTCTTGCCTCTCTTGGAGGTGATCTTTAAACCTTATAGTGAGTTGGGAAGTATCAACTATCAAAAGAATCACTAAATCTTATTGGTCATGATTCTGGCAACAATCCTGTAATTTGAAATTTTAGGTCATAGAGAACAGTCCTGAACTGCTTTTAAATACATTTCATATATAAATACTGTTTCTGTCTCATTTTGGTTCTCAGACAAACTTTAATAATTCAATGTAATGAACCTAGCTTCAACTGCTTTAGAAATCAGCCACAAAAGTGTTGATCTTACATATTCCCGATTACATTTAAGACTTGATTTACTCTTGCTATTTGCATTGTGACTTTCTCCCCTTCTCAAGCATAACTTTGAAGTGCAAATATATGCCTGTCTGGGTTAACCATTTAAATTAATCTGACTGAAAGTAAAACTGCTAACTAATGATAAATGATTTGCCCTTGATTGTGACTGCAACTTTTTTGAAACATTACATATACCCATTTGTATCTAAATCTCTTGTATATGTGCCTCAAGTTTAAAATCAAAATCCAGACTCTCTCCACAGTTCTGCCTGCATAATTCTAAAGTTTGTAAATCACAAAATTATCACTACATTTATATGAAACAAAAAGTAAAGCATGTTTTATTTTTTCTACTTTAGTTCGTAAAACCATAAATCTGTGATGTCCTGAAGATGCCATATTGTATTAGCAAGATTTTATCCTTGCCCTCTTCAGAAAACCTCCAGATCTCATTTGTACAAGAATTCTGGCATTCTACATTATTTTGAGCATAACATTGAATGGATGTGCAGCATGTGTGCTTTTGTAAATTAAATAAAACTTTAAAATTATTTAACTTCTGAAATAAAGTGTATAGTCGCTAAAATAAATATTTATTTACCTCTCCCTTACAATTTGTAGTATTTTTAGTACTGAAGCTTCCTGTCTTTTTATATCATAACTCAGTACTTTTGAAATTAACAACAACCCTTTGATTTGGCATTGAAGATAATGTCAATGGCAATGTTTCCCAAACTGTTCTGTGGAACACTGGTGTTTTGTGGATAGTGAATGAATGTTCCGTGAAAAATTAGCAAACTTAATATGAGCCTGAAATGGTTTTTAGTGCTGTGACAAGTTCAAATATGTTTGGAAATCAGGCACTCACCAATTTGCTATTGTACATTTTTTTAAGATATGACTTACTAGAAAATTCTAAACTTCAAATAATTACAGTTGCTAAAACTTAAATGAAAATCTAACAGGTATCTTTTCGTGAGTTACTGTATTGCACACTTAATGGTGATGCTCATGCAATTGGACACTTGTTAAGCCTTATATGAAAGACTACCATGCATGTTAAACGGATAGGCTGCTAGAAATAGATACAGTACAATTATCAAATAATACTGTTTCACACCTCATCACTGATATTTCTGATGACAGAAAGCTAATTGATCGACTTTGCAGTGAATATGCATTGCAAATGGATGAATCCATAGCTGCCATGTAGGACTCGCTGTATTACTATTCATTCATTACATATTTAATAAAACTATTGAAGATTTAATCATGTGTGACTACAAGAAAAACTATTGGATAGGATATTCAATTGTAATTAAGTACATATAATCTTTATGCAAATTATAAACCATGAAGATTAGATTCTTTTTAGAATGTTAACATGAGTCATGCTTTTTAAACTAATAATATCAACAAAGTTGTTTTCTGTGTATGTGTATAATCAAAAGGTTAATTCATTTAGTAGTTAGAAATTGAGTAGTGTGTTTAAAAAGGAATTTTTTGTAACTTCAGAAAGTAATTAAGATTGAATGTTATTAATATGGTGAGACAAATGGAAAATAGTGTCAAATATCAATCAGGTAGGACAGAAAATTTAGAGCTACGTCTGTTTTATAATGTATCCTTTGTTTTGTTAAAATGTTAAGTTTGCCTTTGATCATAAATATACTTGCTTTCTATCTGGTGGGTTGTATATTCTTGATGTACCAATTTTAATCATGGGAAGCAGTAAAAGTGATTGCACTAGCAAGGAAAGGTTAGTGTTTTTAGAAAGGAAGGTTTAACAAATCAAGATATATTTTATAGAACAGTTAAAGACATCAATATTTTCTTATTTTTGAAAAGGTGAAAATTTATATTAAAAAAGAAATCATTTGACTCCAAAATGTTGGGTGACTCAGAAGATACCAATTTTCATCTCAAGTGCTCTCTGGGGAAGAGATTTGTGTGAAACAGTTGCAAAATGTTCAAACTAGCCAATCCATCCTACAATAAAGAATGAAAAAATGGCCTCATAAAACAAGATAGTTTTGTATGAAAATATGTCGGAGAAAAGATTTGAAGTGGGTTATTTTTATTTCTTAAAAGTAATTTTTAAATAATCTCCAGACTACCGGACGCGTCACGAATTTCAGAAAAAAGGGTCTATCTCATTGAGGAGGAACATTCTTTAGCAGTGACAAATGGCAAAAGACTAATGGGTTCTGAACAATATTTAATTAAAAATAAAATGTTTTGTGCGAGCATTTTAAAAGTTTATTTAATGGTGCAAGTAAAGTCAGAACTTCTCTTAATCTACCAAAAAAATACAAAGTTCTGTTACTTAAACTTAATCATAGTAAGGTCCTCGCCCTGCAATATTTTCCAGATGCCTGAGTTCTATAGATACTACTTGTTGACTGCTGCTTGCTTAATACTGAGCTGTATTAAGATCTGATTTAACTCAATGGTTTTGTAAAAGATAAGTATCTTGCCATTAGTCGCTGAGAGAGCTGGGTTCTCAGTTCGAAAGTAAAATGGATTGAAGCTATGAAAGGAGAAGCGAATATTCTGAGATCTCTTGTGATTTCAGACACATAAGTAGTTTGTAATCGCAACCTTTGAGTGGATTACTCATCGAAATTCCTGTCAGTCTAAAACGACGATCGACATCTATTAGTTGAGTACTTGAAGAGCACGTGCTCATATTTCGTCCGAGTCGCCAATTTATTAAGGTAGGGGCAGAGAACTCAATCTGCCAATAAGTACTCCATGCTTACTCTTTATACAAGGTAGCCGTAATTAAATTGAAGCCACTCAGTCAGCTATAGTTCGATCAACAACCAGAATGGCACCAAATTCGATAGGAGACTGATGAAGACATTCAAAAGTCACCGATAGGGGAGATACGGCGAGAATTTCCACTTGACGCAGATAAAAACTGCAAATTCTCGACTACGGAGGCCACAATAACGCCAGTAATAAGGGCTTTAAAAGGACGGGGAAAATACAAATACATAAACGAAAACATTCTGATTATCAGTTCTTGTCTTGCGTTACTTATGAAGTTATTTTACCTTCACCAGTCCATCCTCTCTTGAATTTAGAAAAGGTCCACTGTCAGTAAACACATTGAATTCAATTCAAAAGTTTGACAGGATAGCTAGTCCTTCGACCTAATAGGACCATAGAGTAAATATAAAAGAGTGGGCAATGGTAACCTTTTTATGTGCCCAGGTTCATGCGACCAAAACTAGTAGCAACTTGACTTTTAGACTACTGTCGTCTGCTGGGTGGAACCTAACATTCATCACATACTGGTTCACGGAATGGGAGAAGACGCCCATCCATTGATTCATTATCTGATTGGTCTTTTGTTTGTTCATCTGATAGTAGTAGACTTCGGCGATTTCACCACTTTTGTCACCACTAGAAATGCATATTCCCACACCTACCCTGTCAAGATGTTACATCGTCAAACGGGGTGATAAGATACCAAATATGCAAACCAAGTCAAGTGACTACTAGACGATTCGTGAACACTTTGAAGCTCCTCTTAATAGCAATTCTCAGTCTACTTTATTTCGCGTCTATGGTATTGGTATTTCCAATAAACGTCACACTGGAGCAACACAACGGGCTATTGGTGACGGTCCGGGATCAATCCCAAAGGGAAAGATCCGAGGACAACACCACGTAATTTTGAACCACGGTCAGATGAAGAGGACAACAATTGAGGTGGCACTCCAAACTTCCATGCCAACTTGAGGACATTTGAGGCCACGATAGATTTAACGCTCACCAGCTCATTTTAAGGTAAACTGATATGTACAATGCAAGATCATTTGGGTAAGAGTGTATAAAATCTCCGTTTTCCGTCTTGTTTAACCTTCGAGTTTTATGCGGGCAGTTTCAATTCCTGTCCTGTACATTCCTCCCTGGGCGCATTTCTCACTTGTGTCAGTAGAAACTTTCATGCGAGTGTCCGTCTATTACTTGATGTTGTATGTCTTATGTCTGGCACAGCATGGTCAAATATGACTCTTAAGCCATAAAACCCTAAAACAACCAACCGTATGGTTTATTTCCTTACACTGAAAATCCTCTAAAAATGGGGCCGAGGTAGCCTGGTTGGATGAGTAGAGTATTACCAACCGGAGGGTTGCGAGTTGGAAACTCAATCCAGCCAAAGGCGAGGCGGCTGGTGCACGTTTAATTTATCGTCGCCTCAAATGTATCCACGTTGGCGTGATGTGGAAATTTGGAGAATGGGGTGCCTGTTCGGTTTGATCTTGTCGTCTGACAATGCTTCAAAATTACGAGGTAGTGTCCTTGAACTTTCCCTTTTTGATTATTGTGTTGCCCCAGTGTGACGTTAATCAACTACCTGTCCCTTTAAGATTGATTCCGGACCGTTACCAATAGTTCGTTGTGTTGCTCCAGTAGGACGTAAATTCAACTAACTACCCTCTAATTATGCACAGACAAAGCCTTAATTCTTGAGTAAAAGTAGAAAGTTTCTTTTAACTGTGACTGTGAAACTCTTGTTTACATACAAATGTCATCGACAAAATTATTCTTACGAGATGACAAGGAAATTTTATCTAGATATCAGCATATTACAGAATAAATGGGGTTTGTTATTTTCGAAAATTATTTTGTTAATAATCTAATTAGACTTTATCATATCAAAGTAAAATTCAACTAAGATCATTTTGTATTGACTTATGCCGAAAAATTGTACTATCGAAATGTTCAATTCTATCCTCCTGTGTTTCTCATTTCTAAAACATATCTCTTCATCGGATTTTGGTGCCTTCATCTCATATTATTGTAATATTTACACAGTAATTGCGATTTGAAATTTCCTTTAAGTAAACAATGTTTGAAAGCAGTGTGTTTGGACTCACTTGTGACAACATTGAGAAGGATCGGGCGAAAGTAACAAGTTTCGATGGAACTGTTACTAATGAAATTGGTGATAAAATTCTACCCAAGAACAGCAAACCCAAAAAGAGACATATCTGCCAGTTATGTAACAAAGAATTTACCAAGAAATGTGGTCTAACCACTCATTTACTTATCCACGCCGGTGTTAAGCCATTTATTTGTGAAATATGCTTCAAAACATTTACCAAAAAATGTACACTCACTGTACACCTTTTAACACACTCTTCAGAACGGCCATTTGTTTGTGAAATATGCGACAAAGCATTTGCTCGTAAAACTGATCTGCAAAAACACAATTTTGTTCATTCTGGTGAGAAACGTTATGTTTGCGACATCTGTAAAACAGGGTTTACCCACCAAAACAATCTGCGTCGACACAAGCTGAAACATTTGCCAAAAGATTCAACTGTATCGAAACGAAAAGATGTCCTGAGTTGTTTGTTGGTTGATAATGAAAGAAACAGACAACTCTTTAGTGACAAATCAAAACTTTCTTCAGGATCACTTCCTACAAGCACTAATGCAAGTCCTGAAGTTTTCAAAGATGTTATTAAGAAACTGCATGCTGATGTTAGAAATCAATTAATCCCTGAAACTAATGAATCTAACAGTTTAAATGAATCAGTTAATCTTTTGGGTGATGAAGTTTCATCTATTGCAGATATTGGGATAAATAACATTAAAGTATCTGGTGCAGTAAATAAATCTCTTACTAATAAGAAAGAACCCCAAATTTTATCATTTGCTAACATAGATATTGATAAATTGATTCAAATTAATGGATCTATATTGAAAGAGGCAGTTTGTTTGGATTCCCAAAACTCAGCACTCTCTAACATGATCGGTTGTGAGAAAACTCAAGATTCCAAAGCTTTAAACAAAGTAATTGATCTGAAGAATACTCTGGAATTTTCCCTTGATATTGTGGAAAGTAGTGCTACCAGAAACCACAAGGCTGAAAAGAAGTCAGATGTTGTAAACAGTAGTGAATTACCCAATCATGCCAATATAGATATTGATAAATTAATCCAAATAAACGGTTCAATATTAAAAGAGAAAGTTAATTTGGATTCCCAAAACCTAGTACACTCTGATATGACTGATTGCCAGGAAACTCTTGATTCCAAAGCCTTAAACAAAGTAATTAATTTGGAGAATACTCAAGAATTGGCACTTATTGATATTGTGGAAAGTAATGCCATTGGAAACCACAAAACTGCCAGGAAGGATATGGACAGTATTAAATTACCTACTCACTCTAATATAGACATTAATAAATTAATCCAAACTACTGGTTCTATATTAAATGAGACAGTCAATTTGGATTCCCAAAACTTAGTACACTCTGATATGACAGTCTGCCAGGAAACTCTCAGCTCCAAAACCTTAAACAAAGTAATTAATCTAAAGAATTCTCAAGAATTGCCGCTTATTGATATTGTGGAAAGTAGCATTGAAAACCACAAAACTGCAGAGAAATCAGATATGAACAGCATTGAATTACCTACTCATACTAATATAGATATTGATAAATTAATCCAAATTAGTGGTTCTATATTAAAAGAGGCAGTTAATTTGGATTCCCAACACTCAGTACATTCAAATATGACTGGCTGTGAGGAAATTATTGATTCCCAAGTTTTAAATGAAGTAATTAATCTGAAAAATACTCATGAAACATCCCTTATTGATATTGTAGAAAATAGTGCCATTGATAACCACAAAGCTTCAGAGAAATCAGGTATTTTGAACAATATTGAATTGCCTACTCATGCTAATATAGACATTGATAAACTTATTGAATTTAATGATTCTGTAATATTGAAAGAAACGGTCAATTTGAAAGACTCTTTGGAGACATTACACATGGATATAGCTGGATATAAGAAAATTCTTCGTAGTGATTCCGAAGTCAGTCCTCAAAATAAAGCACTCAGTGTGGAAGATAAGGTCTCATCTGTAATTGATATTGTGCAAAATAAAGCTGTTTCTGAACCAGGAGACAAGATGTCAGCTATTATAAATGATATCAATATGTCAGCTCACTCTAATATAGATATAGATAAACTAATAAAATTTAATGATTCTGTAATATTAAAAGAGACAGTCAATATGAAAGATTCTTTAAGATCATTACACACTGATATGACAGGATATAAAGAAATTATCTGTGATGATTCTATAGTTTTAAATCAAGCAATTAATTTAGTTGGTGACCAAGATTCGCCCTTTATTGGTGTTGGACAAAGTGTAAATATCACAGAACCTGATTTGGGTAAGGAATGCAGTATTATAAACACTGTCATAAAGCCAAACCACAGTACTATAGATATTGATAAACTTATCAAATTTAATGATTCTATCATATTAAAAGAGGTTGTTAATATCAAAGAGTCCATGATATTACAAACAAATGTGACTGAATGTAAGGAAATTCTTTGTAATGATTCTGCAATTTCAAATCAAAGTTTGCATAAAAAAGAATCTGTTATTGATGTGCAAAATAAAATTGGAGGATCAAATAATACAATTATTAACAATATGAAGTTGCCAAGTTATACTAATATTGATATGTGTGAAAAAGTATGTATTAATACTTCTGTAAACACTGAAAAGGCAAATCATTTGAAGAATTCTCCAATACCTTTACCCACAGAATTGGATGAATATGAGCAAGTTCTTACTAATAATTATAAAGTTTCAACTAAAGCAGCTAGTTTCAACAAGATTCAAGAATCCCTTGCTGATAAACTAAGAAATATGCCTATTAAAGAATGTGTTAGTACAGCCAGCATTCACGTACCAACATTCACTATTGAACTTAACCTTGCTGATCAACCCAAAATTTCCAAAGACACTGTCAATATAGAAGATGCCCTGGCATCGATTATAATAAATATGGACAAGGATGAGCAAATACTTCCCATTGACTCTGCAATTGTAGACCAATCACCAAGTCTGCACAACATTCAAGAACCATTGTTAGCTCACATCGGAAATAAACTAGTTGGTGAATCTGAAGTTCCACTACATACAGTTAATATGAAAAGCCTTCAACTTCCATTGCAAAGTAATGGACTTGGTGAGCAACAACTGCTTAGCTCGAAACTGGTAAATCTGAAAAATATTCAAAAAGTATTTTTCAATGATAAAATTCAACTAGCCACTGACTCTAAAAATTTGCATCTGGGAACAAAAGACATACATACTCCTACATTGCATATTGATAAACTTGCTAATCAAAAATTTATTGATTCCAAATCAATAAATATGAATGATATTGAAGAATCATTGCTCAATGACATTGAAAATAACCTTGTCCATGAATCCAGAGTTTTGCTAATGACGGATCCCATGGAAAATCATACTTCAACATATATGGACATTCTTGGTAAACCAGATATCTTTAATGAATCAATAAATCTGGGAAATGAATTAAGTGTAAATGATAACATTATGCCATTATTTAATGATACTCAAGGAAAAATGCAAAGCTCTGCTAAAAAATCAGAAATCGTAAAAGAAATTACTGAGTTCCATACTTTCAAAGAGGCAATGAAAACTATTCAACTTACATTGCCATCTGATAGGGATATAAATGAAAAAATTGTGGTTAATAAGTCTATGATTGTAGATCAGGCAGTAGATACCACTCGAGTTTTGCCCATTCGTAATGATTTAGATAAAGAAAGCTTAACTGAAGAAAGTTTATCCAATATTCAAGAGCTTTATTCCTGTGATAATTGTGGAAGGATTTTTGATGATAAGGATAAGCTTTCTGCTCATGTGCCAAGTCATGTTGATAGTGACCATTACCAATGTTACTTGTGTGAAGAAAATTTCAGTAATACTGATCTCTTGCAAATTCATGTCTTGACTCACAGTGAGGATACCATAGAAGATATGGATGCAATTAGTTTGGATGAGGATTTTGATGCTGCAAAATTTGGCCCTTTGACACCTGGTGATATTTCTTTAGAAGAGATTGATAAACTTGGCTTGGATGAGGATTTTGACGAAAAAGTTGCAAGGATGTATGCTCTGGCTCATGTAGAAGTTGCATCAAATGGTGCCAATTCAGATGATGATGATCTCTATGATGATGATGAGGCTACTAAAGTGTATACATTGTCACAAACTGATTTTTCAATCGAAGAAATAGATGAAACACAAAAGACACAAGCTGTTGAAAAGGATTCTGTGCAATCAACAGGCTTGGCTGAAAGAACTGACAAAGTTTGTGCTGAAAATAGTGTTGAGGATAGTAATAAGCAATTAGATTCATTTTCTCCCATTGAATTTACACATAAAAAAGTCACTATTATATCCGGTGATGATCTGGCTCATGATGGCTTTTCTGATAATGCAACTACTGAACCATTGGCAATTTCAATGGAAGCAATAAATAACTCATCTAGTACAAAGTCTTATAATATTTCTTCTAAATTGCATTCTAAAATCTCCAAAAGTCTACAGAAAAGTATGGTTGAAAGCTATGTCAGTGCTGATTCTATTAATGACTTATTAGATATTGATCTATCTGAGAATGAGGAATTTTATGCAAAAGACTTTGAAGAGATAGAGCTTGCTAACAGCGATTTATGTGAAGAAAGTGTATTTTCTCAAAGTGAAAATTTTGAAGAAAATCTTGGTGAGATTAGTGCTGATATTATGAATAAAGTTCAAGCATTAGCAGATATTGACCTATCACAAGATAATATTTCTAGAGACACTAATATCAATCAAAATCCAAAATTGAGCTCATTGGAGATGTTAAATTCATCCAAAATTTCTCAAAAGATAAATGCACTGAATCTGATTATAAATGAAGATGCAGATGTGGATAACAAGAAAAAAAATTACACTTGCCATATTTGTGAAAAAACATTTGCTCGTAAACAATACTTACAGACTCATTATTTGATGCATGCAGGAATAAAACCCTACATCTGTGAGATTTGTTATAAAACTTTTACAAAGAAGTGCAGCTTGACCATTCACAGCTTGATTCATACAGGTGAGAAAAAGCACTCTTGCAATGAATGTAAAAAAACTTTTGGTCGAAAGACTGATCTCCAAAAACACAGTTTAATTCATTCTGGACATAAACCATTTACTTGTGATGTTTGCCATAAAGGATTCAGTCACCAGAATAACTTACGACGGCACAAGCTTATCCATTTGAACAAGAAACTGCATGTTTGTGACATTTGCAATCAAAGGTTTTCAGAACGAGTGAACCTGCTCACGCACATGAAAATCCACATTAAAGAAGCAGAGATTAATGAAATGAATGGGAATACTAATTCAAACATCAGCAGCTGCTTAAAATCCATCAAAGAGAAACTCCATGCATGTGAAGATTGTGGAATGTTATTTGCTCGAAAAGACCGACTTTTGAAACATAAAGCCACTCACGTTGTCAGAACTTTACACCCTTGTGAAGTGTGTGGTTCTACATTCAAAAACAGGGATCAACTGCAGATACATCTCTTAAATCACATTGACATTGCATTTGATGATATTGAGGACAATGTCAACTCTTTAGAGGACTTGGATTTGATGCAGCTGGAACCATCCCTACAGAAAATTAAAAAAACCCATGCATGTAACCAGTGTTTTAAGGTTTACACTCGGAATAGTGCGTTAAAATGTCACTACTTGACGCACACAGGAGAACGACCACATGAGTGTCACATTTGTCAGAAGAGATTTGCTCAGCGGACAACTCTGAAGCGTCACATTTTAGCTCATTCTGGTATTAAACCATATAGGTGTGAAATTTGCAATAAAAGTTTTGCTAGAGAACCATCTCTTCGTAAGCACTATGTTACTCATACTCCTATAGATCTAATTTGAATTTCATTGCTATTTAAACAATTTTTGAGCTTCTGAACTGCATAATATGAATGTCTTCCCTTAAATTTAGTTCTGAGTTTTACATGTAAAAAATAGCAGTTCTATACAGATCAATAAAACTATTGCATGAATATTTAATTAAATCTCATTTTTTGCTTTAAATGTTAACTCTATTCTAGGTATATTTTTGTTTCCATTAATATACATAGACCTCTAATGTTTAGAAATTATTTACCGCTATAAACTATAATGTAAAATGCATCAATCTTTGCTTTTTATTTTAAATAATTGTTGTAACTGTTTTCATTCTTCTGTTAAAGAATTTTTTCTGTATGTTGAAACTGATAAACTAATTGATAACCATTATTACTGATAAACTAACCATTCAAATTCAAAAATATTTATCTATATGTGCGTAAGTTTTCAACATAAAATACAGTTATGTTATTTTATGTGATAGATAGCTTTGAATGCTGTCACATAAAAACTAAATTTCTTTTGAGCTGATAAGACAGCAGTTAATGCTCTCTTGTCAACTATAAAGTAATTTTCAAACTTGTACTGAAAGTATTAAGCATTTTTCTAGAAATTGAACTTTAAATTATTTATTTTACATCATAAAACCATTTAGAGTATATATTCATAATAAATAGTAATTGAAAGACAAATGCTAAAATAATTCCAAAAAATGAGACGAAATGTTTTTAAATCTGTTGAAATCGTTGTTTTTTGTAAATTGCTTGCTTGTATTTACTGTATCTCAGTGATTATAGATATAGATAGCACACTTACATTATTCCTTTTTTTATCGACCTCCATTTTTATTGCTGAAAATTACTAATACCATCAACAGAACTGAAAGTACCTTTTCAATGCAGTTTAAGAGATGGTTTTCTTCTGAATGAGAATCCCAGATCATATTAAGTATGTTCACAACAGCACACTTTGTGAGTTTAGCTTGTTTGTCCCTATGGAACAAGAATTCTTGTTATCAGTTGTGTGTATTACAATCAAATCTTGATGTGTGGTTGTCCAATTTCTTCGAGATTTCAGTGTTGTCAAAAAGTCATTGACACATTTCAGGTACTGCATAACATTTTATGGATGATTGTTAGAAAGTTTTTGGCAATCTCTTGCTCCAGGTTGCTGATTTTCAAACAATTTGCACTTGAAAGACAGATCTTTCGTAGGGTAGCATTTGTGGATAATTCTTTGAATGTGGATGAATATTTGATCACGCTTGTCACACCTCAATAGTACATGGTGTTTTCTTCTTGCCCAATAATGGTCAAGATGGTTAGCACATTTGTGTTGCTAACCATCCACAATTGCTCAATTTAAATGATATTTTTGAGGTTGGTGAGTTTATTTGCACAATTTCATCATTGCTTGATTGGTAACTTAGATACCAGGTCGAGACTCACGTTTATATAACATCCTACATCATCCTCGGAAATAATTTATGTATGAAACTGTTTGTCAATATTAAGATGTTTTATGACTCATAATGTAGTGTGGAAAAACCATGGCATTGAAGAATGTAATTTGATGTGTATTGTTTTTTAATGAAATTTTTCAAAAGGCTTTCATAGGAAACTATGAAAGATGTGCCACCAAGCAGATTTTTTTAGAAGTATGAAATATTGTATACTATAAGCTAAGCTGGTTATAATTGAAAGAACTTGTATCACCAGAGAGAAATTTCTGGATGCGCCAAAGAAATTAATTCTGTGACTATCTCTTGAAATCAAAGTGTGTGTAAAAATTAACCTTCACTACATTCTCTTACTATTTAAGGAAACAAGCCAAAAAGAGTGATGTTTTGACTATCAATACAACAGTTGACCCAGTTATCCAGAATAACATAAGGTGGAGTTTAAATGAATCTTGATTAAATGAAAACATAATACACATTGCATTTACAAGATTACATTTGCATATAGCTAAAAGAATAAGACAGTTTGATAATTGAAATTATCACACTGTCTTATTCTCTTTTATAGTGTATCTAACAGAAATTATTAGATTCCATATTTTAAACACAATTTATGTCCTCTGGATAACAAGGACTCTCCTGTGTACAATGTATATTCAATTTTGTTATGTGATTATTGTTATACACCACAGATTATTTATAACCATTTCACTTGAAGTTTTTAAACAACCTCATATATTTATTCCATAGAGTTTATATACAATTGTGTTGTGATTTTTTATTAATATAACATTGTGAAAGTTTGGTGCTTATTTGTGTTATATAGTTTGAAGTATATTTTGATAGAACTCAAACTTTAATTATCTATGTTTATAAGTTATATATATTTACTGAAAAACTGAGCATACTGGCTTGGAAATGTCCACTAAGATATTCATAATTTTCACTGAATATGTGTACTTCCACCATAAAATGTCACTAAAATATTATCATTGCAATCCTAGTTTTTCTAATTGAATAATTGATTGTTAGTAAAATTCTTAACATATTAATTTAAAATTGTTTTATAATATTTTTTGTTGCAATACGTAAAAAAAAACGAAAATATTTTAACAATAAATGAATTGCAAGTTCAGTTCTACATTTTAACGGAAAAAATATTTTAGTAAGAAAATAAAAAATTTTAAACACAATATGTGGATTCAAAATATGTAAATGCATTACACATTTGCAATGTCATATAATCCAGGCTTTTTAAACATCTATATCATGTCTGTCTGGAAGATACAGAGAAACATGGAAAGTATTCACAATGAAAGCATTATTTATCTTACTACTCTCAGGGCTTATCTTTATCAATAACTAAAAATAAAATTCCTTGTTCATTCAAATAAGGTTACCAATTTTCTTTATTTTCATTTCTTTTGATTGTGAAAAATCTCAATTTAAACTTGCTCATGGTCCTATAGTTCTGCATTACATTTTTCCTGTGAAATTATTTGTTGAAAAAATGATGTATAGTAAATTCTCATTGACTGTAGGTGTTGATCAACCATCCCTTATAGCAGGGATTTATAACCTCATGGCACATATAAACTGATTACTAAAATTCTACAGCACACCAAAAATGCATTCTATTTTTTGCCTATCTGACAAAAACATAGGTATAATTTTGATTGATTTATAAAAAAAAAATGCATTTTTTTTTCATCCAATCCCCTGCCAATTTAACTTTAGTCATCACTGTATTGCAGTGGCAAAATTGTGAACTACTTGGCCCTGATACACCACAGGGGTTGCCAAACTTAGCTTATGTTGAAAATAGTGACAATTGAAGCAACAAGAGAAGATCTCTCTTAGTAAGAGTGAAAAAAAACATAGTGGTCATTGTTCAGATTAAAATCATTATTTTGCTTTCATAACTGACATAATTTTCAACTGTAATTTGGGAAAAGTTGCAGCAATTTCCATTGTAGTGTTATTTCCCAAGTTTATCTCAATTTTCAGAATATTTAACAGATTGAAAGAGTAGCTCAGTAATATGATTTTAATATTTCTGCCAATACAATAGTATGATTTATAATTTTTATAGCTTCTAAAATCATAATAAATGTCATTTAAATAATAAATAGCTAAGCGATTTATTACAATTAGAGTTAATTTTCAATGATAATTACTGAAACAAAGAAAATTTTCAAGGAAAATGAAGGCATATCCTGATATTTATTAATCTGAATATTCCAATATCCATAACATTGTCTTGTTCAGTTCAGAGAAAACCTATTTTGGCAAATATTAGAGGATTATTTGGTTTTGTGTGTTTTTTCTCTGCCATCAATATAAAGTGAAACAAAATTATGTAGAATTAAAGTAGCCATTTTTATTATCACAGCACAAATTATTGTAAACATTTCTGAACTACTGACAGCAAAACTTGTAGTAGTGGCATTTGTTGCCATAAATTGAGTCCTGAATATTTCAATGGAACAAGAAAAAAATGAAAGTTAGGATATATTTTCTGTTTACTAAGTTAAATGATTTGCTATAGTCTGAATTGAATTCAAGGTTCCAGTCTGCTTTTTTTAGTCTTTCTACCTTGGAGGACAATTGATGTGACAGAACATTCTTATTATTTATCTGATTATTACTCCGATTGTTATCTTTTAAGATTTAGTCTTCAATTAAATTTACTTTGTTAGCTACAAAACATTTATCCACTAATCACTTGGGATCGAATTTACTGTACATCAATCTTTAAACAAATTAATTCCCTTCAAAGTTGTAACCTTTTTATGAGCTTCATTATATTCACATATTGCCATCCAATTTTATAACTCCTCTTAAAAATTAATGACTTCTGTTTATGGATATCAGTTTTTTAGCTTTCTATTGTCTTTTGTTGCCGTTTTTGAAACATACAATTTTGCTTATCACCAAAGTTTGATCAGCAAGGAATTAAATCTGCTTTATATATTTAGTTTTTGCCTATTTTCAAGGAAAGTTTTCCATTATATTACTGACAGTTAATTTCCTAATTTTATTTCGTTCGTATTTCAGCTTTTAGGAAATTTTGCATTATTTTTTTATGATTCTTTACTTTATTTGCATTGTTTTAAGACTTATGTTTACTTTTGTTTCAGAAATTGCATGATCTGTTATGAAATAGTTTCCCATTGAATGTACCTTGATTCGATATGAAAAGCAGTTGCGAATATTCAAATTTTTGGTTACAAGTCATTTTGTTTCAAAACTTTATTATTTAACACATGTAAGAGTAAGTAATTTAATGTAATAAAGCTTGGGAAAGGTAATTATTTTCCACTTGCTTTTTTAAATTTTATAGCACTTATGTTTAATTTTTAAAATTTTCATTCTAAGTTAAACAGTGCAATTTTTAGCATATTCACATTTATTAAGCCATCTAACTTAGCCATGATATATTTGTTGGGAATTGGTGTTGTGATAACTTTTTATTGAATCATTACTTATGATTTCTAAGTTTCCCCATATACTATAAACCCAATGTTTAACATTAAATTGGTTGTTGTTAATTTTTCGGTTGCTTGTCACATATAATTAGAATTGAATCTCTGAATGGATTTAGCTATTAACATAATAAATTTTGTCAGTACTTGGATAGTATAATTATATTCATTCAAAAAGTACTCAGTCAACTCTTGATTATTACTCCCTTTTTTACTAAGACAAGAATTAACAAAATATTAAGACAAGTAGAAGTTTTTATGGTACATTTCAATGTGGTTTATCCATTGGTGCACCCTAGCATATAAGACCTTTGAAAAAATATAGTGCAGAAGAAAAATTATGGAAGTTCATAAACACATTCCTTTATGATAGGCATTGGTGCCTGTAGATTCTTGCTTTGATCACTTGTAATCAAGGAATCTGCCCTTTATAAGACTACAGTAATAGGAGACGAAAAGGTGTGTTTGAGATCATTGTGAAAGTGCCACATTAAATCCTGGTGTGTTTTCAAATGTCTCATTTTTTGAAAATTTGATTCATCTTTGAAAAGCCATCAGGCACTAGTTCCACTGTTTTTAAGAAAAATCGAAAGAAATTAAAACTGATTTATTGAAATGTTACTCTACCAGTTCGTACAAAAGAATTAAATTTCGCATTCAAATTTTGTTTAGTTTTCTACTAATTCATTCACTTATCAATCAGTTTTGTTTAAAATAATTGACAACCTGTTCAGGATTTTGCTAATTCTTTACATTATGCAGTGTCTATTTCTGAATTTATTCGCTCAACTTTGAAAATTGCAGACTAGCCTTAACAGTGATGTTCCATAGTTACAATTGTACACATGAGATAAGTGGTCACTACACTGATGAATAGGTTTTTATTCAATGCTCAGTTTCATTTTCAGCCAAGAATCAAGTCGAAAACAACAAAATTCAGTATTTTTACAGCCCAAATTGATCTAATTGATTTTCCCATGAGCCATCATTAAGATATATCATCAGCTTTTTTCTTTTACAAGGAAAACACTAAGTCAAAAAACAATTCTGAGAAAACAAAGGGGGGGGGGAATTCTGCTCACTCTAAACACTGTTTCTCAAGAACAAATCTCACCTTCATGCAAAGAGAAAATTACTTAATGTTGTGTAAAGTTCACAACTTTCTGGTCTAGAAAAGCTAAAAGATCTCATGTCTTGAAAATGCTGATTTAGTATGTTTCACTTGTAAGCTGATGGCGTCTAATCAAGAGTTGACTGTACTTTGTTTTCTTTTATTAAATGTATTATATGGGTATGTGTATGTATATGTATGTGTGTGTATATATATATATATATATATATATATATATATATATATATATATATATATATATATATATATATATATTTCAGACTACATTTGATGGAAATAGGTTTTGATTGTAAAAAATATTGTTTCTTTTAAGATTGGGTTATGCAGTTTTAACCTCAATTTACTGATTTTTTTATTGAAACATTCCTGTCTCACAAAGCAGTGGTCACAATCTGAATACTGCATTCTGTAAAATAATTTATGACCTTGAAACTGAAATTATAGGAGGTCAGGCATCAATGGCAGCTAGAGTGACCAACTTTCAGTGAAGAATTTAAGGGATATTTAGTCACAGCAAATTTTCGCATATTTAGCCAGCAGTGTCAACAAATGTTCATGGAATGGATAGTATTAATAAAACAAATAATTTATATTGTATATAATGTACAGGTCACAATATAGAATAAGTATTTACAAATTTGCATGCTTCTTAATTCTAACCTATATGTATTTATATTACTAAACACATTTTTTTATCTTGTCCAAATTTCAAAAACTCTACAATTATGTCAGTTAACTGCAACCATTAGCTCTGACTTAATTCTGAACTGCTTTGATTTCTCTGATCAGTCCATTTATTACTCATCAGTGAAAAAACTCTTTCAGTGTGCATTTAACACTGGGATGCTTAAAACAAAGCTAAGATCTTATAAAGGTTTTATTTTTTATGGAACAAAAGCAAACTCCCCGTGCAGCATAGAAGTAAGTCAAAACAAATAATGATGACAGTTTATAGCAGAATGTATTTGGCAGGAATTATATACAATTTAAACTTGATGATCTTGATTGTTAGAGTGAAATATGTGGGAAAGATAGAAGGTCAATATGTGAGCTTGGAGGATACCAAAAATTAGCTATAATACGAGAAATCCCGGGATATATAGGAGAGTTGGTCACTGTAATGGCACCTAAACATTTTCCTTCAAATGCCAAAATGCTCTGTTTGGGTGTAATTTTGAATTTATTTTTTCATTTATGTGTTCAAACATAATATAATGAGTAGGGCCTGGAAAGAAATAGAAAAGTTAGGCATCCAAAATGATAGCGAGATCCAAAAATTCGATCATCAAACGAAATTTGGTGTACAATACAACTAACAAGTCTTAATTTCGAACCCTGACTCAGTAGCATTAATTCGTTGAATTGCGTTATATGAATAAACGTGATTGTGTAATTGTCACATGTTTTGTGGAGAAAAAGTGCATTTTGATTTGTCATAATCATGCTACTTAACACTTAGTTTAATATTCACACTTTCCTTTTTCAGCGAACCACAGTATTTACCTGATTGGCATTCCACTGACTTTTCAATTCCTTTGAAATAAATCAATGTTGAATTGGGGTTCAACTGTATTTACTTATTTTTGTTGTACTTGGGTATTACTTCCATGACATGAGTTATTTAATGCTTAAGATAAAATTTTTAATGTTTTCCAAGATGGTTTTCATTGATAAAATCTAGGTATAACTTTTAAATTTTGTATGTGTTATTGATGGGTGCTTAGTTATCTAATACATATCCATATGATGTGTGTATTTTTCCAAATACTACACACACATTCCATCCACTTCTAATTTTTACATTTTTTGGTTGAAACTTATTTATTAGAAATGTCTGTTATAGTTTCTTGTTTTTGTGACTATGACTTGATGTTCTGTGACTTTTAAACATGCATTTGTGCATATGTGTATATAGCGCACACAAATATCTTAGTGAATGATTTATTGGTGTCATTCTTGATTTTATAATTTGATGTTCCTGTAAATGTCATTTACAAAGTAGGAAATAGAAAGTGGAAATATTTTATCCTAAGCTTGGAAAATTATTCATTTTTATTGAATGCTCAATACACTTTCTCTCCATTGTTTATTCCGTCCCCTCCTAGAATAACTAAATTTCTAGATACTCTATCCTAGAACTTCTAGCATTTATGATGCTAAATATAATAAAGTAAAGGGCTGGATTAGGCAAACATTAAAATGAGAAATAAACTTGAGCAAATAGTTATGATAAAAAAAGCTATGTATGCCTTTTCAACTATACTTAATAAATTCATACTCATTTATTTCCAGTCTTTCCTGTTCAAAATCTTTTAATTGTGAACGTTTACCACAGAATTCATGTCAGTTGTTTCTATTCTGTGCATGAAATAGTTGGTTATTATTTACTTACTCTAACAGATTGGAATAATTTAATCAGGTATATAAAACTGTTCTTAGAACCAAATTAATGTTTGAAGTATAAAAATAGTATATTGTTGTGCACATGAAATGCATGTTGTGATGTTTACATGTATACCTTTTGAAGTTATACTGCCCTGTGTTCCTTTTTATTTTAAATGTTTTACTGATATTGATTGTAAAAAAAAATAAGATTTTTTGTATAATTTTTATTTTATGGATGTTAATTCTACTGGATATATTTTACAAATCTGTATTTAAGTTGTTAGAAAACACATCTTAATGTCATAAAATCTTGTGCTAGTCATATGTGATAAAAATAAAGTGTACTATTTTTATATGATTTTCCTTTCTTACCTTAAAAAAATGTTGTTTTCGAATGAAGTCACTGTACAGTTGAGAATAACTCAGAAAATAATTAATAATTGGATAAATACGGTATACCATGTTACTATCAAAACCTTGTAGGTCCAATTTTTTTGGTTTATGAAGTTTAACTATTTGGTTACAAATATACTTACTAAACTTGTTTTAAAAGATTCTAAGTCTACATCAGTTATAAAGCCCTCTGAACAAATTTTTAAACCTCATATAAAACTAATTGCATTGACATTCATGAAAAGAATTTTATTTCAAAAGTATTCTGTGTTATTAAAAGTGTTTATGTGTTAAATAAATCTGTAAATTTTGTGGAGGGAATAAAAGTATGTTGTATTCATGTTACGTAAAATGTAAACTCTGATTACTATTAGATCAGTTTTCATTATTTCTTAGCAATCTTCACAAATTCACATCTGGGTTGTAAATTTATACCTCCCAATACAAGTCTTTTCTGCTTAGGCAGTCATAATTTTTTGTATATAAAGTGAGATATTGTCACTGTTTTGTGTTTGTTAAGGTCAGGCACAACTTTAATCAAGTAATCTGACTAATGCGTAGCAGGAGTGTTCTTTTTAACAATATCACTAAAGGTTTTTAGATTTAAAAAATAAGTTTTAAGTTGAAATAATAAGTATCCAATTTAAAGAATAATATGCAAAAAATGAATAGACCTTATTTGTCAGCGAGAAATTATTTCATTTCTTAGTGATGTAAAAATAGAGATGCTGAAAAGTATTAGATAGTTTGGTTTATAAATAGTATGTTTCATGAAAAGTTAATTTTAAATCACAGTAAAACATTTATGTCATGCTAGCTGAATTATTTATCACTGCATGAATTGAACCAATTCAATCTAAATTGAAGTGATTAAAATTTCTTTCATATGAAAATTTAAATATTTTAGGATTTTGAAAATAATTTTTATTCTATCAATTTTTCTAGAATTTTTTAGTTAACTCTACGAAAATACACATTCCTACTTCCCTCCTATATAATCTGTTTGCACGTATTTTCTTAATATCAAAGTATGAAAACATCATTTTTTAATTTAAAAAATCATGATTTTTTTAATTAAAAAAGTGGATTTTAACTACCCCTATATGTTTAAACTTATTGGATATGATGCATGCAAATCAGTGTAGCTTCTAAATAGGATTGATTCATGTTAAATAAACTAGGAAGTGAGGGACACCCGGTGCTGGTTTGTAACATACTGAAAACAAATGTTAAACAGTTCTGAATCCTTTGTCAGAAATGATAAATTCCCTCTTGAAAGGGCAACAGTTCGAGTTTATCCAATAGTTCCATGGGGAAGAGTAGGTCGAAATTTAACTGATTACACTTTGTGCAATGTATGGAATGGCCCTATATGTATTAGGCCTCTGCTAATCAAAAGAATTGAGTGACACTTGTTTTCTGTGAGCAAAAAGAGAAATATTTGTTGGTCATTGTCATCCCAACACGGGTACCAACTCCTAGAGGTCCGAACCCCTTGAGTCCCCAAAAGTGAAGTGAATATTTCTAATGAGAAACCAAATCAATTCAAAAAACACTTACACCAAGCATGGCCCTTGTAGCCCTTTAATATTTATATGCTAGGTTCAGAGACTCGAAACATTAGGGATAAATAATATGAGTAAGCAAACACACACACAGGCAGAACGATTGTATTTCTTATTAGGTCAATTTATCATAAGGAGTGCAAAAGCTCTAAGAATCCGAACTCCTTGGGTCTTAATATTTTTGTGTTCTGCATACACACTTATTTTATTGTAATGTTTATTCGCCTGACTATTTTATGTGATAGACTACCTATGACGGCTCAATACTTAACACATGCACTGCATTTAATAATTATAGCAACAGAGTACAGAAGTATTGAGAAGCCAGATGGTGAATATAACGTAAATTCTGGCATTTGTTTCATTCATTCATATTTTTATGTTGGGACTTGGCCATCCTCCAACATATTACAAATATACCACTAATATCAGTAATGATTTATATTAAAAGAATAAAGTATTCTGAAGTATTTAAATATGAAGTAAGTACTGTTTTACTTACGCCTCCAATTAAATTCTTCAAGTTCGCGCCACTGCATCCCAACAGCACTATCATTTCTAATGTCCTCAAAGTAGGGAAGTTAACTATTTTCAGTTTTAAAAAGGTCATTCTTTGAGTGTTACTGAGTAGAAGAAATTTGTGTCACTTATTTGTATAAAATGGCATACATTCTGTTTCAGATTAATTCACCTTTAATATAATTATTAAACTTTGAGAAAAAAGTTTAAAGTTTGATTTAAATCATGATTATTTTCAATAAAAATCACTTGATTTATATCAAGCTGATTTAAATCGGCATACCCTGCTAAATGCTATCAATGCCATTTTAACTGACATAAAAATGTCTTGAATTTTTTGTGCATTATTTCATTTCCGTATTACAAATTTCTATTGGAATTTTATTTATTTATGAAAAATTGGCATGAATGAAATCAATCTGGTGCAGTTGAAACTGACTAACCCTTTATATACTAATGTAGGAAAATGCTACTTTTGACAAAATTTTTGCTGATTATTGGAAATAAAAAGTTTAAAATGGTAAAATTAGGTTATGTCACTGACAAAGAATTTTAAAAATACATTGTTCAAATCTTTTCTAAGACTAATATTCTTCACATCATGGTTAATTTCGTATATAACTTCACATGCAAAACTAGAATCGATTTATTGATAAATGCTTATAATGAGAAAATTAAGCAAAAGCATTTTCTGATTGTGTGACAAAATTTACTTAGTAATGACTATCTGTATTCATACATATATATTCCAAACATATATTCACTAATTATGTTTGGAGGATTTTCAAATTAGCACTATCACATCACAAATTTTCAAATACATCTTGCTTTACACCAAATGATATGAATTACATATTGAACTCATAAAATGCTCGTTGTCAATTTTATAACATCAAAGAATATTCACTTTCAGAATTGAAGCAACGTTGAGATGAGCTGCTGAGCAGCGGGTGCTCCGTAATTCATATGTCCAGTCCATTATCTTAACAAATTAATTTTAGAAAAATAGAAACTAGGGTATGAAAAAATAAAATCCGATTTGATTTAATTCAGATTTTTTTATTTAAATGGGATTCTTTGATATAAATCAGATTTTTTTAAATTTAAATCGGATTTCTTTGATTTAAGTCATATTTTAATTGATTCGTCGGCCCTATAAGTTTAAACTTGTTGGACATGAGACATGTAAATTACTATAGTTTCTAGATAGTATTAATTTATGTTTAAAATACATGATGGTTTAGGAAATATGGTGGGAAAATGTTTTTGATAAATTAAAATATTTAAAATTATTCATGGGCTTTTGTTGCTTTTATTCTTAAATTTGAATAACATTTTCTGATACAATACTTGATGAGAGGATATGATTTAATTTGGAATTTAATAATTTTTTATAAATCAAATTAATTAAACAAATTTTAATTTTCTTGTATTTTTGTTACACAACTTTTTCCAATTGTATAAAGTAAGTTCAAACATTTAAAAATATTTGTTCTACAAATAGAGTAGTAAGATGGCTTTGTCTGTTAAACAGTAAAAGGAGATATTTGGGATATAATTTTTTTGCAGAGGAAACTAAATACTATATCTGATTTCACTTGAATTTTCATAATTACAGGCATAATACTCGAAGAATATTTTGTCTGCGAATGTTAAGAGGTTATTTCTATTTAAGTTCAGTTGATTCTCTTCAGGAGGGTTTACTAAATTAGCTAGGAAGTACGGAGTATACAGAGTGCTCGTTTGTCATACTGAAAACAAATGTTAAACCGTGCTTGTAAACTGTTGAGAGGGCATCAAGACTACAACCTTTCCATGGGGAAGAGTGCTAAAATTCGCCAATAATACTATTGCATGTATAGATTGGATTGGACGCCGTAGGCGGACACTGTTTCACCTGTGCGGCTTTCAGCTATATAGTCCGCCTTACGGAGGAGTTTCGGGTATTAGGCAGAGCCGAGCAATCCACTTTAACATTCAAGATAGTACACATAAAACAAAATTTAAGTGAAGGGCAAAACATGTAAGCACCAAAATACAATATGACGTAAGAAAAGGATTACAAAATTTGTTAAATTTACAGGGAACAAAATGATAATATAATCCAAATTCAATAAACGGTAACAATACACAGTGAACAAGGATACGTATTCAGAACAAAAACAAATTTCCAAGAGCAAAACCTCTAAAAAGAACTATAAAATACAGATATACTAATTTCGAAAGAAAAGCTAGGTTATTTCGAGAACTTTCGACTTCTCAGCTCACAGATATAATCAATGTTGGAGATGAGAAATTCCGTCATTTTAAGGAGGCACAGTACCTTTAAAACCTTAAAAAAATCCGATTTTCCAATTTTGATCTATTTAGACAGTCTGAAATGTTCTGATTCTGGTAAAAAAAAACTGCATGAAAAAATTCGTTCGCTCGTAATAAGGATTTTTCGAACACACCTATTTTTATTTTCAGCTGTTCGTTTGTTTCGTTTCTTTGTTTTGGTTTGGAATTATGCTATTTATTTTTTTCGAAAGTTTTAATAATATTTTTACTGTAACAAATATAAGCAGAATATGTACTAAACTCTCATTTCACAAATCTATTTGTTTACTTGAAGCAAGTGAATGCTAAAAATAACTATTTCAACTTTAATTGCATTTATCTCAGAATGGTAATTTTCAAGCTTGCGCGCACTATAACTCTGCAACTAATGAACGTAGACTCCTGAAATTTTGAAAGGAAATAGATTATCAAAAGGGCTTCAAAATGAAACCAAAATTTTACTCAAAAGCTAAAAATATATTAAAATTTTGATATAGTATGAGCGAAAATTTGGAAAAATTAATGAAGTGAAATATTGATTGATTGTTATATTTATGTGTTACTTAACTACTATATTTTTGTTTTAACTTAAAATAAAAGCATTGTGTTACTCATAAGCCATTAGTTTTATAGAAAATGCACAGGATGACTCAGAATGTTGCGCACAGGTTATGCTTGTAAAAAAGTATGTTAAAAATGACCTTATGTAAATTCTAGTAAAATATTATTTAATTTTTAAAAATCAAATCAATTTTTCTGCACTGTAGAATAAAGTATAAATAAACCATGCAAAAAATTTCATTATGATACACATAAAACTTTTGGTGATACAGTTTACCAAAATTAGTCTGTATTTTGTTGCTGTTGATTTGTTGCTTAAAGGTACTGTGCCCCCTTAAGGATTTTGTGGTGGCAGTATCTATTCTTAGCAGTACTTTGGCACCAATGAGAGTAGTTTTGTAGAGAAGGTTTCGCCAAATACCACGGACTTGTGAGATCGCAGTCAAAAAGGTGGATGGGATCACCTCGACCGCAGATGCACAGCGCACTTGTTTTTAGATGGAAAATATGGCCAGCTGTCACTCATCCTAACACAGGTGCCAACTCCTAAGGTCTCCCCAAATGAGCGGAAAATATTTATAATGAGTAACCAAATAAATTGTTTAAAAAACATCTACAACAGGCATGCCATGTCCTAGAGGCCCGATCACCTTGGAACCATTTAAAAAATTTTATGTCTAGGGCCTAAGACTCCAAACATTAAGGATAAATGTTGCAATTTAAGTAACCAAATATGCAATGATTTAATCTCACGTATGTTACTTTATCAAAAGAGGTACGAAGTCCTAGAGATTTGAACATTTTGGGACAATGCATAGCATGTCTCCAACATGAGAAATGTTATAAATATACTGTTAATGAGCTATGTAAACGAAAGAAAGTTCCAAAAAATAATTTTATATGAAGCAAGTGGTGTTTTACTTACGCTCCCAACTCACTTCATCCTAAACAATGCTATTATCTGAGTGTTTCTCAACGTAGGAACCGAGTTATTTTCAGTTAAAAAAGTCATTCTTAAGGAGTTACTGAATAGAAGCCAATTTTATAAAACTTGTTTGAAAAAATAATATGGCATCCTGTCCCAGGTTATTTCATTTTTAATATTTCTATTAAACTTTAATACAGAAAAAAACTCAAAGTTGATTTAAATCATGATTTTTTAAAAATAAAAACCACTTGATTTAAATCGGCATATCCTGATAGAAACTCAACTTTGATTCTTTTAACTGACTTGTAAACAGTTTACTTCAAAATGTATTGGCGTGGTGTGGATGTTTGAAGAGTAGGTGCCAACTCAGGTGTGGCCTCGTCATCTGACCGTGATTCAAAATTACGTGGTTTCTTATCTATTCCTCCATATTTTACAATTCTGTGTGCATTAACATTTTGCAAAGGAAATGAAAATGTTTAGTACGATATTTTAAGTGATTTGAAAATATAGAAAGTTAAATTTTAGAAAAACTTTTATCGAACCAAACTCATATTTTAAGAGAAAAGTTGAAAGTTGCTCCTATAATACTGCCAAATAATCTGGAAGTCATTATCTAGATTATGGAGTATGCATTTATATTAGCAGTTGAATCCAATCTATAGTTTTTCATTTAGAGACTTTGGACTTATTTGAAATATTATCTCATATGTAACTGTTTAAACATTTATTCTCTTATTTTAAAATAGTAGTATTAGTGTAATTGCATTTCCCAAAATGTACATGAGTTTTAGGAAATTTGTGTGTAAATAAGGTAATTATCCAACTAAGTACTATATCCTTGAATCTTTAGAAAATGTCAAATTGATCAGTTTGTTATTTTAACAGTTGATTTTGAAAGCACTCTTGCTGAGGTTTTTAAAATGTTTTAAGTGTATGTTTCAATATTACAGAAAATTGACTGATAAAAGTTCTAGATTGTTTAACTTAAGTCTGCATAGAGATTAAAAGGCTTAACTGGGGCTAAAACATTTATTTCATCATTAATTACATAATACATATAAATAGTGACATAAATATGAATTTCCATTTTCAGATTTGGTGTTTCAGATCTGTGTTTGGTGTTCCATGATTTGGAAGTTTCAGATCTATCTTTATAAGACTCGCAAGCTTTAAATTATGCCGAATATGTTCATCTCGTTTACTGAAAAACTTATTGAAAAGTAAAAATAATTTTCGATGTTACTTTTTTAGAAAAATATATTAAAGGTCCAAATATTTTTCATTTTTGAAATTGCATGCATGAGGCAATTTTTATAGATCTGTAAAACTACATTTTTCTTGAATTGTGAAAAGTAATAAATGAGGTGCATCAAACACAAAATTTATTTTAAAAATATTTTATTTGTCATTCATATAAATTCAACGACTTGTGCAAGTTACACTGATGCTAAGTTAAATAAATTCATTCCGTGAAAACAACTTTGGCTGATTTACAAAAGCTGAACAAAATTTCCATGACCCCAAAAGTCCTTACATAGGCCAAAACCGAATTTCATATATGCAAGACTATAAACCTGAGCGTATGTTTCCAGCAAACTTCTTGGACGAAATGATCTTTGGGTGGTAGCAAAGAGTTCCAGATGATGTTACTTGTGAAGATAATGAGTATATAAAAAATATAGAGTATTTGCCATCACAGAAATATTTCCTTGCACAAAAAGCAGACTTTTACCAGATAATGTTAAAGCCTGAAATGAAAATAAAATAAATCCATTATTCTACCAGAAAGTTATCACAAATATACAATATAGTGTATTTAAATTTATTGTACTTGCAACTCGAATTTTTGTAGTTTTAAAGCAATTGACGTTAAATTCAGTAGGTTTTTTATCTTGCAGCTCTATTTTCCATTTTTAGTGCTGTTCTTATACTTCACCATATGAGAATATAAATTGTAGTAGGTATTTTGGGGTAAATAAAATACAGCATTTAAAATTGTACAGTTTAAATATATTCCAACCGAATTTGATGCACCGAGCTACCTCAAATTCACAAATAAATATATTTTAAATGAAAGGCAAACTCATCCAGACAGTTCATCTGAATCGATCCCAAGGCCTGATCTGAAGTCCTGGCTAAAGTGATACATTTTGTTCCATGCCTACTTTTTACCGAGGTATATTGGTACTATCATATACTGTTGATACGTGGGATGACATATCTCTTCCAACACTAATGTCGTCGGTTAGATTTATTATTGACACACTTAAGAGAGTTGAATGTTTTCTCGAATCTGTCTTTTGACTTAGTGTATTTCACTGGTTAACCGACAATATATTTTAGGCGGATTCTATAATTTTATGAATGATCTTGGTAGAAATAACTTGAATAAATAAATGGAAATTAGTTCTTTAGAATTCCCTCAAGTTGGTGCATTACATAAATTCTGTACTTCATACCTGCCATTTAAAAATTTCTCTTATAAATTACCATCAAATGAAGATAAAACTCACCTGAAGTGCTGATGATAAAACTTAGTAATGGTGACCATATCCGTATGCGCCATTTCCATGTCCATATGGTCCATGTCCGTAAGCACCATGACCATATGCTCCATGTCCGTATGCTCCATGTCCGTATGCTCCAGGTCCATAAGGTCCATGACCCAAAGCTCCCGCATGACCAGCATAGCCCAGATGTGCTGGAGCTGCAGCATAGACGGGAGCAGCAACATGGGCTGCGTAGGCTACAGGGGCGACGTGTTTGACAGCAACTGGGGCGACGGGTCCGGCGTATGGGCTAGCGATGACGGCTGCTGCAGGGGCACTTGCGGCGGTTCCGGGCTCGTTGGTCTTGATGGCAGCACGGAATCCGTGGTGGTCGGCGACGTACTCGACGCGTCTGGCACGTCCGTCAATGTCGTGGATGGTGTAGGCTCCCTTTTTGTTGCCGTATCCGTCTCCTACTTCGTATCGGCCGTTGCTGGCACCCTTTCCATCGACGATGTCGTAGTTGAAGGCGTAGTTTCCTAGACCCTGTAATTTGATTGTGAATCCTTCATTTGTGCTTATCAAGTTCTTAGTCTCGATCATGCATATCGTAGACAAGTTACAGAGTGACAATCGTTTTAGAGTATCTTGACCATTATCGTTTTAGAGTATCTTGAGTCCGCACGACTTTTACTTACACTAAAATCACCGGATTCAAAACTTTTTATCACCAATATATTTTTAACTGGCCATGAGCCTTTTCTTATCTCCACAGATTCAAAATTAAAAGTACTCTGTTTCTATGGCAAATTGGGCGATGCCGACCACTATTTTAAAGCCTGTAGTTATTCTAAAGATTTTAATCTCACAAAAACAACAGGAGATTGCAAAACTCAATGGCTTCTCAATATTATGAACAAAATTTCACTACGGCGAATATATGAATGTCCAGATGGACTCAGTCACAGGGGACGAAGTCCAGTGAAGTTTTAATTGAGACTGGGTCCTACTGATGAGACCCTATTGTCTTTTATTTAATATGTCACCCCTTGCCCAGCCTTTAGCTCTGTTGGTAGGTTGGGTGGTTTAGGTCAAAAAGAAATGTATGCTGTTTTATCTGTGTTAACAAGTTACTAAATATTATAATTTTTGAAGAGAAGAGGGCCCATGTAATAACTCTTCAGGAAACTAAGCTAAATGACAAATTTAATTTTTGGGTAAAAGGATATTCTATTCTAAGAAAGGATAGAACTGATGATAAAGATGGAAGACTTGCCTTCTTAATAAGGGGACGTCTAATTTGAAAGAATTAATTTCAACCTGGTTGGCTAGTAAAAGTGCAGGATGCACTTGAAAATGCAGGGAATAAGATACGTGTTTGCCAAGACAAAGGCATGATCATTATCAATGCTAATTATATTACCCACCTGGTAATCATTTACTTGATGGCAACTTTATGGAAAATGAGTTAAGTTATATAGAGAACAGAGACAGCATTTTCAAGACTTAGAATTGATCACACCAAAGCAATGAAACATGTGGCATCCCCTTTTTGTAGCTGCCTGTGTGCTTTTAAAAGTGTGGCGTTAATTATATGCAAAATTATATAAAATAAAATTAAGGTTTCGGATAAAAAGCCTTGCATTTAGAGTATTTTCTCTCATTTTAAAAGTTGAAATTGAATTTTTTCTCGGAAATTTCATTCTAAAATACTAAATATACTTACATCTTGATGTCTGGAGCTAACACTAGAACCTGTGTGCAATCCACTTGCGTTGACTGCCACGAAGGCCAGACAGAAAATAGCTACCTGTTTATGAAAAAAGAATATTGTTTTATTAAAAATTAATCTAGTACAACACCGAGACAATAGTAAATACTTTTTGGTTTCTATTGTGACTTTAAGCATTGATACAACTAACAAATAATTTTTAAAGTAAGCTTGAGAAATGTATTATTTCAAATAATCAATGACAGTGATTTGGTTGAGTTATTTTTCTGATGAAAAAAGTAAAGTATTTGCTGTTTACTTCTGGTGTGAATATTATTGAATATATCCTATTCAATATATATAAATCGAAATAATTATTTAGTGACATTCCAATTCTATTTTTGCGAAGTATTCATTTACCGCAAATTTTCCTTGTGCATTTAATTTTTATATTCATCAATAAAATGCGGACATAGGATTCCCATATAAAGTTACTTTATCGCAGGAAATAATTTTTCTATGGACAAAATTATTTTTCTGTCTCCATTCCTGTTCTATGCAACGGTCAAATGCTTGAAATAGTGTTTGATAAACATGAGTCAAAACTATTTTTTAAATTTCAATTTGTTTCAATGATTAACAACAAAATATTCATGTGATCGAAGAATGCTGTGTTCGTATAATTTTTTTTCATTCAGTCTAAATTAATATTTAGATTTAGGAAATAGTACATACGGTTCAACTAAACTGTATTTTGATATTTTTTTTATTCGTGTACTTACTCAAGTAACGTTTAAATTAAAAATTTTCGATAAAAAATAGTTAGGAAACTCATTCTCATATTTATGGGAAACTTTATTGAAATACCCTTAGAAATAGAGAAACAGTATTGTCTTATCAATACGATTCATAAACTTCAAAGTTAGTGGAAATGTCCATATATGCTAGTGCAGCTCAATGGATACAGTTGGCTTTTTTACGAGTCTACAAATATCTATTTCCCATTACCTCTGAGTCTATTAAACCCGCGTCTTAAAAATTTATCTCTAACTAATGCTAGAAAACAAACTTCTTAACATGATTCATGGACTTCAATGCGAATGGAAATATCTATCAATGCTGATGATGCTCAACAGAGTTGGCCTCTTACAGTCTACAACTATCCAGGTTTTCCAATATTCCGAGTCTAATAAGCTTGCATCTCTAAAAATGTACCAAGAATCGCTAATGCTGGAAAACAGATATCTGTTCACCGACATTATATAAACTCGGAAAGTTTTTACTCCACAAGCTGTTTACCTGGATTAATCCCTTGGTGATGGCCATTCGATTCTAATAAAATGGAACGGTTCTGAAGAACCATATACTGATTGAAAACAACTCTCCCATCGTTTAAATTTGATTTGCTGTCTGAAGTCCAGAAAAAACTATGCATGACCATAAGACTCATATTATAACGGCTTCAATTTCTTAGTGATTATGTTTCTACGGCTTCTAAAAATTGTAACAATTATCGATGCTTTTATACTGAGAAACAGTATACAGCTTAATATATTCGCTACAAATAGTTAATTAATTCCATTGTTTTTTGTGTAGAAAAAGTAAATGTGTCAGTAAAAATCCTGATTATGTTTCAAGGATTAACTTTATCAAAACAATCAATTTTCATACTTATACTCAGGGCACCTGCATAGGGGTCGCCAGTACAAGGTAAGAGGGAACCTGGGTAATGTGGAAAGTTTTGTACTAATTTTGACCATTCTTTAAGTATTAAAAGTTAAATCTCTTCATTGTATTATAATAATAAAACTGCAATAAGTGTGCAAAGAAATAGAGCAAAAGATATCTATTCGTGCAAGTCATACAATGCGTACTTGGGATACGTACTGATATTTCATAAGGGATCCGTTATCTCAACCTAGTACTTGAGATCTAACCTAGTACCGGGGACCGGAATGCAAATGCGGGACTCTGCTTATACTTATAAACTTAAGTAGCACTATTTGGTAAGGGTTGAGACTTAACAACTTTTGTACGATCAAAATATCATAAATAAGATATATCCAGTAACTTAAAATATCGATAAATTAACTATATCAATAACTCAAACTATCAGCAATGTTTGCCATTATCATTTAAGCTCTTAGATTCAAACACCAGACACAGAATTATTATTTTTTTAAGTTGTAACTTTTTTCTAAACCTTAAAACTGCCTGATTGGGTTAGTAACTAAGTATGGGAAACTTTTCTATCTGAAGTCAATGGGAAAAAAATCTTACCTTAGCGATCATTTTCGTTTGTACGTATGCTGCGGAAGAAATCCAAGCTGTGTTTGATGTCCAATGCAAGCAGGTCCAAGTTTATATACTTTCCAAGGGACAACAAAAAAGACCTTGTGAGTACAAGTTCTTGTATAATCAGAATCAACCAATAAAGTAAAGCACTCCATTCACACAACCTAAACAAAGGCTTCGCCGAGTAAAACCATTGGGGGAAAAAGAAAGAAATCACTCGGAAAGAAAACTGGGTGGGGAATGTAGGCGAGGTGTTATTTAGCTCTACACAAGGGTTGCTTATTACTCTATTTTTTATTATTTTTATTCTACGCCATCGTTATTTTTTTTGATAAATATCTTCTCCAGTAAGCGGCAGACAATAGAAGTAAAAGCCTTCACCCCTAGTTCATTACTTTCGGAAGTGAAGTTAAAGGAAACTCTACCTTTGTCGAAAGGGGTCGACAAAAATTAAATAAGTTAATCTCAGCTCTGTTGTGTGTCTAGCTAAAAGGCTAATCGCTAAACTCTTTTTACAAATTGGCTATTCAACTCATTTTTATAAGTTGGGCTATATCAGATGGTTGTCGCCACCGGGGCCCAGGGCAATGATTTTTTTCACTTCTAAAATGTGCAATTTGTTTTATAAATATTTTCAGTGATGAAATTAAGAGTATGCAAATTTAAGGAGAAAAATTTATACATTAATGCAAGTTAAACAGTACTTGAAATCAGACATGCGTAGCACATTTCATATAAGGTGCAATGAACAAAATATGTGTTAGATTGCAGATGCAGTGAACAATACTTAATAAATACGTACCACCAGCAGTGCCTTTATTAGGAAGATTTTTGAGTTGAATGTTTTGACGACAAAAACAAACACAAATTTAACTTTTTGTTCAGAGTAGGTATGTTAATTACTTAACGTCGTACTAGAGCAAACACAGTACAGAACAGGAGAGACGAAATTTACAGAAATGGAAGAAAATGTATTGCAGACTTTTAGATTGGTTTTGTTAATAGAAATAAACATTTTTGAACTTGAGATGACGGTGGACTCTGTGCGTTCATTTGGGTATTACCGTTTCTAAGGTATAAACCACCCATGTGTAAATCTCAAAAAGCCGCCTTTCTCAAAAACCTTTAAAGTTCCAAATAAACCACCCTTGATACAAAATTCGAATTCGCGAAAATTCGAAAAATTTTGATAACTTAAACGAAATTTAAGCTCTCGCAGATTCACAGGTATCATTCATCTAAACTCATCCAGTTCTATAATTCTGTCCCTTGGTAGAAAAGGGTCAATGTCCGAATCCGCTAATTTTGAGTTGTCTACCAACCACTTTAAGATAATGAAAGTTATAATTGGAAAAGGGGCCAATGTCCTCCCATCAAGGCATTCTGAAAGAATCAAAACACTGGAAAGTATTTTTGTACTCTGTACTAAAAATAAAAATTACTCAATCAGCTTTTACCAAAAACTTGAAAAATGAATATTGGCCCTTTTTCTACCAAATTATAGGATATGTTTCGTTAGTTTATATTTTACTTCTAAAACTTGTCGGTCATGTGGTCAGGGTACTGGCCTCTGGATAGAAAGGTTCTTGATTCGATTCCGGGTAAGGCATGGATGTCTGTCCGTCTTGCATAAATGTGTGGCTACTCTGTAATTGGGTTGTACCTAAAATGCATGTGAAGTGTAACGTGAACCCACCACCGTTGTGCACCAGGGTAACACTAAGTGGTTCACAAATCCGCCCCCTTGTAAGTGCCACAGTGAATAATGGTAAATTGGCTGGGCAATGGAAAAAAGGTATTAGTAAAATGGAGGGTGCTTAGGTTTTAAGTCGAAAAGTTAATACGGAGAATCCCCTAAACTGCTAAACACTTATATAGTAGAGCGTTAGCAAGATAAATAATAGAAAAGCAATTAAACTTAAGAGAAATTACAGTTAAAAGATTAAAATTTAGCTTTAAAAGTTATACAATCAGTGCCGATGGGGAGCTGGTTGACGTTTATATGCTAGATTCGTTAAGTTTATCACTCCAGCTCCTATGAACCCAAACCCCTTGCGTTCCCCCAATACTTTTTAAGGTTGGGCAAAACACGAAGTAGAAATATATAGATAGTTGGGGGTACGAATTGAATGAAAAAAATTGTTTCGACAGCACACATCTGGAGCGATTGGGATCTTATTTTCCCTCCTCCAATAACTCACAAAGTTGTCGCCACTGTCGCTCTACCGTCATTTTTTGCTGCAAGAGGGTTAATTAGACCAGGGTTGGCTGTGTTTTATGGCGCAAGGGTCATATTTAGCCAAGCTACGCCAAACAATATGATGTAAATGGAAATACACACAAGGGAAGGTTTTACTGATACAGAAGAGAGAAATACAACCACAGGGAGGAATCAAACCTCCGCCTCGAAAACCCACTGAGTCACGGCGACCCCTAATTAGACCGAAACCAGTGAACAAACTTAGATCGAGGTTTGAACTCGGAACTTTGACTTGATTATATTATCAACAATAAGTATTAAAGATATGAAAGATGTGGCAGATAGTCCATGGATAGCACTCTTAATATAGATTTATATCGACTCAATTTGATCTCCTCACCTCCTCTCGAAAAGGCTCTACATCACATTGCGAGTCGAAAGGCGTGGGCAAGAAGTATCCGTAACATGTTGAGCTGAGAACTGGAATCAATGTTCTTAAAAAAATGGGTAAAACTATTGTCTTTTGTACGATTTTTGCTTCCTGATGGAAGAGATTTATTTCAATATCCAAAATCATGGAACCATTCTCTTTAGAAGGGCTTAGATGCTTGTCTACCTTGTATGTTTTCTCTTTAAAGGCACTGCTTGCCAAGGTGGAAACATCCTTACTCAAAAATTTCGATTAATTTCATTATCCGCCTACAAACATTTTCATATAGCATCACAATCACAAATCACGCAATTTTTCAATTTTTTACTCATGTTGAACTACACGTTATTTTTATCGGTGTGTAAACTGAAAAAAGACAGTAATTGTCTATAATATCGTGTACCATTAACACTTTGTATGATACTATGCTAAAAAATTGTTTATAAACTTTCTGGGTGAAGGCCTGTCACCTCATATGAATGTATTTCGCACATAACAAAAGTCAATGCTTTTAAAAAGTTCAGTTTTTTTAAGGCAAGACACGTAGGTCACCCCGATCTAGAGCACTCCTTGACACCAGAGTATCAAATGAGAGAATATTTACTATGTACTTTAGCCTTAATATACACGCGTAATATTTATATATCTATAAATAAAACTCTGTTACCTTACCTAACGCTTTCAAGGGATGGTAGACATTCCACAATCCTTTAAAGGGTTAAACTATATATATATAGTGCCGTATCAGCATACTTGTGTGTTATCTCTACATATTTATATTAGATGCTAGCCTTTATAGTGAAGGATCCGCCGTTCGTCGGGTATTTCAATAAATGAATTTTAGAATAACATTTTGTTCGATTGTTTTTAGTTTATTAGAATGGAATAAAATTGCCAGAATAATCAGTTACAAGACCAGCAAATATGCTTCATTATTCATACTTAACAAAAAGATTTTAAGATTCAGTGAATGTCCTCAGTATTGTCTAATGAATTTACTTACTGCATTCCGATTATCTTAATAACTACTGAACATCAAAAACTTACGAACTAAAAAATTCCAATCGCTTGAATTCGTAAAAAAATATTTAAAATGCCCCAATGCAAAAATAGTACAATACTTTAAGGTATCAAATTGACCAAAATCGATCTGGTCAAGTAAGAAATGATTAGTTCAATGACGGGAAATTATTTCTCTGTAAATGAAAACGTCATGCGGAGATTACGCAAGTTAGAGTTTAATTGAATTTTAACTCAGCCTCTCTGTTTGAGGAGAAATGTTACACAAAAGGACTTCTCAAACCTCTTTACTATGACAAGCAATGAATGACTTATTCCAGAATTAATGGAGAAAATGGAAGCGGGAAAATAATCTTGAAAAGTTTTATTAAAGAAATTTAGTCTAGTTTTTAGTGTAGAATTTCATTTTATACCTTGTCCATCGATATATTCACATTAAGAATATCTGGCTCATAATTAATATATAAATGAAATCACAAAAATATTAGACTCAAGGAGAAAAATTTGCCCTTACCTATGAATTCCTGTAAATTCCTTCCAAGAAAAATTCCCCAAAGTACACCCTACTCTACAATTTTACGCGTTTCTTAACATTTGACAAATTTCTTGTCCTCTAACAGCTCGTTATCAGGCCCCCAATCGTGCAGGGTCGTTCCTGTGGTATTAGCTATCAACATGTAAACTTAAACAAATCTCCCCTTCTCAAAAACATTTGATTTTCCGAAAAAGTGTTCTTGATTAATACTTTTTGAGTATTCTATTATCAAGTGAGGCTCACGACACTCTGGATCCCAGTATCAGTTCAGATGAAGGCTCCAGTACTAGATTAAATGAAGGCTCCAATACCCCAGTTGAGATGAAGACCCAATACCAGTTGAGATTAAAGCCCTAGTACCAGTTTAAATGAAGGCTCCACTACCAGTTTATATATATATGAAGACCCTGTGCTAGTTTAAATGAAAGCTCCAATACCAGTTTAAATGAAGACCTAGTACCAGTTTAGATGAATACGCATCACAAGTTTAAATGAAAGCTTCAGTACCAGGTACCAGCTTATATGAAGACCCAGAACCAGTTTAGATGAAAGCTCCAGTATCAGTTTAGATGAAGGCCCATTACAAGTTAAAATTAAAGCCTTGGATCAATTTAGATGAAGACCCTGTACTAGTTTAAATGAAAGCTCCAATGCTAGTTTAAATGAAGACTCCAGTACCAGTTTAGATGAAGACCAAGTGTTATTTAAATGATGTACTTATTTAAATGATGCCTCCAATGCCAGTTTAGATGAAGACCCGATATCAGTTTAGATGAACACCTCAGAACCAGTTTACATGGCTGGCACCTCGTGAAATAAAAATGTGTATCCCAAGTACGAAAAGATTTATAATATTTTTGAACATAGCAAAAGGACTGTACATTACAGTATTAAAACTTTTCACATTTCCCTAGGACCTCACAAACCTCGGTCCCCTGCACCATGGTACCGATACTAACCAATTGTACATGGATTCATGCCTTGTTACAATTGAAAGAAAGCAAATAAAAATATATACGTATAAGTATAAAAATAAACAATATAGAAAAATTTATTACTGGGCATTTTTAAGCTGAAGGCATACATTGAATGTCTTTCAGTTGTCCCTATTTTTCCTAGGAACTTGGAAGTGAACTCTCACCATTCAGCAACGACCCTGCATATGTGTACTCTGGGCACCAGTGGCAGATTAGAACACGGGTCCCATCTGAAATAAAAGAATTGTTCTCTGTATTGCTTTATTCTTTCTCAGTCACTTCAAAAGACCATTGATGCAAAGACGACAATTGCAATGGCCACAAGTAACTGACGGCAATATCTGCTAACCCAATGATGATTAGGTTGGTTGGTTGGTTGATTTCGGGTTCTATGGCGCAAGGGTCATATTTGGCCAAACTGCGCCAAACGCAAGACGACAACACAATGGGGAGGAAGAAAATCAGAAGGGCAAACGAGAGTAAAAATGATAGGGAGGAAGATCACTAGGGTACCTCGGGGTTATGATGCCCGTACACATCTAAAGATCTAAAGTACACACAATGATGATTAGGTAAATCATGTATACAAAAAAATTAAAAAGATATATCCCAATACTCAACCTGTGAATTGTAGGCTGTGCAGGTTTTATTCCTGTAAATTACTACGGGTGTATTTCTCTCTTCGGTATTGATAAACTTTTCTTATTAGTACATCCTTTATTTAACATCTATCTTGTGTTTAATGTGCAGTTTGACCAAATATGGTCCTTGCACCATAAAACCCAACCAACTAATGTATAACTTGCACAAAATTTCTATTTTTTCATAAGTATAATTGCACACTTATTGCCATGAACATCAAGAAAAGATTTATGATTTTGAACCTAGATAACGGAATGCACGTTACAATACAAAAATAATTCACATTTTCCTTGAACTCTCTTAGACCTGAGATACAGGTACCAGGTCACCAGCTGCTCCTCCTATCTGAGGAGCTTGAAATTTATTCTAGGTCAGCTGTTTTTTCCATATTTGTCAAAACAGATTAAGGAGACATTAATAGGTAGGTAGTTAATTAACGTCGCTCTGGAGCAACACAACGGGCTATTGGCGACGGTCTGGGATCAATCCCGAAGAGACATTGATGGGAGAATGTTGTGGTTGACAAGACCATTAGTGCACAAAAACAAATTAATGATTTATTATAAATTTATTTCCCTTTATGGCAGACCTTCATTACTTTCTCGACATTCCGACGTGCTTTTAACTCGCCTTCGTATCGATCGTTTTACTCACAGGCATCTTTTATTAGGAGAGAGTGCCCCTGTGTGCAACGCGTGTGGGTCCCTTTTACCCAACATCGTATTTTAATTGGCTGCCCAGTTTTTAATCATCATCGTCGAAACTTTTCAGCCAGTCCAATTTTAAACTTGCATGATTTGGTGGGAGAAAATCCCCATCCAAAATCTATTTAAATTTTTATACAGCATTGGTTTTTTTTAACTTTATATAAATGTTTGTATCTATGATGCCTCGTAAATATTACCCTCGACTTAAAACTCATTATTTTTACCCTTTTAAATTAGGGAGCCGCGATAGCCCGGTTGGAATAGTAACTTATTATCAACCGGAGGGTTGCAAGTTCGAATCCAACCCAAGACAAAGGGGGCTGGTGCATGTTAAATCTGTCGTGGCCTCAAATGTCCTCACGTTGGCATGGTGTGGAAGTTTGGAGAGTAAGGTGCCAGCTCAGGTGTGACCTCGTCATCTGACCATGGTTCAAAATTACGTGGTGTTGTCCTCGGATCTTTCCCTTCGGGTTTGATCCTGGACCGTCGCCAATAGCCTGTTATGTTGCTCCAGTACGTCGTTAATTAAAATACCTACCTACCCTTTTAAATTAGTATTTTAATCTTGCTTGCCTTTTATGTAGTGTACCTGCATCACTTCAAATCTAACTTTTATTATTGGTCTGACTACTGCTTTACATATTTTAACTATTTTATTGGGTTCAATTCTGTCTTCTGTTTGACATAACCTATTCTATTTTGGATTTTGTGCCTTAAAACCCAAACCAACCCTTTATGGCAATTTTTATTTTTAACCCTCTGAGGGCTTCACAAGCATTTTCTAATTCGGCAACTTGTAATCTTCCTTGCATGACTTCTAAGTAGTTTTGACCTCCTTGACGAACAAAATCTTTCCTATGATTCTTTGAACCAATAGTTGTAGTTATTGAGTCCTTATGTGTGTTGCGAGAATAAGCAATAAATACTACACTACTCGGAAATCTCGTGACGCTCAGAGGGTTAATATACATATATTCAGTTGAGCAAAACAGTCTAGACAAAGAAATTGACTGAAAAGGAAGATAACGATTCGGGAAATAGCCTCATTTATTGAGGGTTAAGAAGTTAATTCTGTACTCGTACAACAGGAAATAAAGACATCTATATTTAACAAAATGGTCATGAATTGAAAAACTAAAAAACTTTGAATGTAAAGTTGCATTGCCTGTTTTTTAAAGTAAAATAATTACAATATTTAAACTTCAAATTGTAAACATACGTAAAGTCAATAAAGTATTAGTACCGGCTATATTCAAAATACTTGGAATAATGCCGTAGAGTAAACGTATCTGTGTAATGATCAGTTGGGCCTCTTTTTGCTCTGATTACTTCTCTTGAGCGTTCTGGCATAATTCCAACAAATGCTTTTGTTGTTTCGGGAGTAATTTTTCTCCAAATGTCCAGTGTGGAGCAGCTTTAAGTTAATCCTTTCTCCGTGTGTTACGCTTTTTAAATTTACGATTTATTTCTTGATAGAGATGTTCTATGGAATTCAAACAGGAAGATGTGGGTGAGTGTTGCAGAGGAGCATTGTTGAGCAATCATTCTTGAACGGTCCTTGCCATTCGTTTTGGGTGTAATTATTTTGTTGAAAAACGGATTCTTGTCAAAGGACAATTTGGCAGCTGTCTTGGACATTTTCTTTTACTATGTTCGGTGTCAATCCATTTTAGTTTCAACAAACTTGATATCGCCTACTCCTGAAGAATTAATAGACCCCACCATCATAACCTTACTTCCATGTTTTACATCTCGAACACAAAGTTTTCTTTGCACACAGTACGGTGGGCCGTAAATTTATTTTGACGCAATAGTGACTAAAGCTTATTTTGATAGATAGGGTGCACAAATTTTTCAATCAATTATCCTTAATTAGAAAGCCTCAACCAGGCCAAAAGTGGAAATGCAACTCTTTATAGTTCAATGAATTTAATTTCAATTAATTAAACTTAAAACTGTGAAGAGACAATTTTCCAAAAAAATATTGTCTTACTACAAAAAGTGTCCTTCCAATGACTTGAAAGTTATCAATATGAAAGAGGGTGTTGATTTCCAATTATTTTCAAAGTTCTCACTCAATTTTTGAATATTCAGCTCATCTGATATAAACATTTAACTATAAGAAAAAATTCAATGCTAGCTTATGGATCATATGATCCTTCCAATATTTAATGGAGAGAACGTGGCAAAATCTCTGCTTTGCTCCAGTAGTCCCTTAACGCAAATAAGGTTTCATATTGCTTGTTAGAGTTTTGAGGAATGGATGCAAAACATTACAAATGATTTGCTTTGTCGGGCCTTGTTTCTGACTACTAAATCAAATTCAAATTAAGTAGTACTATTTTGAGAGAGAAAATTGAAAATATTTTTATTTCAAATACATCCTCTGTGCAGCCAAATTAGTTGTAACAATGTTTGCTAATTCGGTTTCCTTTTTGAGTTCATAAAAATTATGTCAAGATTTTATACGGAAGGTTAACTTACTTGAAAGGTTCCTTAACCAGAGCCCTCACGTGAAGGGCATCATCGTAAAGTGCCCTTCAATTGAGTACCCGGTATTCTGCTATCTGGCACAAAAGCTGTGTTGGATGCCTTTCTTGTGCTGTATTGAAAATCTGTTTTCAAAGTTCATAAAAGTTACGCATATTTTGATTGCGTTTATAAATAGTTGTTTTTAATAATAGTTTAAAAATAACGTTTATAAATACACATCTCTTTATTCAACTCACCGTTTATAGTAGAGAAGATTAAAAAGAACCGTTCGTAGAAAAAAAATTCTATAAATTCATATGCATAAAATTTACTTAATGGGTCGTTTTCGTATTAACTTAACGCACCAACTTCATAATTCCCAATAACAACACCCAATTTCGACGCCAAATTTTGAATTTATATCTAAATTTAACCTCGGATACCATGTTTCAAGTCAAAATCTATGTTTTATTTTTAAGTTAATTTTTAATGTACATTAATTATGGAATTAACATTCGAAAAAATTATAAATAGCAACCTTCGTATATTTTAAAGATCTTATTCAGGACTTCCATATGATAATGCAAAATGTCAACTTGTTCTTTCTGGTAAAAGTTAATCCTTTCTTTTAGGAAAAATGGCTAAAAATAATAAATATTAAATTTACTTTAGTGAAAAATATTACGGGAATAAAAAATCTCAAGTTTTGCATAATTATGTAAGAAGTCCGGAACCGATTTCCACCAAAATACATGAAGATTGTTATTCATAATTTTTTTCGAGCATAAATTTTACTATTAATATTTTATACTAAAAATTGACTTTAAAAAGAGGATGGATTCGATCTCTGTACTCTCTCCCTGAATACACCCTTGCTCGTGATTACTGATTTTTGAATAGTCTACAGTACAAATTATAGATTCTTAAAAAGTATCTTTCATCACAATTGCTAAAAGAACCTACAAACAACGAGAAAATTTAATTGCGGGGCATATTATTTTGAAGTTTGAAGCATACTGGTATGTAACTGTTATATATACCTCTCCTATTTTTTCTGACTACCTGCAAGTTCACGTCCAGCACACCGCTCAGGAACGACCCTGCGTTTCAGATCACTCCAGTGACATTAGTCATATATTGTCTTTACAAACGATTAAACTATTCTTTTCCGATATCAAGCGGCATTATAAAATCAACTTCAAAAAGCCCCCCACAAAACTTCATACAATCTGACGCTTTTTTAAGTTACGCTCGAGTAATCCTAAATAATGAATTGTATGAGAAAGTTCCATTAGGTCATGAATAATTATCGACCAAAGGTTGCATTCCATAACTAAGGTCACATTTGAACTCATTTTCTACCCAACCTTGAGAAACCGCAGTACTCAATTACTCCATTAAATTCTTAAATGTAAACGAATGTTTCGAACTCCAGTTTTTATTCTGAAGTGCGTGTGATTATACGGACAGAAAGAGCATTTTAATCTCTTGCTAAAGAAAACATGTAATTTTATTTCCTTAAATTCCAACAAGTGATTTACAAACGAAGTAAAGCTGAATCTAAGGTCTAATGCATTCCATCAATCATTCCTTCTTTTATTTTTCTGATTCTTAAATTGAATGGAACCAAATTGCAACAATGCTGCTCGAAAAGAGGCCGATATGCCATGGGGGCGAAGTTCAATTCCACCTTTCATATTTTGAAAATAGGACAAATATCAGCATTACATTTCTTTTGGACAGTCCTCGCTTTGTTTGATACTTTAACAGGAAACAAACAGCTTTGTCCATTACTACTTAATACGCCCATTCCATATCGCAATCCTTACCTAGCATCTAGAACGAAGGTAATGCTTGAAATATACTGTCATCTGTAATTTGCGAAAGTGGCTTTTGCCAGATAAATAAGTTATGGGTAAAAAATTAGGAAAAAATTTTACCCAAAGATATATTCTGTACCTTGGTTGATAAAGAGCCAATGTCAGTTTTACATGTTTGGTATAACACGTGATTTAGTAATTTTTTTAATTTTCAATTCAGCATACAAAAGTACTTTCCAATATTTTGATTCTTTCATAATGTTTTGACAGGAGGATTCTGGCACTTTTTCTAACTTTTATTACCATGAAGTGTTTTGTGGACACTCAAAATCGGCGAATTTGGTCGCAGGCTTTTTTTTCTACCAAGTTACAGATTTATTTAAACGTAAAATATTTGACACAATTTTGTCAAACGATAATTTATTATTAGTTCAATATCTTTATTCGCGCAAGCGATTTCTATGAATGTTTTCAATTTCAAAAGTTTCATAATTAAATTTTATTTATCTTTATTGAATGCTTGTTTGCTATGTGGCAACACGAAAAGGAAAATATAATTCGAAGAGAAATGTTTCACAAAAATGTGGGTATGACCAAAGTTCTTGTAATATATTAATGTAATAAAAATAATTCCTGTTCTAATGTCAGGCCGCGGTAGCCCGGTTGGAAGAGTAACGGATTAGCAACCGGAAGGTTGTGAGTTCGAATCCAACCAAAGACCGTCGTGTACAAAGGTGGCTGGTGCACGTTAAATCTGTCGTGACCTCAAATGTCCTCACGTTGGCGTGGTGTGGAAGTTTGGAGAGTGGGGTGGCAGTTCAGGTGTGACTTCGTCATCTGACCGTGGTTCAAAATTACGTGGTGTTGTCCTCGGGTTTTTCCCTTCGGGTTTGATCCGCGGTCGCCAATAGCCCATTGTGTTGCTCCAGTACGACGTTAATGAAAATGCCTACCTACCTGTTCTAATGTCAAAGATAATATACCCGCGTAATCTGTGTAACTTGGATAAATTACGACCGGCTTTAAAATAATGTTACGATACGTTTAAATACAAAGGTACTGGTAATTCAAATATTCACTTGTGACTATTTTTGCCAAGAAACAACGCTCTGTTAAAAGTTATGGTTCCCGTTACCTTAATGCATCATTTTAAAACTGTTTTTAAACATTCCTTATAAAAAAAATTCTATTTTCGAAAACACCTTTTCCATAGACACATTTTTCCATGAAAACAAAATATAAATCGATGCACATAGAATATTTATCAAAGCAATAAGTTTAATCAAAAGTAGCAAATAAAATATGAATGACGAGCTCTAAGTTTTCGCAGGAGTACAAGAGAAATTAATTTAATAAAACCAACCCATTTTTTAAAGGAAGACGGTGAGAAATTGTGTAATATGTTGAGTAGATTATGCAGATTTCTATATTATTTCTCTGGTTGTCTTTTTGTGCCAAAGTACACAAAGTTAAGTGTCTTTGCGTGTATGTGTGTCTAACGAAACCAACTTTGAAGCATGAACCAAAATAAGAAATAGCCTTGTTTCTTAGTGATAATAAATGCGAAGCAAACTTGTTTACGACTCAAAACTCTTTCTGAAACTTGCTATCTATCTAATTGAAAAAATTTTTAATACAAAAGAAGTCATTGTTCTTAAATCAATGTTTTGATACAGAAAGAGATAAAGTTGCGGCATTTGTGGAAAAGCTATAGCTGCGGATAATAGTTTCTAAACAATGTTCTTAATATCTTCAAATTTCCAAACCATTTGTCCTGCAGATGGAATAGAAGTTAGGCCTTACTTAATTACTTCAATCTACTGAAGCAATTCCCATTAGCATTAATTTTCCAAATATCTTTTTGTTTTATTTACTGAATGTTGGTCTGAGATTAACAAAGTTGTACTATTATGAAAATTGGAGGGGGTATGGTATGTTTTCGTGTAAAACAGGGGGACGGATGTATATCTCCAGTTTACCCGCTAATTACCCGCTTAGTTATATAAAATTTGGAATCCATGCCCTAGTGCACATTTGCTTCCAAGTCAATGAAAAATTTCCTCGGATGTTCTTCACTTATTGACCCAGTTCCGTTCCTACGATTTGGTTGTTTCTTGAATTTGCGTCGCACTGGAGCAAAACAACGAGCCATTGGCGACGGTCGGGGATCAATCCTGAAGGGAAAGATCGAGAACAATACCGGGTCATTTTGAACCACGAGCAGATGAGGAGGTCAACACTTGAGCTGGCACCCCATTCTCCAAGCTTCCGCGAAACACCATGTAGGCGGAGAAGGTTCGATTCCTGTCAGGTGCATTCCTCCCTGGGTGTATTTCTCTCTTCTGTGTCAGTAAAAACATTCATTGTGTGTATGTATTTCTCTTACTTGATATTGTATGTCTTGTGTCTGGCGCGGCATGACCAAATATGAACCTTGAGCCATAAAACCCCAACAAACCAGTCACAAAACAGCAATGTGAGGACATGTGACCACGACAGATTAAAAGCACCAGCCCCCGCGTACACGACGGTCTTTGGTTTGATCTAGTCTCGAACTTGCAATCCCCCGGTTAATCCGTTATTCCTTCAAATGGGCGATCGTGGCCCATTATTAGAGGGATACAGTGTAAGCAAATAAACCAGACGGAAAACGGATATTTTATATACTGTTACCCAAATACTCTTGCATAATAAACATCGGATTCTTCTTAAAATCTGTTAGTGGAATTTAAAATATGTTGTAGCCTCAAATGTCCTCACGTTGGCGTGGTATGGAAGATTGGAGAGCAGGTTGATAGCTCAGGAGATGATCTCGTCATCTGACCGTTGTTCAAAATTACGATCAGATGATCACGTCAGATGCCGAGATCAACACCTGAGCTGGTACGCTATTCTACCAACTTCCACACCAAACCAGCGTGAGGACACTTAAGACCACGACATATTTAACGCGCACCATCCCCAAGTACGCCACGGTCTTTGGTTTAATCAAGTCTCGAACTCGCAATCCTCCGATTGCTAACCAACTAGGCTAAAGTGCCCCCCCCCCTACGACTAGGTTGTTGAGTGAATTGAGGAATAAGCGAGAAGCCAAATCGTTTTTATTTAATCTCAATACAGAAAAGGTCTGAACTAGTCTTGATACCTACTTTGTTTTAAGGGAGTATCCAGAACTTTGGAGAGGCCGTCGTGGCTAAGTGGGTATGCCCACTGCGCTAGCTACCTTCGATTGTAGGCGGCGCAGGTTCGATTCCTGTCGACACCCAGGGAGAATTCTTCCCTGGGTGTATTTCTCTCTTCTGTGACAATAAAACTTTCATTGTGTGTGTTTGTCTATTACTTGATATTGCATGTCTTGTGTCTGGCGCAGCATGGTCAAATATGGCCCTTGCGCCATAAAACCCCGAACAGCCAACCAACCTGAACTTTGGAACCCCTGAATAATCATAGTAGGAAATAATAGGTGGTGCAGGGTAAGCAAGGCACGCCGATCACCAGCAGAACATGCCATGAGAACATTCCGGCATTCGATTTATCAAGTTCAACGGCCTAACTGGGATGCGCATGAAATTCTCCATTTCATTACATTGTATCCAGGACTTAGGTAGGTAACGGCTGCAATTTCACCGGTATATGTGACTCGAGTTGAGGAAGGCGATTCCCAGCGCTGGAGAGCTGGTCGCAAGCGTGAGCGGTCGTTAAACAGGTAGGTCGTTAAGTGAGGAGTGTTTGTACTTATCTGCGAATCGCTGCAGTATAACACAAAATGTCTTCAAAAAATCATCAGATCAGTGATTAGAGCCGCGGTAGCCCAGTTGGAAGAGTGACGGATTAGCAACAGGAGCGAGTTCGAAACTCGGTACAACTCAAAAACGTCGTATACAAAGGGGCTGGTGTACGTTAAATCTATCGTGGTCTCAAATGTCCTCACTTTGGCGTGGTGTGGAAGTTTGGAGATTGGGTGTTCTCGTCACATCTGACCGTGGTTCAAAATCACGAGGTGGTGTCATCAATCCTTCCCTTCGGGATTGATTCCGGAACGTCATCAATATCCTTTTGTGCAGCTCCGGTGCGTTAATTAACTATCTACCTGATTAGTGATTATTACTATAAAGTACGCAGAAGAATTAAGGGAGAAATAGATAAAAAGGAAAGAGGAGTTGTAATAGAAATGCGACAAGAGCTCTTACCTTTTGTGCAGCTCCGATGCGTTAACTATCTACCTGATTAGTGATTAATACTATAAAGTACGCAGAAGAATTAAAGGAAAGAGGAGCTGTAATAGAAATGCGACAAGAGCTCTTACCTTTTGTGCAGCTCCGGTGCGTTAATTAACTATCTACCTGATTAGTGATTAATACTATAAAGTACGCAGAAGAATTAAGGGAGGAATAGATAAGAGGAAAGAGGAGCTGTAATAGAAATGCGACAAGAGCTCTTACCTTTTGTGCAGCTCCGGTGCGTTAATTAACTATCTACCTGATTAGTGATTAATACTATAAAGTACGCAGAAGAATTAAGGGAGGAATAGATAAAAGGAAAGAGGAGCTGTAATATAGAAATGCGACAAGAGCTCTTACCTTTTGTGCAGCACCGGTGCGTTAATTAACTATCTACCTGATTAGTGATTAATACTATAAAGTACGCAGAAGAATTAAGGGAGGAATAGATAAGAGGAAAGAAGAGCTGTAATAGAAATGCGACAAGAGCTCTTACCTTTTGTGCAGCTCCGGTGCGTTAATTAACTATCTACCTGATTAGTGATTAATACTATAAAGTACGCAGAAGAATTAAGGGAGGAATAGATAAAAGGAAAGAGGAGCTGTAATATAGAAATGCGACAAGAGCTCTTACCTTTTGTGCAGCTCCGGTGCGTTAATTAACTATCTACCTGATTAGTGATTAATACTATAAAGTACGCAGAAGAATTAAGGGAGAAATAGATAAAAGGAAAGAGGGGATGTAATAGAAATGCGACAAGAGCTCTTACCTTTTGTGCAGCTCCGGTGCGTTAATTAACTATCTACCTGATTAATGATTAATACTATAAAGTACGCAGAAGAATTAAGGGAGGAATAGATAAAAGGAAAGAGGAGCTGTAATAGAAATGCGACAAGAGCTCTTACCTTTTGTGCAGCTCCGGTGCGTTAATTAACTATCTACATGATTAGTGATTAATACTATAAAGAAAGCAGAAGAATTAAGGGAGAAATAGATAAAGGAAAGGGGAGCTGTAATAGAAATGCCACAAGAGCTCTTACCTTTTGTGCAGCTCCGGTGCGTTAATTAACTATCTACCTGATTAGTGATTAATACTCTAAAGTACGCAGAAGAATTAAGGGAGAAATAGATAAAAGGAAAGAGGGGATGTAATAGAAATGCGACAAGAGCTCTTACCTTTTGTGCAGCTCCGGTGCGTTAATTAACTATCTACATGATTAGTGATTAATACTATAAAGAAAGCAGAAGAATTAAGGGAGAAATAGATAAAGGAAAGGGGAGCTGTAATAGAAATGCCACAAGAGCTCTTACCTTTTGTGCAGCTCCGGTGCGTTAATTAACTATCTACATGATTAGTGATTAATACTATAAAGAAAGCAGAAGAATTAAGGGAGAAATAGATAAAGGAAAGGGGAGCTGTAATAGAAATGCCACAAGAGCTCTTACCTTTTGTGCAGCTCCGGTGCGTTAATTAACTATCTACATGATTAGTGATTAATACTATAAAGAAAGCAGAAGAATTAAGGGAGAAATAGATAAAGGAAAGGGGAGCTGTAATAGAAATGCCACAAGAGCTCTTACCTTTTGTGCAGCTCCGGTGCATTAATTAACTATCTACCTGATTAGTGATTAATACTCTAAAGTACGCAGAAGAATTAAGGGAGAAATAGATAAAAGGAAAGAGGGGATGTAATAGAAATGCGACAAAGGAGCTCTTACCTAGAACAGTGCTTTCAATCCTGATACGCTCCCACATGATATATTTATAGCAATTTTATGTAAAGAGTACTTTTCTTTTAATCCGGAATTCTTCACTTTTTCACCTTTCCCAGATATAATCCAGAATATCTGGATTATATCTGGGATAGGTAAGCAAGTGGAAGGGTATTTAATTAACGTCGTACTGGAGGCAACACAACGGGCTATTGGTAACTGCCGGGGATCAAACCCGAAGGGAAAGACCCGAAGACAACACCACGTAATTTTGGTCATCTGACCGTGGTTCAAAATTACGTGATGTTGTCCTAGGATCTTTCCTTCGGGTTCGATCCCGGACCATCGCCAATAGCCCGTTGTGTTGCTCCAGTGCGACGTTAATTAAAATACATACAAAAACGTAATTCTGAACCACGGTCAGATGACGAGGTAACACCTGAGCTGGCACCCCACTTCCACACCACGCCAACGTGAGGACATTTGAGGCCACGACCCATTTAACGTGCACCCGCCCCCCTTTGTACACGACGGTCTTGGGTTGGATTGGAACTCGCGACCCTCCGGTTGCTAGTCCGATACTCTTCCAACCGGGCTACCGCGGCCCGATTATATCTGGGAAAGTGAAGAAAGAAGCCCACAGTTGTGTGCACGCTATGGTGATATATTTGTACGTTGAAACTGGCTGACCTTATAACCATGTAGTTAGTGATCTGGACCTCAACAGGCTCTGAGTTCGAATCCTGGTCATGGCGGAAGCTCGTACTGATTCGGAAACTACTTTAAGTCGTAATTACCTGTCCAATTAGCCCTCAAATAGCACGGAATGACCGTAAAGGGACAAACGAAACCTTTGAAACAGACTAGTAGAGAATAGCTGCTATTTTAACATCTTTTGAATAACTACGCTTGCAACACTACTGTGAACTCATTGGAGAGCTGATTAGTCGCTAAGTTACACATCAATCTAGCAGTTACTGATGGATTGCAAGATTGAGAGTACGAAACTCGATCCTGTAAAAGACTGTCCTGTACGAGGGAGCTGGTGCACGTTGATCTCGCCGTGGCCTCAAACGTCCTCATGCTGGTGTGATGCGCAAGTTTGAAAAGTAGGGTGTCAGCTCAGGTGTTGACCTCGTCATCTGACCATGGTTCGAAATTCCGAGGCGTTGTCCACTGATCTTTCCCTTCGGGATTGATCCTGGACCGTGGCCACGTTTACTCGTTCACGTACAGGAGACAAGACAGAGGGCTACCTTGAAACAGAAGTCTGATAGAACTGCGCTTATAGGCTGGACAGAGGGCAGTTTCAATAGAAGAATGAGTAGAGGATTAGGGGTACCTATTGCACATGACAAGCACCACTAACCAATCAGATACAGTATTCACCGAACGCCAAGAAGACCAAACATCAGCTGTAAAATTCGGTTACAAGAGGCTACATAGAATCGCGACGATAAAGTGCGGGAGAAAGTGAACATTTGAAATCGAAACTGTCACGCTAAGATTTGCGTCAAAAATAAACTTTACTGTTAGCATCATGTTTCCTTGATTCAGTCGATGACTTACTTTTTTCAACAAGGGATGCCAGCTACAATGGACGCTACCTTACTGCCCCGCGCACAGATCGGAAATTCTGAGGACAAATCAATCTATAGATAAACGCGCATATAACTCCCTCCCCAACTTCCTCGTTCTCCTGGTACTAGGGCCCAGTGTCGATTGTGGTAGAGACAAAGGATGCTAATGTGGTGGCCTAGGTTTTGTGTCTCGTACATAGATCGGGGTTTCCGCCTACAGATAAATCTTTTCAGATAAACGCACATATGAGAACTCGGTCCTCAACTTTCTCGCTCTCCTGGTACTACGGCCCGTTTTCTATTGTGGTGCAGGAACGGCCCAGAATGTCCATCTGGGGCATTGGTCTTGTCTCGAAAACAGATCGGGGATTCCGCCAACAAATAAATCTATAGATAAACCCGTGTGTGAGAACTCGGTCCTCGACTTTGTCACTCTCCTAGTACTAGAGCCCGTTATATATCCTGGTCGATAATGCCATAGTTGGGGCTCTAGCCTTGTCTTCACTACAAAGATAGGGAATTGGGTCTACAAATAAATCTTTTAAGATAAATGCGCATATACGAACTCGGTCCCCGACTTCCAAATTACTTAGTATTGCACTTTTTCAACTAGAAGAACGATGTTACGTTTTGAGGAAAAACACCCTTTCGTTCGCCACACCTTTCTCTCACGAAAGACATCCGCCATCTGTAGCGCTGCGACCTTCACCTAAAATGAGGCTTATGCGTGTATGTGTGCCCCGCTGTCTCGGTGCAAAACTCTCCCATTAAATCCGTGCTCTATCCCCGTCGGACGTCCTTCACGAGGTTCAAGACACTCAGCGAGCAACAATGGATTCGGATCGCGAGGCAAAACTTCCGGGAATTCACGCCCTTCGTGATTTTTATTAGGAGTTGCAGGCAGGCAGATAGATAATGCAGTCTTCGTTTCTTTTTGTTGTTCCTACAACTGATACATCGCGCATGCTAAACCGTACCAGCATTCACTTTGCACTCGCTTTTCTCCTGGTTAATCGATTTTGTGTAGCATGTGGGAGTCGAAGGTGACCTGTTGGTATGCAGGACCTGTGTTAGTTTCTCTGGGCCTAGGAATGGTTTGTTCGGATAGTTATCTTCACCAGTCACGTCTCGTACAAAGCCGCGATTTCGGGACGGGTTATCAGGTGGATGATCGTGTTTCAAACTTTTGCTCCCGTTTCTTTTTATCCAGTTAATTTAGTAGTCGTTTCACTGATAATGGTGTTACATAACGCTGTTATTTAAAAACAGATAGTCGGAATTGGAGTGATTGTTGATGCAAATATCAATTTCGCTACATTTTCTGTGGAGGGTGTATTCTATTTGAAAAAATGTTGGAAGTGTTATGGCGCAAGGGCCAAATCCTAGCCAGGTAATGTTTTTTCTGTCAAGTTAATCAACACACTGTCTACCCGAGAACTACTCTGGTACCTGTCTGTTGCCGTAGAAACGAGACAGCCCATTTTCTAGAGCAGAGGTTCCTAACCTTTTTGACTAGCAAAGCCCTTTTTAGAATCAATTTCTATGGCAAAGCCCCTTAGGCCTACCCTATGTTTTACAAGTTAATAGTGTTTCGAAGTAGTATTACAGGAGAGGAAGAGGGGATAGATAGTAGAGATATTTAAACGATTCCGCAATGTCAATGCAATGAAATTATATTTTAAAAACTTTGAAATTTATCATTATCTCAATTTATTCCCAACTATTACCAATACACATGATACTGTTAAAGTTGGCTATACATAAAAGTTATTCCAAACTTCAATAAATCAAACCATTTGTGTTACCAACAGATTATTTTTATTCTATTTTTATTTTTTATACTGTATTTCATTTGATTTTTATTTATTTTATTTTCCTGGAGTGGCCGCAGAGATCCCCAGGGGGGAAGGCATGCATAGACCTTAGAGCTCCACGGAGTACAGGATGGGAACCACTGCTATAGAGGATTCTTGAACCATTCGACTTTGTCCCATTGGAGCACTTAGCTACAATTCGCTCTCCAGACGTTTGAGTTAGGAGGATATCACCTAGTCACTAAACCATCCACCGACAAAACCTCGCTCGACTCGACCCCACATATGATGTAGGGATCGAATGTACTTTTCTGTCTGGTGCAGTTCTGGTAGACAGTACACACACTCAAGGAAAAACTTTTTACTGACTCAGAAGAAAGATATACACAGGAATCGAACTTGCGCCGCCTACAGCCCGTAGGCTGGTAACGCAGTGGGCAAACCCACTGAACCACATCGATCCCTGTTAAAAGTAAAAAATTCTAGTTAAGAAATAGTGAAGAATAAAACCTGATTGCGTGTGTGTAAACACTTAGGAAAGGCATTTTCGACAATGATTATTTTCACGATGAAGAGAAATAAATTGTCAGATTTTATTCGGTTTGAAAGAAAATATAATACTATCAAAATGTTGGTAATTTTATTTTTGACCTAAACACTTAGTCTTTAATCGGCTGTGCTGTAAAATTTTTGCTTTGTTAGTTGATGAGTTTCTGCTCTAAGCCGACGATATTACACATTTCACTTTATTTCATTCCCATTTCTATTAACTTCAATTTTATTTCTTTCGTGGCTTTTAACCCTCCAAGTGGTTTCGACGAGATATATCGTCCATCAAGATCCTACCAATTTTGCTAATGACGAGATAACTCGCCTTCAAAATATTGCCGATTGCTGGATCATGACGAGATCAAGATCTGGTCTGGGGTTTTTTTCCAAGCAGTTTTGTTAATGACGAGCTGTGTAGCATCATCAAGCAGTTTTACTCCACGAGATAACCTCGTCGACACAACCACCAGGAGGGTTGATGACTTAACAGGCCGCAAAAAATGACATCCCAAGCCGTATGCGGTTCTCGAATTGGCCAACCCTGCTAACAGATGTCCAAATGAACTTTTTCTCAAGTGAACATCTGTGTAACACGATGGAAATGTCTCTTAATTGAATAAAAAATATAGTTAATTATATTCAATAGCAGTACGCTTAAGATGAGGGAATATATTATTTTTTTAATTCGCAACTTCACCTACGGGAGACTTATTCCCCCTAGATCGAAAAAAGAAAAAATATTTTTTAATTCATATGTGCACTCTCGGACCTAGAAAAAAACAATATATCCTTACAGTGGACTCCCTCTTAACAGGCCACTTCGGGACCGGGACCCAGACCGGATAACGATTTGGCCGGTTAAACCGTCGTTCACTCCCGAAATCGTTTTTATTAGTATAAAACTAAGTATATAGCTTACTTTATTGTAATATATGCATAATTAAGAAAACTTAACCTGGAAGAACTTCCTTTGTTGGAAAAAAATAAACACGTTATTGTATTTATAGTACATAATTGGCCAGTGGCGGCCGGTTAAAAGGTGGCCGGTTAAGAGGGAGTCCACTGTATTTGATTTATTGAACTTATTAAATTCCGACAAGCCACTTCCGACTTCCAGACTGGTTTAATTAGATAAACAATGCTGACCATGAAAATGTAAAATCATGAAAGACAAGGGATATAAAAGCCATATATATTGTACAAATAACATAAGAACACCCGTGAAATGATTGAAATTATAGCTCCGTTCGACTTATATACCGACGCCATATTTTCGAAGCATAATTAAGCTTGCTATACATCCAGGAACAGCGAGAAAATATAATTCTAGTACTGAAAACCGGCTCTATTCTCCCTTTTTTCTGTTTACAGGGGCGTTACTTTAATTGTTTTATATGAAAATACATAGTTTTAGACATCTTTTAATATATAATAAATAATGTAAAAAATTCTGAAATGTAAGATTTTTAATAATTTTATATAAGAATTTATAATATGGTTTTTGTAGGACCCCACAACCTTATTTTTCTACATACAAAACTTCCATGTTATAGGTTAAGATCAAAGTAATCTACGAAACACAAGAACCAGATGAAAAAACATTGCTTATACTTGGCATTTGTGGTACTTTCTATTTACTCTATCATGTGATTAACTTTGCTAATTCTTATGCAATGTTTCACCGTTTCAATAATTTACCCTGCTATATTTTTTAAATCATCAAAAAATTAATATTTAACGTATATCAAAATCATCTAGAAACTACATAGATTTGCGAGTCTACAGTCCAACAAATTTAAACTTGAAGGGCAATGAATTAATTCAAATATAAAAATCAGATATTTTTATTATTCTTTTTAATCATATTTTCATACCCCGGTTTTTAAATAGACTAATAGATTGACTGCATATAACATCTCACTCCATTCTTGTTTAAATTAAAATAAAACACTAATCTAAAATTCATGTTTAAACATATTTAATTAAATAAATCCATTGCACCAAGCAATTTAAAGTCACAACAGAGTTTAAAAATATGTATCTAAGAGAGCTTGAAGATCATCAATAACTTTCTTGCAAACTTTTATTAATAGGCTCAAATGGCAATAAAAAGCAACTTCATAAACTTCACAAGATAAATAGATCACAGGAAAAACTTAACAAAAGGAGGACTCAATATTAACACATAGAAGTAGATAACTTCAATTGTAGATCACACATGTTAGTCGTTTTTCAAGATAAAGTTATTAAAAATGAAATATGGAGATGGAATACTTTGCAAGTTGTATAGGGCATTAAAAATTGTATTTTGCATGGTAAAATAACAAACAGAAAGTAAAGAACAAACCTACACTAAAACAAATACATTTTTATACATTCACATGAAACACAAAACTCTTTATAGAACTTCCATTATGAACAATACGATTTATGATACATGATTTATAAAACTTATATGCGAGAAAGTTCACAAAGGATATTTCGATCATTAGAATTTTTAAGGAGAACTAAGTTTCAAATTTTATCAATGAATAATTACGATAGTTATATCCATTTAAGTTACATGAAAGCAAATTGAACATTATGTTTGAAAATAATACTAAATGATGATTACCAAATGCAAAAATAAACGTATGAGAAATATATTTTAAACTCAAAAAACAAACCAGGATAAAAGATAAAGAAAATGAAAAATATTTTATATATTAAAGAAAACTACAAGGAGAAAAATGATTAGATACCAATTACAACTTAGTCAGTTAAAAGTTACCAATCAACAATGGAAACACAAGTAATTAATTAAATTTCAAAAATAATTAAGTTTAGAAAACACTTCACTCTCATCGGGAACATTCATGAAAACTTATAAAATTATTTTGAAGATTCTTCACAAATAGATAATAAACAATAGGTGTATTGATTAAAATTTTGTTTTTGATAACATTTTCAATTGTTACCATACAAAGGTTTCAATGTTCTAACATTTAAAACAAAGGATTAACATTGATAATTGTATAAATTTTTATTCTATTACTACACCTTTGCATTCATTTAAAACACTTCATATTTCATAAACTGTACTGAAGATATTTTTGAAATGGCTAATGAAATCGGGATTTTGCAAATTCTTATTTCAGAATAAAGAGTACAATAGATAGTATCAGGACTGAAAAATATGCAGACAGCATAAAACTTCATATTTAAAGTGCATTTTAATAATTTTAAATTAGCGAGCACAAAATAATGAATATCACTTTATTTAGATATTATGCAATCAAACAAAAATTCTGTTGGGAATAGAATGGAAAATAGTGATTAGTCACAGGAACAGCAACATTCTTTTTAGTAAACAGAAATTACTATAATATAGCACCACAATAGAGAACGATTTATAGACTACTAAGAAGACTAGATGAACCAGTAATATTAAGACTTTTGGTCCACTAACAAAAGCTAAATACAAAAACGACTGGAGAAATTCCAAAAATACTTAAAGCAAATTATTCTAGTGTTTCTCAAACTATATTCTACATGTACTCCTTGAGAGCACCTGATTTTCATAGAACACTGCTACCAGTGCTGTAGCAATGAAAACAAGCAATATAGCCAATAGTGAACTAATTTTCAGGTTGTGAGCTCTTGGAGATCAAAAGTTCATACATCAAACATAATACAGCAAAACCTCAATAAGTTGTCACTCAAGGGACCAAGTAATGACTTAAAAGACGATTTTGACGACTTCAGCAGAGTAACTACAGAATGTACTAATATGCATTATGGTAACGATCATGTAAATTTTAAACTCATCAGTGTTCATAACCTTGTTAATTCACTACCTTAAATTGACGAATAGTAATTTTTAATTGTTTCTAACGCTTCACTAATTTGTGTTTTCTTAATCAGGTGGAGAAAGAATTTATTCATTTTCACTTCCATCCCTCGCATTTACATGCTTTTCTTGTAAAAATTCTGTAGTTAAAGCATTTATGGCCACTTGAGGACATACTGCAATGTTGTTATCAGTATTTATGTCATGAATATTCATCATCATCCTTCTAATGAAATAGACAAAGCATGTGGGCGGATTCGCTGTCATAAGATCTCTGAAGGGTAAATCATGTGGGCTTACGAATTGACTTAGCCGACTGGCTATTGAAGCAGAGACTAGTGTTTTTTATCATGGTGGATAATCACTTTAATCAATCGATAATTTAGGATTCATGCTTTTTCCCACCATCAAGTGACAGATCTACAAACCAAGCGACCGAAAGAAATAATATAAAGCTGCACACACATGCTCTGTCTATTTCATTAAAAGATCGATGTAGTGCATCTACTTTCATTTAAGATTTCAAATAAATTCAATAAACAATCAAGGTCGAAGTTCTTATGTTCAACTTAATTTCGTTTGCCATCAGATACAAACCTTGCATGTTTTAAGACCTTTCCACAGTTATGAGTTATCCAGGGTAGCATTTAAATTAGAAATGTGTAAACGAGGGTTTATTACATTGTTGTCTATGAGAGCTAGATGGGAGTGAAGAAAACTGATAGCTTATCCGGAGTGAAGAGATCCAAGTGATGATTTATCAAGGTTTTACTGTATTACTTTTGTTGACACTAACTTGAATAAATGTTTTCACGAGTAGGCATATAAACATAAACAAACTGGAGTACAGTTCTTACATATAAGTAACCATTCCCAGTCTAATATATAAGGGATATGCAGTTTAATTATACAATTCCATGAAGTACTTGATGGTGCAGCTTGTCAGCTATCAGACTATATGCTACAAAACTCAAAACAACTCAAGTGTACTTGAAGAACTGTTTAAAAAATACTATTATTCCAACATGTACTAACATAAATACCAATCTAATAACAATTAGGTTAGCTTTACAATTTTTTATACGAATATTCTTTAAAACATCTGAAAAACAATAAATTTACATAGGTTTTTGATGAATAGTTGAAAATTTAAAAGTATTTGTTTTGCAAACAAATGCACAAGAACTCTAAATTTCGAGGCATTTGAAGTCAAGTGTGTAACAGTAGACTTTTGATATAATGAAGTAGCTCATTTAAATTTGATATCACTGATACCAGAAGCACATTTTCATTTGTACAAAATATATTTAAAAACAAAGTCAGAGTCAATCAAATAAATTGTACAATAATTAGAACAGAAAACATCACAAAAATGTGCTAATGCATCCCTGTAGTAACTGACAATGACATCAAATTCTTGGTAACAAATATTTACTTTGATAAATTCCAACTTTCTTACAGATCAAACCTGTGTTTTCTGAAACTCACATTTTCAGGAAAACGTAAAGATGCCACTTTAAAATGGATAATCTTGTTATCCCATATATATATATTCTTTCTTTGCACATGTATCTCCTTTGGACATGTAAATTGATATATGCAAATTCCATCCTAACATGATTTATTATTTGTATTATGCCTAATTTATAAATGTCCAAATTGGTTACAGGTAAAAGAATACAATCAAATAAATATTTTTACAATATGTGGTATCCGCTACCAATTCTACAGAATGGCAAAGGTAATTCTTAAATCTAGGTTCAATCTAAACTGTGAGACTGGTTCTACTCCTGCATTCAAGTCTTGTGGTATGTCTCAGATTTATAAATGTTAATGAAAATTCTAATACTTTAAAAATTTATATCCTCTAAAAAACTAAAACCAAAGATAAACCAACATTCAGCATTTTCAAATTTACTAAAATTCAAAATTCTCCTACGTTTTTAAAAACTATGTCAGTGCATTGTTAAATTCCACTCTTCTAGTTAAAAGTTCATTCATCTGCACTTGTCAAATGTAAAATTTTGAATGCTAAACTATGGTAGAAACTATGCTGTGTAAAATGCAAGTTAGAAAAAGTAAAAAATGAGATCCATGCTTAACTTACTATTATGAAAATACTTTGTAATATAAGATCACAGATATAAATACAAAAGTATAAAAAGAACTTAGTCATAAAGTCCTTGCATATAGTAAATGTTTACTTTTATCGATTTATAATTGGGTTTATTATTCGTAAATGTTTGTACTTAAATACTGTAACTGGTCACTCGATATTTAAATATAAACTTTTGATATCGAAATACAAAAAGTGTAAAAATGAGTCTATGAAAAACCAAAGTTCTCTGTAACAGTAAAATGTTAAGTTTTATTAATTATTTATTATTATTATTTTAATTATTATTATTACCAGGATTTCTGCATTTGGTTTTAAATGACATTACTGGTCATTAATCATTGAACAAGAATTACATGAACAAAAAATTAAGGAAATGAAAACAAATGTGGCATTTTAATAAAGAACTACAAATTGTACCTTCAATATATTAAAAAGAAAATTGTAATAAAATTAGTTCAAAATATTAATGAAAACAAAATAAGAATTGAATCAAAGTTCTGAAGAGGATGTATTTTTAAAATTCAGCTCATGTATATAATTTAATAAAAATGAGAAGTGTGATTTGCACATTAAATAACAAAATAATGAGTCCATGGAAAACTTCAGTGTGAGTGCAAGTTACAAAGTTTAGTACACATATAATTGGGTATACATTTAAAAATTATAAATTTCCAAATTGATCTTTCTTGGTATTTTTCAAACAATGATTTTCCAAATTGATCTTGATATTTCTCAAATAATAATTTTCCAAATTGATGTTTCTTAATATTTCACAAAATAATTTCCAGAAATATCAATATAACAGTCTTATAAAAGTAATAAATACACACAGAAGTGCCAAAAGTCATGGGATACCTACCTAGTATTGTGTAGGATCTCCTCAAGCCTGACGAAGTGCATCAACTTAACCTGGCACATATTCTAAAAGTGCCCAGATTTCTGGGAAAATGCTGAGCCATTGTATATGAAAAACAGCCCACAATTCTCTGGTATTAGTAGGTGTAGAATCTTGAGTGTGAATGTCTTATCCACCTTGTCCCATAAATGTGCGATTGGATTCAAGTCGGGGAAACATGGGGTCCACATAGTTCGACAAAACTGTCCAGAATGCTTCTGGAACCAATTTTGGACAACTTGGTCCCAATGACATATTGTATTGTCTGTTTGGAAAATCTTATCATTGTTAGGTTACATGTAGTCCATGAAGGGGGCTACAAATGGTCTCTCAGCAGAGCATCAAAGCAATTACTGGCAATGAGGTGTTGATGAGGACCAGATGGCCCAAACTATGCCATGTAAAGACACCCCATACAAGTATAAAACTACCAACAGCTTGCTCAGTACCTTGTGGACAATTTGAATCCATGATCTCATGGTGTCTGCAAGACACTAATTCTGCTGGCAGTTTGACACATAAGTCCACGTCGCATGTTGCCAATCTTCTATGGTCATATTACCATATTTATGAGCTTAGGTGAAGTGCTGTATCCAATGTCGTGGTGTTAACAATTGCACTTGGATGGCATTTCTGCTTCCATATCCCATGGGTGCTAAATTACACTGCACTGACCTTATGAATGTCTCAGGTACTACATGCAGTGAACATGGATCTATTGCTCATCTGTTAGGATGGACAATTCTGGTCATGCACCATTGATCACGGTCATCCAGCACCAGTGGTTGGCCATTGTGGTGTCCACGGTAAGTGATCATGCCTTCCATGAGGTATTCTTGGTACACATGTGACATCACAGATTGTGGAATTTTCGTAAAACTTCATAAATTAAATATCTCATCTGTCTAGTTCCCATTATCATTCCTTTTCAAACTCCCATAATTCATGCCGACTTGCCATAATCTTATAGTAGTTGTTCAACACACAAGATTACACCTTGCAACTGATAAAAATCGTGATATGCATCAAAGCCTTTATACTTCAGTGCCAGTACAGTTAAAAATTTGCATTCTGCTATCCCATGATTTTTTGCACTTCAGTAAATAATACTTAACACTGCATTGCATTATTCAGGATTTCAGTGAAAAATCCTTTATGCATGGATATTACCAAGAATGTAAAACAATTTGAAGATAGATTCCCACATTAAGTTAACAGACATAATTCCTTTATGCAGGTGCATCATGAACATATTTAAATCCATTACAAAGTAAAACAGTATTTTCTCAAAAATGCATTCAATGGGAAAACTAGTGTAACCATTTTGCAGACTTACAATAGTTTCAATGATGTTATTTTTATCATTAGCATTTTTGAAGACCTAGTGCAAAACAGAAATTCTAATTAGGTTCATCTCTTGTGAAATAAAGTTAAGTTGGGACATTGGGAGGTTAAAAAAAGTTAAAATATGAATTAAACACTAACCTCATTAACATAAAATGCAATGTCTTGTGACAAATACAATATCTTAAAATCAATGGTAAATGTAATTTAAGATTTAAAATTTATACATACCTTGAGAATGTAACCACTCAACATTTTAAAACCCAAGATGTTATAATTACAAAGCACTTTCCTTTAAAGTAAATACTACAAAAAACAATATTAAAATTCAACGTTATATTAAAAATATATCATTATACAATTTTTATTGTTTTAAGGCAGTTCCAGACATGAGTTTATTGCTCAAATATTTGTGAATCAATATGAAACAGGTACAATATAAGCAAATGTTATAAATAACATACAAAACGCACAGTTCAAGCACTTGTATAGCTTCACAGAAATACAGTTATACTATTACTTATCTAAACCTTTGGCTTCAAGCTGCAATAGCTGAACAAGAAACCCATCATTTGGCCTCACCTCCCTCTGCTTGCGTATGGTGTGAAGAGCTTCTTTGGCTGACATTTTCTTTTTTATCATGAGGTAAGCAGTAACAAATGTAGCTGATCTGGATAAACCCATCAAACAATGAACCAGAACTTTACCTGAAAGGTATTTGTCAAACATTAAAACTTCATTGGATGGATATGAAGACATTTCTAGTGGATTAAAACAACCAGATACATGGCTAAGGGGGTTTGACAAAGGTGGCAGCACTGAGCACCAATGTCTAAAGGGGCAACATTTCAAATATATTTACTTAGAAGTTCATTTGCCAATTTTGCCAATAAGTGCAAATAAGCTTGATTTGAGCTATGAAGCTGCATAATATTGCTAAAACAGCACAGTAGAGTTTGCCACTGCTACGAATAAACACCAGTAGAAGTAAATGAATCCAGTCATATATTTTTTCAGTTTTATTTCATTTAGAAGGTACTAAATCCATTAATAAATATGGATGCTATACTCATTATAAATGGATTGAAGAAAAGATACAAAATGTGAATAATGACACTGAGGACAAATGGATATAAGCAATTGAGAAAGTTTAGCCCAGATGTATGAGCAGGTCTGCTAATGTTTATAATTTTAAGTACTATTTTGTCCTTGTCATAGAATTTTTCAGTTGCATTCATGTGAAGTGAATGTTTCCATGCACTCTATTTTTAGAATACAATGCTTCCCCATAATAGTATTACTAATCAGAAAAGAGCCAACCATAAAACTGACGTCTATATCTGTTGACAAGAACTGTTCGACGATTAATTCAAAATAAATGTGCAGAAGCATGCATGTGCAGAAGCATGCATGTGCATTCTAGATGTAATGTTCTGGTTTGCATGATATTTATTACCATAATAGTCATGCAGACAGGTTTAAAGGTGAATACCAATGATTTAGAGTTAAACATATTACATCAATGGACTTTAAACACGATTTTTTAAAGTTATTGTTACAAGGGGTCACTGTTGTAAGGTTTTATTAAATTTTGTGGCAAGAGTGAATTTTTCAAGCCATAGTAAGTTTAAGATAGCAATGATGAAGGATAAATAAATTGTGTTTTTACAAAACACATTAGGATCAACTATGCTTATAAATATCTGTAATGAGCTGAATAAAAAAAAATTATTTTCAGTTTTTTCACAAATAGTTTAATGAATTTAAGTATTTTAATATTTAAAAAGGTCTTCAAAGTGAGACATTTAACTGTACATGGCATATTTAAATTGAAATGAACTAAAATTGAAGGAAATGTTAATCAATGTCAAAGTGTTATAAAAAGCAGGATTATAATACATAGTAAAAACTGCTACTTTATTTACTGGTGCTGTCAACTCTAAAAATTTCGCATAACATTATGTTGAATTAATTAAACAAATAAACAAAGAACTACATCTATTGAAAATAATTCTGAAAATAATATATACATAAATACATATGTTATTTTCTAAATATAGATAATTAAATTCAAAGTGAAACTATATACTCTTACCTCCGCTAGTAATTCCTTCATCAATAAAATTAACACCTTGATCAAAAGAGTCAATTATTCTTGTTCTAGGAGCATCAATCAAGTTAAATCCCAAATACTTGATTCCACAGTCAGAGTAGAAATCTGCACCAGTGTTCACTTGTCCAAACCTACCACCTTCAGCAGTATTAAGAACGTGTGTGATGCCAACAGCTTGCAGAAAGTCTTTTTTTCGAGCAGATCCTCTGAAAGTATTTAAATAAGATAAAAAAACATTTTCTAACAAAGGTTACACATGTATGCTATGTCTAAAAATACCTTCCAAAAATGCAACATTAAAAGCTAAGGTCAGCTGCACCCAATATAGGTACTTTTTAATGACCTTAAAAACAAGAATACTGTTGAAGTCTGCCTATATATAAGTAACTCAATTCATGAGGATAGTTAATTTAAAAGGTGGTGAATACTTACTCATCCCCTACAAATACATTTGGATAAACTTCATCGCAGTCCACTCCACATATCAAAGCCTTGGTCATTTCAATGAGAGGGGGTTGTAAGAACCTGGGAACCCATGTATAACCTATGACAGCTTTTGTAGGAGAATTTGTTTCATGAAGGACTCTCAACAATTCCTTTAAAGGTTCAAGACCAGATGGAGAGGCCATGCTGTTATATCACTGACAAGCCTGCACAAGATATAAAATGAATTAAAACTTAAACATAGCATACAATAATGTTAGAAATTAGGAGCAGAAAGTCAGTTATCAATAGTACCTGAACCTTTTCCCTTCAGTTGCTCAAATACTCTACTAGAGATAATTTCAAAATATATTTTATTTGAGTGGATGTGTATATAGTGCGACACAAGGGAGAAGGCAGTCAACCTTGGGTCAGTTGATTTTTCAATACGTGTGAAAACAAGTTAGGAAAGGCTGTCATATGCAAAAGCAAGAATGGCGATACCCATGGATGCTTTCCTTTTGCCAACTCGTTATCAATGCTGTCCCTTTCTGCACCAAATGATAAACTTAGAACCAGAATCTACACTAGACGCCAATTAGGAAAATGATTTGTTTACATTACCAGTCCCCTAAACTTGTTCAAAACCATGACTTGATTGCCTTCTCCCTGGAGCTGCAGAGTAATTGATGACTAGGGAATGGACTTAGATGACTATTTGCAATTGGGAGTCTTTTGTTTTGGGTCATTGTCTTGCATTTACAATGCATGGTAGATTGTTATGTTTACAGTTAGATTAGAATACAGATTGTGCTGAATAAACAGTTGATAGGTCAGAATTTGTGTGCCCTACAAGTGAAAGTATGAAGTCTTACATCGAAAATGATGACTGGGTCTAAAAACTTAGTATCAATCCAAAATTGCTATGACAAATGACTACTTTTTCAAACCCTGGTATACACTGAGTAGTCAGAAATGATTAGGCAAGTGATTGAGATATATAGTCAGCAAAATCGTTATTTTGAGGAAAATACAGGAAAACAAGAATTACATTGAAAATTTAGACACCTGGTTGAGAAGACTGAAGAAAGAGAAATAATAAATTTTGATGCAAAGCATGTGAAGCTAACATTTTCAGAAATATTAAGTTTACAAATTTTATTATGAAATCTTTTACAGAAACTTTATCATTCTTGAAAATAAAGTCGCTGAATGGTTCCTTTTAGTCTTGATCTCTACTGTATATTCTGTAGTTGTTTTGTCCTTCCCCACTTTCGAGAAAGCGAGGAAAGCCAAAACAAGCTTTTCTTATGTCTCCAATTCAAGCAATTTCTTGAGTCTCCATTATGGAAATAGTGTTGTAAGTACCCTGCACTTTTCTGATATTGGGTTTGGTTTATAGCATTGTGGCTGTTTTTGACATTCAAACACAGATTTGGAGTCAATACTGCTCAGAATTGACAATAACTGAAAACCTACTTATCTGATTGATACTTTCTGAAACAATATTTTTTGCCAATTTTTTAGTTACATCATAGTGCATTAGTATGATAAAAAAAATTGGGGTCAATGGAGAATAAAAGGAAAGTGTCATTTTATGGTGACGTCTTATTTCTGATGGCTTTATTTAAATTTCTATCACTCCATACATGACTTTATTTAACTATCAGTAAATCTGAATAAAACCAAAGATGCAAATGACGTTTTAATTTATTTCTCTTAACGAGTGAATAAACATGGAAAACCAGGTTGCTAATATGTGATTCCAAAACAGCTAGTCCCCAAATCATTTTCCAGAACTATTGAATTCCACACATTATTTCAATAAATTACCCATTAATATCAACCCGTTTAAAGTACTGCAATCTTGATTTTATGAGATACATGCGTGGTAAATAACAAAATTGGAAGATTTTTTGTAACTCGCAAAAAACATCTAAACACATTTCAGATATTTAAAGATGTGACAGCAACGAAAAAGAAAACTCCGCACAATTGACAACTATGCTAAAACGTCAAAAGCTGTTTTTCAAAAAAGGCAGGTACCTTGTTTATTCTGAAATTAATCCATTTCAGCATCTAAATTTAAGAATGAATGGTTGAGGAACGAGAAAGGACAAATAGATCGTTGGAAGGAAAGTAGAAAACAAAACGAATGTGTTTCGTTTGTTTGTTTCTCTTATTTCAGTTCAGGCACAGATACAGTGACATAAGACAAGGTAGGTAGTTGAATTTACGACGCATTGAAGCAACACAACGGTCCGGGATCAATCCCGAAGGGACGATCAGAGGATAACACCGCGTAAATTTGATCCACGGTCAGATGACGAAATTAACACCTTAGCTGGTACCCCATTCTCCAACTTCCACACCGCGCCAACGTGAGGACACTTGAGGCCACGACAAATTTAACGTGCACCAGTCCTCTTATACCCGACGGTCTTTGGTTGGACTGAGTTTTGAACTCGCAACCCTCCGGTTGATAAGCAAGTATTTGAAATACACATAGAAAGTTTTACTCACTCAAGGTAGAGAAATACACCCAGGGAGGAATTGAGCCTGCACCACCAACAGCTCGCTGGTTGCTAAAGTAGTTAGCTAATCCATTGAAGTCCCAGAAGTCTTTCCAGCCAACTGGCCCATGGATGGGGGGGTATTTCAATTAACTTCACACTGGAGCAACACAATGGGCTATTGGTGACGGTCCGGGATCAATCCCAAAGGGAAAGATCCGAGGACAACACCACGTAATTTTGAACCACGGTCAGATGACGAGGCAACACCTGAGCTGGCACCCCACTCTCCAAACTTCCACACCACGCCAACGTGAGGACATTTGAGGCCACGACGGATTTAACGTGCACCAGCCCCCTTTGTACACGACGGTGTTTGGCTGGATTCGAACTCGCAACCCTTCGGTAGCTAGTCCGTTACTCTTCCAACCGGGCCACCGCGGCCCCCCCCCCCCCCATGGATGGAGAGAAGGCACAAAACATTTTTACAAGAACTAGACTTTCTTCTGGTTAGTATTTTAATTGACGTCCCACTGGAGCAACACAACGGGCTATTGGCGACGGTTCGGGATCATACCAGAAGGGAGAGATCAAGAACAATGCCTCGTAATTTTGAACCAGTCAGATGACGAGGTTAATACATGTGCTGTCACCCGACTCTCCAAACTTCCGGTTGCTAATCCGATGTTCTCCCAACTGGGATACCGCGGCCGCCATATCTTTGAAGACTAATCAAATGTAAACCAAATAAAGAAAATTAATATTAATCTGAGTGGTAGATATTTAATTAATATCGCACTGGTGCTAAACAACGGGCTATTGGCGACTGTCCGGGATCAAACGCGAAGTAATCTGAGGGATCACACGAATATATAAATTCGGAGCAACCAGTTTTAACCTTGACTAAATGAATGCTTCCTAGGATTCTTTCAACCAATATAGATGTAATTCTGTCGTTAAATGGGAAGTGTAGGTGAAAGTAAAACATTACTCGTAAATCTTGAGGCTCAGGGGATTAGTGTTTATCATGGGTCTTAAAAGATTAAAATAAAAACAAAATTGAAATGACTTCCTCATTAGTAATTTAGTTTCTTTTGTCAAGTAGCCACTTTTTTGCTGCCACAAATGACCATTAGCGACTCTGAAATTTGTTGCTTCTGTAAAGCTGAACATAGTAGCTGCTATTTTGCACCTTCTTTCGTAACTCTTGGCACACGAAAATGCAATTTCAGCATGCCTAACAGAAAATTTCACGCCATCGTCAAAACGACGATAAATCAAATTACTTAAGTACGTTTTCTTGTCTATTAGGTTTACACTGAAAATCCCTCACGCATGCTTCACTGGAGAAAAAGGAAGAGATGGCTAAATGCTCTGTCAGTAAGATAAATTGTTAGCGTTCATTAATCTGAAATTGTTTTAAATTTGAGCAATGTTGTTCACTTAAATAGAATTTATTTCAAACGAAAACACATTCTCATGAGTACTTGATTTGAATGTTGGCAAAGATCAATCACTTCACCTAATAAAGTTGTATATAAAATGGTAGAACAAAAGAAAAGATCTTTAACCAATTGCCTCAAATGAAATCAAAGAAAACTTAATTGGGTCACTTTAATGAGTAAGGCTGACTGTTGCTGAAAATGATCTGTTACAATCACCATTCTGATCAGGAACTACAGGAGGCTGGGGATACTTAAATCGGAACCACGGAAAAAGCAAATAAAATTTCATCTCCTAAATGTACTCATAAAAAAAATTAAGTTTATATAAAATTCACCTAAACCATTTTAGTATCGATGAATCTTAGAATTGGGGGGGGGGGATAAATAGTGCTTTTAAGAGACCATGAATGATTGATACTATAATCATCTTCTCACTTGAGATACTGCTCCCTAACCATTTGGTAATAAAATTTTCAATGCATATAGTTCAGTGAGTATTCCCAAAATCATATTTCGAGAACTTTAAGAAAGTTCCTTTGTAAAAATTTCCTTATAAAACGTTTACTCATATTTTTATACATAAACGATACCTTGCAAAATAAATTATGCATTTATCTATGCACCGAAGACACTCGAATTGGATTTTAAAATTCTAACTAAAAATTTGATTTCAAGCTAATGAAATAAATTTTAAAATATTCAAGTAATGAACAGGCCTTTACTCTTTTAACCATATATATTCTTGTTTAACATATATGCTTTAAAAATGAAAGAGAAGTAGCCCCCATTCACTTTTCTCTAGAACTAAAAATAACTTATCTAAGAGACAGGAACTAGAAAATACTTTTTATTCATTCATTTTATGCCAATATACAGTAAATACTATCTAATTAAGTGTATAATGCAACGGATTAAACTTAATATTTTCAAAGAAACAGTGAAATAAAAAAGTGGGCCCTATTTTTAAAATACAAAACTAAATTTCAATGTATTTGATATTCCGTCTGAGCATTTGTGAAAATAAAAATAACACTGGTAAAAAATAATCAACTTTTCCTCACAAAAGCAGTACTTATTTTAACAGTAAATAGCTAAACAGAAAAGGGTAACTATTTTGCATATGCATTAAATCTGTACCTTGGTAGAAAGAGGGCCAATGTTCAAATTCTTTGATTTTGAGTTATGTCCACATAACTTCAATGTAATAAAAGTTAAAACAAAAGTGCCATGTCCTGTCAATACATTATGAAAGTATCAAAATATTGGAAAGTATTTATGCTGCACTAAAAATAAAAATTACTAAATCAGTGTCAAACTTTCAAAATGAACATTGGGTTCCTTTTCTACCAAGGTACATAAATAAACCTTAGCATTGGCTTACTAGAACTTTGTTATTGCCAGTACGGCCCATGGGGGCATACGGGGAATTAAAACTTTATTTAAATGTAAAATTGTTAAAATTAAGTAAATTTTTACACACATCTAATCTTAAATTCTGAATACATTGATTCAGATTTATGTTCTATTCAAAGGGAATATATTCCAATGATTTGTTTTTAAAATATCTGGAACTACAACCTATTCAATTTCTTCTTTAAACTATATTTTTAGTATTTTTAAACAAAACACCAAAATGAGATTTAAAAGCATTTAAAATAATGGCTGAAAATAAAACTATTTTATTATGTTAACAAGTTTTTAAACAAAAAAAGTACCATCTGCAGCAACATTAATGTGTTTTTAAGTTTACTAGCAATAAGTGTTATGTACACAAGAGATGAAAGTCTGATTCGGATCTCAACAATTTGAAGAAAATTCGATATCAGATAAATAAACAATACAAAGCTGAGGCATTTAAATATGGGATTTTGCATTTTTGGATGTTACTAAATTATTGCTAAATCGAAATTAATGACTTAAACCCCAAATAATCACACATAAAAAACTATTTAAATTTGAACCTCTAAAATTTACTTTAAATCATTGAAATTATACCTTAACTTATATTGAAAACTGACATTTATGGCAGCTCATCGGTTAATCTTTTTATAAACAAACAATTTTTTTTGAGGGAATGGAATAACTTTAAACATGATCAAGTGTCAGAACATGTCTTTAATTCACCACTGAATTTCAAAGCCATTTTCAAAATTATAACAAGAGAATTTAAGGCAGATGAGGTAGTTTTGTTGAATAAATATTACAACATAACTATTTGGCATACCTTAATCCAGAGATTAAATCCTTATCAGTTAAAAAACAACCAAAAACAGATATTTAATACAATGAACAAAGCTGTAATTTCAGTTTATTACAGGAAGCCAAATAATGATTATCAGGGACATAATTTTGGTCAAGATATTAAAATATATTTATAATAAAGTCAGTTTCCCAGATACAGCAGTAAATTGTCATTTTAAAAATATACATATCACACATCAAGTTATTTATATATTGCGATAGATGTTAGGGATTATATTGATATTTACAATTTGACAGTGCAATGTTACAAGGTATAATCTTGAAAGTTGTACATTATATTTTACAAGACATTTTACCAAAATACTCAGTTTTTGGTAAAAGCTGATTGCAAATATGTAACTTTTTGTTGCACTTGAACACAAATATTAGGTAACAGCAGAAAAGTTTTATAATGGAAAACATAGTATTCGTTTAAATCATTCATATACAATGCCCAAACAGCAACTAATCAAACCATTAATATTAAAAAATTAACTAATTTAACATTTTATTTAAAATACACTGCCTATAAAAATATAAAAAATAAGCAGGATAGGGATTTAAAAAATGGGTCTGTATTAATACTTGTACAAATTAACAAAGAGAACATTTAGGAATTCTTAATAAAACTGAGGGATTGTGTATAAAAATTATATAAAGAAAACACAACTTATAAAATCTTTTTAAGTACGTAAGATATACTATGCAAACAAAACTATTAATCTTTAAATATATGTTAACCCCTTCCGGTAAAATGACGAGTCTAGCTCGTCATTGGTTTTTCATGCCATACCACACAATGACGAGCTACACTCGTCATGCAACTAAAGTTACTGTTAAATATGATCCAAATCAATAATATAATTTTAATTAAATCATACTGGAAGGGGTTTAGAATAAAGACAAGTGTACAACTAAAAAATGCAGTAACACAATCAAGGCAAATTTGTGTTGAATTGTGTGTAAAAATGGATTATACTTCATATAATTGATCATATTTCCAAACCTTGAAATTAAAATAAAATGTAGATCAAATATTTTTTCCTATAAGAGTTAAGATAACAAAAAAGTATACCCCAAAAAATTCTTGTTCAAATTTTGTCACTTAGATTTAATTAATTTTTTGTGAACAGTACAAAACATTTTAGCACGAGAAAACAAAACTGGACAGAAGTAACTGAAATAAAATATCTCAAGATGGTGAGGGAAAACAACTCAAGTTTCACTTTATGCAAAAGTTGATTAAGAACACTCATTTAGTTCATACTAGTTCTTGTTAATATGTGCATAGCATTACAACTGGAGAAAATTACAATAGTACACAGCTTCCAACTTATGCACACGGCTCCAGGTATGTGAAGTTCCAAGGGATGGTTAAGTAATCTCCCAGCTACATCACTTAGCTTTACGCCGTTTGCTCTTCAGTGTCTGCTCTTTTTTGCGCTTGGTAAGAGTTTTATCCAGTAGAATTGCATTATTTAAGAGATCAGCAGCTTGTGATGCAGTAGTTTCATCTATAGCTTGGGATGCAGCTGTTTCATTGAGTACTTCCTGAAGCAAAGACTCTGGTTGGTAAATAAAGTCATTTGTTTGGTCTTCACTTGGCACCTCAGCATCATTACTTAAAGCTTCAAAAAGCTGAGTATCTTCTATGTCCATCATGTTAGGAATAAACTGCACCAGTTCATTTCCTTCAGTTAGAAAAATTAAAAACAATTAGATTTAACTTCAACTACAATATTACGCAGAAAATATAAATTGTGCTTTGAGGAAAGAGATATTTTCATTTCTACTATCATTACATTTCCTCTACTGCATGTTATTACTACTGAACAATTTAAAAAGGATTAAGGATAATCTATACTTAAATTTATGTCACAGATGTATTTATTATGATAATTTTAAGAGTCACCCTCACATAGTGACAGGCAGCATCCTCCCTGCTAAACCAGACCAGACAAGGACAAAATGAGCACACTTGTATTCGCTTTATTATAAAACCAGTTTCAAAATCTTTTTAGGCTCAATACTCCTTTGCAAAGATAATATTTTTCAGCCATCCCCTACTGGAAAACTATCTCATCCATAGTTGCCTGGATTTGTAGACTAAGTGGAAAAGAAACAATGTGAATGGAGTTGACTTAGAACAGCTATAGCTAAGCATGACATTTTTTTCCTTTTTATCAGATCGAATCATGTCATCCTCAATTATCGATGTTACACTATGCTACTCCCAGTTGTGTCCGAGGTGCATACAGGATATCAAAGTGATTACCTTATATTAGCATGAGCAAAGTTTCAATATTTGGGTTATTCAAATCGAAAGTTGTTTGATACATTGGTGGTCTGATAGCAGAGCAGCATAAACAGATGATTGTTTGATAATGTGCTTAGTGACCATCATATTTTCGAGCCTCTTAAAAAGCATCTATGGAGAGGCAGTTTACAATGAACAGTGATGTTATACAAGAGGTTACTGATTGATTCAAGCGAGCTCTCTTCTATGAAGACCAACCACCATTCTAAATGCCTATGGTGATACTTTAAAAAGTTTTTGCTCAGTTATGGCAGAACTGCCACTTTCGTTTGACATCCAAAAAATATCAAATGATACTGAAACAATTTAGACATGTGAGCAAAGAGTGCCAAGTGTGGAATAGACATTTCTAGGTTCTTAATATGAAGACATTTGAAAATTTAAGCACATGAAATTTTTTTACGAAAACTTATTTGAAAGCCAATTACATCTCAAAAAAGATAAAGTTATTCACTGATCAAGGATTAAGAACTGAATAAACAATATGTAATCACATAATACTAGGAAAATCAATGGATGATTTTCCATTGAAAAAGGGCTTTACAAGATCCATTTAAACTTTATTACTTAAGATTAAATAAAAGTTCATAAAAATGTTACTCACCTACTATATCATTAGGTTCACTTTTTATACTAATATCATCCTAAAAAAGAGAAGATATCAGTATGCAGGTTAAAAAAGGTATCAAGATGTTGTTTATGACATATTTAACCCTTTTATTTAAGGTTTTTGTAATGTAATCATTGGCTTGATTGTTTTCTTCAATAAGGCTGCAATTAACATATAAATATTTTTCAATAGTTTAAAATAGGCCATACAAAAAAATTTGTCAAGAAAAGAAAATGATTCCATGTTTAGGAATATATATTTTTTAACTAGTCAGAAAGATACAAATTGCTGAATTACAAATTAACACATGTATTAAAATTGAAAATTCTTGAACAATTTCAGATTTAGAGTTGAAAATTCAAAATAATTTATAGGTATTTAGGTTAATTTTATTTGCCTTTAACCGATATGGTAAAAGTTCAGAGATGAGAAACTTTTTAAGCAAAGTCATTTCCGATGAATTGATCCAGGTAGTTTTACAAAATCTGAGAAGTTTAAGCAGACATTCTTGAAACTGCAATTACAACATGTAGCTTTTAATTGGAGCAGTATGTTGTTTTAAAAACTGAAACAAATGACAGTGCATAAGCAAGGAAGTTTAAAATAGGCAGTTTTTCAGTTAGCACATCTTGCAATTATTTCAATTTACATTTCTATGAAAGATTGAAATGTACTGTTTTAAATTCCATTGTGGCAAGAATCGGCAATAACCCATACTATTTTTCATTCCTCAACTTTCTTTTTTGATGAGGGTGGGAGAGATCCCTAGGAGTTGCTACCCTTGGGGCCTGATAACTGCATAGTAAAGAGCTTTTTTTTGCAATCTATTTCAAAGTCATAACTGGAGTAACTTCAATAGCAAAAATTTATATTTTAGCAAACACAATTCAGAGCCTAATAAAAACAAAATATGATAAACTAATGTGCTTGAATCCTGAGAGAAACTAAAATTATCAAACAAAGCAAGACATTTAAAAACCTACTTACAGGTAGTTGATTCGTGAAAGAATCACAATTTAGCACTTCATCAGTACTGAAAAGCTACAAAACAAAAAATTAAAGTATATAAATGAGGTCACAAATTTTTTAAAGCAAAACTTCAAATCTTACATTTTAATCAGTCCCAAAACAATTAAATTTATTGTAAGCATTGTTGTATTTCTTAAGTTGAATACTCTACTTAAAAACCATAGGCCACGGGGAGACATTGAGTGGTCGTTTTATGCGTTAGGTATTTTGATTTCCACTGATTGAAATATAACTTATCACAAAACACTATTTATGAGCAAACCTAAATTCCCCAATCGACTCTTAAGTCATTGAGCTACTGGCAGCATTAAAAATTTAAGGTCTGACCTTCTACAAGAATTATGTAATTTGCAAACACCATTTTTGCATGCTGAAAATATTATTTTAAAATCACTAAAGGAGTATAATCCGAAATTGAGAGATCTCCGATTCAAGACTGTTCAATGCTCAGGAACACATTGTTGCGAAAGCATGATGGAATTTGTAAACATATTTCTCAAAAACAGAATAATGCAATAAAAGTATAAGCTTTTTTGGTTTTAAATTCAGATATTTACTAATTCTAAGTCAGATAAATGAGCTATCATTACTTATAAAATCTGAATCCTAACTATAACTTCAATATCGCATTCTGTGAGATGTTAAAATTTACAACCCTAAGGTGTTTACAAATCAATTTAAGTGTACTAACTCTTGAAATGCTAAAGTTAAAAACAAATCCCACTCTGAAAGACATGACTCCATTATTAAATGGTAAATGTGTGTGCATAGTATAAAACAGTATATATAACGAAAAGTTTTGGAACACTAATTAAGTAAAAAAATTAATGATTTTCATGCAATCAGATTCTTTAAAAAATAAATTACCTTTAAAAATTAAAAGAAACAGGGTAATTTCAGCCTTTAAAGATAGTTAAAACTGCAATTTGGTTTCAGAAATAAATGCATTGAGATCAAAATAAATAAAATTCAGTATGAGATTTACTTGATCCATACATAATTTTATAAATTTTGTCAATTAAAACCCAAACTTCAAACTAAAAAAATGAAAGACGTCAATTATTTAATTAGTGTTCCATAGAAGTTCTACCTGAGGGTCAAGAGTCCAACAATTCTGTAAGCCACATACCCCTAGAAGACTTTGGACATCCATATTCCAAGGATTTGAAGACAACCTATCTTGTGTGAAATTCAGTTTCTCATCAACAGAAAGCAAATGGTTTGAAAGAACATTTCTAAAAATAAATACTGAGATTATATTTTTATTTTAAACATCTATTTTTCAACTTAGAAAATAATAGTTCACAGCAATTATATTTAATATACATTGTAAGAACAAAGGAAATACAATTTAACTGGTACTTATAAAATAAGTTAGATTTACACTTGAAAAAAAAAAGGTTGCAACAAAAGGTATGGACAAAAGTTAATAAGATTGTCTGATGCATTTTTAAAAATCTTTAGCTAATTTCTAATATACTCTACTCTCAGTACGATAATAAACACATGAATTACCAACTTACTTTACTAAGCCAGTACTTACTTAGCTAATGTAGTATCATTTGCTGTCAGTTGGTAATTGTGCTCATTGTGTGTGACATTTCTTTTAGGCGTCAGTTGTCCAGTAACACTTTTTTTCGCCTGTTTGCTTTTCTCTTTAGGACTCACATTATCTTCATCTGCAACTATTATTTTAGGAGTGTTCAGAGACACAGAAGAAATGAGCTGATCATCGAAGTCATCCTTTGAAAGAGAGTAAGAAGTACTAGGCAGATCACTGAGAGCTATGTCATTAAAATAATCCATATGTGTGATATCAGCATCAGAAGTGATATCTGTGTTACAAATGTTTTCATCACCAGAGTTTCCTACACCTTTATTCGCAGGGATGGAGCTAGTTTTACTGACAGTACTGTCAGAAGGAACTGAGATGACATTGGAAATGTTCCTATCAACCCCAGGGATTGAGATGACATTGTTGATGATGCTGTCATCAGGGATGGATATGACATTACTGCCATCATCTGGGATGGATATGACATTACAGATTGTTCCATTCTCAGGTATTGAAATAACATTCATGTTATCGTTATTTGCTGATACAGTAATGTAGTCCAGAGGTATACCTAAAATTGATTCACTGACATCTGCATCAACATTCGGTGCCCTGCAAGATAAATGATTAAGATAACTACTTTCATGTTAACTACAAAAACATAAATGCTACTGAAAAATGTAAAGGAAAACATTAAGGTTAAACATAACTTTTAATATATGAAAATTAATAAAGCTAAGATTTAAACGCTAATAGATATAAGAGAGAACAGATACAATTCAAACATTTGAATATAAAATGACAGAATAGGAAGGACTATTTAATTTAATATTTTAAACAAAACTAAAGTGATGGCTACGTTATCTGAGTATTTTGATGGATTTGAAACATTCTGGTTCATTAAATTATTTGCATGTATGGTTTTACATCCATTTAAAAAACAATGTTGGCTCTTTGAATTGCAATTTTATTTAATTTCTGCAATACACAAACATATACCAGAGCTAAAATTTAATATTGTGAGCTTTAAATTCCCTAGTTATCACATGGCACAAAATTTTACCCTTAACTATGTAATGTAACCCTTTTATACAAAAACCTTGGGAATTCAAAAATATACTGGCTTTTACAAATCATTTTTTATATTTAATGTTTCAACTTTTCTGGTCATGGAAACACAGAAATAATATTTATACCTAAAAGCCTTCAAATGAAATATAATACATTCCTGGAAATATTTATACAGAACCATATCAAATCATCATATTTATCAGCAAAACATTTTTAATTAACAAAATATGTTTTAATGATTTTAATTCAATAAGTAATATGCATCAATGAAGTGTTTTGTTTTATCTCTTATCTAACCATATTTGTTGTATGTCTTTTTCTTGCATTTTTTGGATAAGTTATTTTTTGTTCTCTGCAATTGGATATTTTTTGAAGAGAAGCTACAATTAAATAAAGAGAAAATATTAACAAATACTTAGCAAAAATATTTTAATCTGAATAAATTTAAAAATATTATCAGTTCTCTGGAAAAGAAATACTGCTAGAATAAATACCACAGGAACTTTGTTAAAAATACCTTGGTGTGAGAGCTTCTAGAATATTTAATGGTTCAATAGGGATTTCTGGACTGTTAGGAGTTATTTCCAGAGATTGGTTTTCTATGCTATCAGTAGATTCTGCTCGATTAGTGGGAGAATTTAAAAATTGACAAGTTGGATTTTGAGGGTCTTCTTGATCACCATCAGTAACTTCATGTATGACTGGACCAAGAGGACTAACAATTCCTTCCGGGACCTAGTAATAAGAACAATTTATAAAATGGATGTTTACTAAACTGAACATCTGAATCATAAAACCATTAAATACAATGTTACAAAAAAATTAGGATTTCTAGAAATTGAAAGTACCCTCAAAGCAAGGTTTACAGTTTTTTATGTATTGGGCATAAATGTAATAGAAAATATGGTTAAAACAGGCTGTTTTTGTAGCACTGCCAGAGGCAATCATTTGGATAGTGTCTAAATACAGGGAATTCCATAAATAATGTAGTAAACAATACATAAAAATAATTTAACTTTAAATGTTTTATTTCAAAGTTACTCCAAAACAAAATGGGGCTTTTACATAAAAACACCCTGTACTAGAGTTAATCATACAAAATGAGCACATCAGCTATGACTGATGTATCATATTTAATGAAAATCAGTTTCTAAATAGATCATATATTCTAATCAGCAACTGTAATATTAGGTTTCAGAAATGTATATATTGTTCATCCACTGACAATAAAAGTTGGAGGTCAGAAATGTAGAATTGTTTAGCATGAAAGTGGGTTGTTTCTAAGCCAATATTTGAATAAATCATTGACTTAAAATTTGTACATGGTTACAGTCTTCAAAAAAATGTCTTAGGAAAAGTCAGAATAAAATTTAATAGCCATCATAGCTGAATCTGAGATTGACAAAGCATATTGACAAAAAAACATAAGTTTGTTTATTTGCTTTAGATTTCAAATTGTGATGGAATCTAAAAATGGAAAGACAATACTGAAGATAACTGTGTTCATTCATTGATGAAGAAAAATAAACATTCAAAAAATCAGTTCTGGAAAACTCAATTTTTATATTTAAAAAACCTACTACCAGCAGTGGAAAAGGGTTAAATTGGCTGATGCATAAATAAAAATTGTCAAATAAATTTTCTTTATGGTTCTTCAAACAGACTAGGTTAATTGAAAAATACTTATACAAAACTTACAATGATGCAATCTGAATTATTTTTTCTCAAAACATCAATGGTTCTTGAAACTTGAGACGAACTAGCTTTAGACGCAGGGCTATTATGAAGCATTCGTGTTATTTTTCTCTGTACGCCAATATTTTGGTTACTTCTTTGGACGATTGACACCAGAAATTGGATGACCTAAAATGAATATTTTCATAAAAGTTGACATAAAAACATTTGTAATAGCAAAGGAAAATAAATAGTATCAAGAACATTTAATATTTATAGTTACAACTTATTTTGACATAAAAAAAGCAGATTTTGAAATTTAATTTGCAACATGCAGTCATAAGCAAAAACTTTAACGCTGCTCAAAATTATTGTATGCTAAACATTTATATTATGGAACTCATAATTTTTTCACTAATCCATAAAAAGCATGAATTTGTTTTATTAAATGTTGTTGGGTTGATTTGTAAATATTAATTGTTTTGTCTGTAATTTTTTGACTGTATATATTATGTTGCCTTTGCGCCACCTTTTGGGCGCTTGGTAGTTTTTCTCACGGGTTAACCGTGAGAAGGAATGTAAGTCCCCGTTGAGGGGAAAGCGCTCATTAGTATCGGCGTATTTGGCAGTCTTTGATGTCTGACCGTTTGGCCCCTTTCGTCGGGGTGGAGTGTTCACTTGGAGGAGGGGGATTTTGATGGATGACCTCTTGGGGCAGGTGGGCTTATCTTTTACGGGGTTTACCGTTGATCAGGGTTGATGGATAGGGCGGTTCTTCAGAAGTCGAAGTACGAAAAATAGTCGTACACCCCTACAAGGAGGACGCACTGGATTTTTGGACTCTGCGGGGAAGACGATCGGAAGAGGAGAAAGCGGCGAAGAACGGATTGCCCTGACGAGTTTACCCGGCGACCTGGCGGTCTAGCGGAGTTGAATTCATCTCGACAACCACGCTCCTCCATGGATAGAGGCCTGCTACGAGATTTGAGAGGATTCAGAAGTTCCATGTCTGACGCCCGGCGTACCGAAACCCCACACCATTTTCCTGAGATCTTTTGCCGAGGGTGAGTCCATCTGTTCCTCGGGTTGTGTCATTGGTCCCCATCTCCTCCTGAACCTTTTGTCTTTTGTATTGTGTCAAATCATTATTTGTAAAGAGTGATGTTTTCTGTGTCTTGTCGGGGGCCCCTCTCGTTCAATTGTTAATCAGCACTTTGTTTACCCTTAAATTTTAATTTAATAAATTTTCTAATGTAATTTTTAAAGAACTGTGTATAGATATTTTATTGTTCCTACGGAGGCAATTCACGGTTCAAAGTAAATTATCAACTATACGATCCAAGCTAATTTTCAACACAACAAATGGTGCCGTGACCAGTGCCTCCTGTGAGCAATGGAGTATCTGTTTAGTGCAATGTTTAACGTTTGACAGAGTTCTTATAATTGGGAATCATCCCAATTGATAAAATTTCTGATGATACGTTTCCAGAGTAATATTTGACATTTTGAATTGTATTTGTGTTTGCTGGTTTTGAAGTGTATATGCGACATCGTTTTTACTTTGTTTATGTGTAAATCAGTGTGAGAGGGTGCAAAAATGACACAGCCTTTTGAAACCCCGACGGTATTTGTCCCATCCGCACTTAACGTTATGCATTTAAGTATTCTTCCAAAGTTTGGCGGACGACCCGAAGACATTTCTGTCGAAGAATTTCTGGTTCGAGTAAAAGAGGCCGCAGAGCAATGGATTTGGAGTGATTCAGATCGAATTTTTGCTATAAAACATAGTCTTTATGGGGAAGCTAGAGAATATGTCAGCGAGTTGGAAGGCATTCAAACTGTTGAATCCTTAACTCGGGTTCTCGAGGATGCTTTTGGGGCTAAAAGGACTCAACAGCAAATTTTATTCGAATTTATGGCTTTTCGCCAACCTTCACATGTGTCGGTTGACCGGTTTATTGCAAAGGCAACACATATGTCGCACAATTTGAATTATGGAAAGGGGTTAGACCAGGTTACTCTGCGTGATTATCAGAAGCAAATGCTCTTCAACATGTTAATGACGAATTTGAAACCCGAAATTTTACGGGGAGTTATTGTGAAAGATCCATTGAACGTCGAGGATATTAAAACCTATGCGACAATGGAGGAGAGAGCTATAAATGCTTGTAGGTCAGTAAATACAAACCCTTTTTTAACCAAAAGTCAGGAAACAGCGCCCCAAGTTTTTGCAATGCAGCAAATAGCGGAAAGTACTCAGGAGCAAGCACTCAGCAGTGTTTTGAAAGATTTATCTGAGCAGATTGCAGGGTTTTCTGAAAGATTACAGAACCTGGAAATAAAACGAATTAAGGAAACAGAGTCGGGGAGAGAGGGGGTCGGTCAGAGAAGACGATGTTTTAAGTGTGGGCAATTCGGTCATTTTAAGAGGGATTGCCGTGTAAATGTTACAATGCAGGGTAGACTGAATAATTCATCCAGACAACCTCCCAGAAATTTTAAACTAAGAAAGAGTGTCTTGGATAACTCGGGTGATCTGAAGGTAGAAAGCCCCAGAAAACAGAATTTTTCTCTATTTTCATGTGGTGAACACAAAAGGTTACCAATAATTGAGGTAGAGATTAAACAAAGAGTTTTCACAGCTTTAATTGATTCGGGAGCGAGTATAAACCTTATGCCTAGGGAGTGTTTGGACAGTAATCAGAAAACTCGACAGTGTAGTGCATGTATTTCTACCATAGCTAACAAATCTATAAATTTAAAGCAACAACTAGATTTAAACGTTAAAATTGCTGACCAAAAAATAAGTACTTTATTTTATATCACTGAAACACCTATTTCAGAAAATTTTGATATTATTTTGGGCATGAAATTTTTAGAACAATGCGGAGGAAGTTTAGATTTCAAGAAAAAATGTTTCGCATTAGGAGAACATTCCATTCCTTGGCGTCTCTCGCAGGGAGACAGCATGGCGTTTGTGGAACAGGAAGGAACCAACAAAATTGGTAACTGTTTTGGCTACGTTAATAGATCTGTAACTTTACCCCCCTTTTCACAAACATTAGTCAGAGTAAATTTAAAGGGTAAATTGGGATCCGATCTGTTCCTAGCAGAACCTTGCCAAGAATTTGGATCTAACGATTATTGGGTTGCTCGAATTGTGCATAAAAGTGTAATTAGAGAAAATGTACCAATTTTGATCCTAAACCCTTCAGATGAAATAATAGAGATTAGAAAGCATAAAAAATTGATTTCATGTGAAAATTTGGTTGTTGAAAATAATGAGGACGTATTTCATATCGACTCAGACGAACATTACGGTGAGTGTAATGAGGCTGATTTAAAATGGACGGGGAAGTTCAACTTAGAACACCTAGATGAGCAGACGAAGAGTAAATTGATTGGGAAAAATCACAAGGCATTTGCGACTTCAGTTCAGGATCTTCCTGGCTGTGACCCCCTATTACATAGAGTTGATTTATCGGACGATATTCCTGTCAGACGAAGACAGTACCTTATAACCTAAAAGGGGAAATGACAGAACAAATAAATACATTATTACAGGCCGGAATTTTGGAACCTTCAGTTAGCGCTTTTTCAGCACCAGTTCTATTGGTAAAAAAGTCCTCAGGCGAATTTAGATTAGTCACCGATTTTAGAGAATTAAACAAAAAGGTAGTTCCTGACTCTTATCCAATCCCGAATATTAATGAGGTGGTGGACGATTTGGAGGGTAGTCGATACTTTTCCACATTGGATTTAACGAGTGGATTTTTTCAATAGATGGTTCATCCCGAAGATAAACATAAATTAGCCATAATTACTGAACAAGGTTTATTTCAGTTCACGCGCACACCTTTTGGTTTAAGTACCAGTGCGAATTCCTTTCAAAGACTCATGAAAATAGCATTATCAGGTTTGGAAGTATTGAAAATAGGATGTTATATTGACGACATTATAATAGCAAGTAAATGTATTCCTTCACATTTAGATAAATTGCAAATGGTATTTGACAGATTACAAGCTCATAACCTCAAACTTAAACCGCAAAAGTGCACTTTCTTAACGGAAGAAATTAACTATTTAGGGTTTACAATTACCAAAGGAAAGGTTTTTCCTGATCCCAAAAATGTGGAAGCTGTTCAAAACTGCAAGATTCCTTCCTCGCGTAAACAGGTGCGTAGCTTTTTGGGTTGTATTAATTACTATCGAAAGTTTATACCGGACATAAGCCAACGTTCTTTTCACTTAACAAATTTGACCAAAGAGAAGGAGAGGTTTGTTTGGAATTCGGAGGCAGAGAAGGAATTTTTGGATTTGAGGGACTGTTTGGTTAATCAACCTTGTCTAAAATTACCTGATATGAAGGAAGATTTTCATTTATTCACAGATGCTAGTAACATAGCTATTGGAGCGGTTTTGTGCCAATTAGATAACAATGATTTTCCCAAACCTGTAGCTTATGCAAGTAGGAAATTAAAAGATGCAGAGGTTCGTTATTCAGTCACGGAACGAGAAGCTTTGGCCGTAGTGCACTTCACAAACTATTTCAAGCAATATCTCTTGGGAAGAAAATTCTTTGTTTACACAGATCATGCCCCCTTAACTTCAACTTGGAAATTTAAAGACTCCTTTCACCGTGTAGCCCGTTGGTCGATGTCATTGTCCCAATTTAATTACGAGATTAAGTACATTAAAGGAAAATCGAATACTATTAGTGACTTTTTGTCCAGACCTTTGGGTAGAACGGAGCGCCCAATTAAACAAGTAATGTTTAACGAAGTTGCACAGGAATGTGAAATAATCTGTCAAGAAATGGAAATTGAACAGTTAGAGCAGGCTCAATTAAGAGATTCGAAATGCAGAAAAATAAGAGATGATCTTCAGGAACAAAAAACAACCTACCCCAAATACGTTAAATTTTTTGATCAGAATAATGTGTTGATGTGCACAGATTCCAGGGAAAAAAATGATAGCAGGAAACCGAAATTAGTTATTCCTCAAGAATTAATTCCTAAGGTACTTACGTTATGCCATGATTCACCAATGGCTTGTCATCAGGGAATTAAGAAAACCTTAAATCGAATCAGGAAACTATATTATTTCCCGGGAATGTACGCTCAAACAATGAACTATGTAAAATCTTGCCATGAGTGTATGACTAGGAGAGCTCATAAACCCAAACATCTAGCTAATTTGCAAAGAATACCGATTCCCGACGGTCCTTTTGAAAGGGTTGCTTTTGACATTGTAGGGCCTTTGCCTATAACAGAAAAGGGAAATAAGTATATAATTACGTTTACGGATTATTTTACTCGTTGGTTTGAGGCTTTTCCTGTAGTAGATACAACTAGTGATATGGTAGCTGAAATATTACTGCAATTCATAGCTCGATACGGAACACCTCAGGTGCTAGTGTCAGATAGAGGAGTTAACCTGCTAAGTGCTACTATGCAAAAAATATACAAGTCGTTGGGTATTAAAAAGATTGATACCACTGCTTGGAGGCCACAATCAAACGGATGTGTGGAGAGAGCTCATGCGACTTTGGGGAACGCACTTAGTTTCCTGGTTAACTCACAGCATAATGATTGGGATACAAAGCTCCCTTTTGCATTGCTTGCCTATCGGACGGTGGAGCATCAGGCTACGAACTTTACACCTGCCTTTTTAACATTTGGAAGGGAATTCGATTTGCCTAACCAATTCTTAAAACAGGCACAGACCTTTTCTTATGCTGACCATATTGAATATGCAGACCAACTTCTACAAAGTTTCAGAGATACGTTTAAGCAAGTTAGAAATAATTTAACTAAGGCAGCTGAACAGCAGGAAACCAGTCGAGGAAAGATTGCTAATAGTGAAATCTTCAAAGTGGGTGACCTGGTTTACTGGTACAACCCAGCGGTAAAAGCAGGGCTTTCCAGAAAATTTGCAAGGCCCAATGAGGGGAAATTTACTGTTTCTAGGGTTTTCTCTCCTGTATCAGTGGAGATTCAGCATCTCAAAAAATCCAATTATAAGAGGGTTGTGCATATAGAGAACTTGAGCCTGGCTGTAAATAGGAGAAACCATTTGAAAAATCAGGAATCGCAGAAATCAGGGGAAGATACGCTTATCCCACAGGAACAGTTGGATGAACAGAGGGAGGTGAATAATGGCAGTAGACATGTGTCCCTTTTTGCACCTGGTTCAGACTGCAGAAATTTCCCTGGTTTGTGGGGAAAATGGGTTGCACCAAGAATGCATAACCATGGTTACAATTTAAGGCCACGCTCAAATGGAAGAGTGGTGTTGCCTTAATGCGTTCAAATGCAGACATATTTAAATTATACAAGATTCAGAAGGGTGTAATAATGAATCCTATGATTTGGTGGAATTGTATAAGGTTTGATTTTAATAATTGTTTATTTATGTGTCGGTATAATGTACTGTATGTATACAAATTTCAGTTTCATATTCATGGCGATTGATTCTATTACATAGTATGTTTGTATCTTATTTTAACCTTGAGTATGGAAATAATTGATTACTGAATATGATTATACTTTAGGGAGGACAATTTGTCCGTTATTGTGAATAAATTTAAAGGCAGAAAATATACAGACTTATTGTGAGTTGCCAATTATAAGGATGCACATCTTGTAGAATAAGTTATAATTTGGTTTGTCATTTTGTGTAAATCTTGCTCTCCAGTTACTGGTATCACAGAATAGGGCATAAGCACATAAGGATAACGTTTGCGCAGTAAGTTACTGAGATTTCTGTCTTGCAGTACTTAAAAGGATTCACACACACAAGAAAAAATTTTGTACAAAAATTTTATTTATACAGGGGGGGTATTGTTGGGTTGATTTGTAAATATTAATTGTTTTGTCTGTAATTTTTTGACTGTATATATTATGTTGCCTTTGCGCCACCTTTTGGGCGCTTGGTAGTTTTTCTCACGGGTTAACCGTGAGAAGGAATGTAAGTCCCCGTTGAGGGGAAAGCGCTCATTAGTATCGGCGTATTTGGCAGTCTTTGATGTCTGACCGTTTGGCCCCTTTCGTCGGGGTGGAGTGTTCACTTGGAGGAGGGGGATTTTGATGGAGGGGAATTTCGATTCTACGCCAATTTGAAATGTTAAGACATTTTAAGTTCTCAGTTTTATCTAAATCTTTAGAATCTAAAACTTGAGTTTCACTTTCCGATTTTACTTTTATATTTTCATTTGATTGATAAATAGGAATATTAGAATTAAGATCGAAAGAAACGTACTCAAAGTTTTTACCAAATAGTACATCAACAGCTTTCTTACTTTCGTCGATATGAACATGGACTGTTTCAACTATTCTCTTTTCATTTGGTATATATATTCTGTAACCTTTAGTTTTCAAACCATATCCTGTCAAAATACCAAGTTTTGCTCTGGGTTGTAATTTATTTCTCTGTATTTTAGGAATATGAACATATGCCAAAGAGCCAAAAATTCTAAAATGTTTTACTGATGGTTTGAAACCAGTCCATATTTCGTTAGGAGATATACCCTCAGTTAATTTGTGTTCGCATCTATTTTTAGTATGAATAAATGCTAAAAGTGCTTCTGACCAAAATTGTGGTTGTAAACCACTGTCTTGAAGCATAGCTCTGACACAATCCATGGCTGTTCTATTGAACCTTTCTGCAATGCCATTTTGTTCAGGGGTATAAGTTGAAGTTCTTTCGATTTTTATTCCTAGATCATTTAAAAACTTTTTAAATTCTTTGTGACAAAATTCTAAACCATTGTCAGTTCGGACACATTTTAACTTAACATTTAGCTGTCTTTCAGCTTTAACCAAGTATTTTTTAAAGTAATCAAAAACTTCATTCTTATTTCGAATAATATAAATAGTTACTTTTCGTGAAAAATCATCAATAATAGATAAAAAGTATTTGTTTCCACCTAGAGAGTTAACTGGAGCAGGACCCCACAAATCCATATGGATCCTTTCCAAAACATTTTTAGTTTTCCTTTCGTACATATAGTTTCTTTTTAAGGATATTCTAGTGGATTTAGCAATAGCACAAATCTTACATTTTTTATCTATATTCTTACAATTAAGTTTTTCAATTCCTTTTACACAATTAATTTTACTCATATTTTCAATTAAGGGCATGTTAACATGACAAAACCTACGGTGGGCTTTTTCTAGATCTAAACCAGTTACATATGTATAATTTTTAATCTTGGGATAACCTTTCAAGATATACAATTTTCCAATTCTGGGAACAGTAAACAAATATTTATTATAACTATTATAAATAATCATTTTGTTATTTCCCCATTTAATTTGGTTTCCCACAAGGTCAATACGAGCACCACTAATTAAATTTCTTCTCATATTAGGCGAGTATAACACATCTTTTAAAGTTATATCATAATTTCTGTTTCTATCTAAAACTGTAAATTGAATATCACCCATACCTAATACTTCCGAGGTGCTGTCCTTGTCTCCGACTAGGATCTTCTGTGGTGGTAGTTTTCTGAATGTCGTAAACATATCACGTTCTTTACAGAAGTGAGCAGTTGCAGCAGAATCAATGAGAAATTCCCTCGGTCTTTCATTTGGAAAATTTGAAACTGCATAGGCACGTTGAAGATCAGTTTTTGGATTGTCCTCCATATAAAATAATTCACCACCAGGTTTCTGCCGATTGCATTTCTTGAAGCACTTCGATTCGTAATGTCCCGACTTTTTGCAGTAGTTGCAGAATGGTCGCGGCCCCATACGACAAACTGTCGACTTTTTTTGGGCTTGAAGGAATTAATTCAGGGTCCAGTACGCATCTGCTGTGATCAGGAGTAGACGCCCGTGTCTCCTTGTATTTAGATGACTTGTTTCTTGTAGCATAAGCATCGGCCACGATACTTAATTTTGTGCCTTCGTCTTTCCGCTTCAGCTCGATTCGGCTGGATTCTGTTATTAAATGTTTAGACAAATTGTCTAGCGTGAACTCGTTGTCATCCATCCTGTATAGCAATTGTACCAGATTATCGTATTCGTGAGGCAAATGTCTTATTAGTTGAAAGCAAACTAAGAGGTCTGGGATTTCGAATCCACCTTCTTTTATCTGTAACAGCTTCTCATGCACTCGTTTGCAGAAGAGTCCAATGGATTCGTCCTCCGGCTGGTAGCGGATTGAAAAGAACTCGTCCACAAGGCCTGCCAATCGTGCTCTAGATGCTGGTTCAAAGTTGGTCTTTAATATATCCCAGGCTTCCTTACCATCCTCAGTAGATGAAATTAAGACTTGATATTTTCTGTCTATGCCCTGGTAGATAGTTGTGTATGTCCTCTGTTTCCTATAACGATAGTCTCTTTTTTCTTGTTCTGGAGCATCTTCCAATAATAGAGGTTCCGTTTTAGTGATAAATTCCCAGCAGTTCCGGTCCATTAGCAATATCTTCATGTCCGTCTTCCACGTGGCATAGTTGAAATCCGATAACTTCGGGAAGGAAAACATGGACATTTCTTGAATACCCATCATACTGGATACCGGTAGTGGCAGAATTCAGGTTCAGCTTAAGGTCTGAGGCCCATAACCAATTGTTGGGTTTTATCGATTGAAGACAGAGTTTTTATACATTAAAAATAAATTTTATTACGTGACCAAGTCTTATGGTTTAAAAACATACAAGAAGTCTGATCAGATCATGATCCCCAATCTTATCACTTATATACATTCAAAGATTTACATATTCTTCTATATTGATGTGCCCCACACGGCACTATAATTGGAGGTTTGAGACCGATTCCAACAACCTCTTGGGGCAGGTGGGCTTATCTTTTACGGGGTTTACCGTTGATCAGGGTTGATGGATTGGGCGGTTCTTCAGAAGTCGAAGTACGAAAAATAGTCGTACACCCCTACAAGGAGGACGCACTGGATTTTTGGACTCTGCGGGGAAGACGATCGGAAGAGGAGAAAGCGGCGAAGAACGGATTGCCCTGACGAGTTTACCCGGCGACCTGGCGGTCTAGCGGAGTTGAATTCATCTCGACAACCACGCTCCTCCATGGATAGAGGCCTGCTACGAGATTTGAGAGGATTCAGAAGTTCCATGTCTGACGCCCGGCGTACCGAAACCCCACACCATTTTCCTGAGATCTTTTGCCGAGGGTGAGTCCATCTGTTCCTCGGGTTGTGTCATTGGTCCCCATCTCCTCCTGAACCTTTTGTCTTTTGTATTGTGTCAAATCATTATTTGTAAAGAGTGATGTTTTCTGTGTCTTGTCGGGGGCCCCTCTCGTTCAATTGTTAATCAGCACTTTGTTTACCCTTAAATTTTAATTTAATAAATTTTCTAATGTAATTTTTAAAGAACTGTGTATAGATATTTTATTGTTCCTACGGAGGCAATTCACGGTTCAAAGTAAATTATCAACTATACGATCCAAGCTAATTTTCAACACAACAATGTTTCACATAACATATATGCAATTATAATATTTTATCAAACTTCTATTAAGTTAAAAAACAAATTTAAGAATAACTACGTAACTATTAAGTACAATCATGGTTAAAATAGAAGTACCAAACTTATGGAAAAGAAGCATTTAAGACTTAAGGGAGATTCTCTTTTCACTCAAATTACTGCTTTTGGGAGATTTTTATTAATGAAACTATGCAATCATATAATTTCAAACCTTTAATATCTATTTATTATCACTTCAGGTATTTACAAAATTTGTTAATCACTTTCATGAGCAATCACACAGGCTTACCATCCTCAACCATGATGCTGTGCAAAGTTCAGTGGTCACTGGTTGGCATGACTTCTCAACTTCCAATAATCGAAACAAAAAATAAATGGCATTTAACTTCATACACATGTAGCTATTGTTTGATGAACCAGAAATTTTCTTTTCAATACTTGAGGAAATGGTGACTGGTCGAATCCAAATCATTGATTTAGCTAAGAAAATTGAATTTTTTGCTATAAAAATATAAAAAAGCAGCATTCTTTTTCTGGTTCATTAAAATAATATTTGCTCTACATGATGTAAAAATTTCAAGTTGATTAATCAATAGTTTTAAAGACATCATGCCAACCACTTGCGAAAAAACTGTTCCAAGAAAATGCATTTTAAGTTTCAGTGCAGTTAACAGAAGCGTATTCAGCACTTGTAGTATTTTCCTGCTTATTTGCTATACGAGTGCCATATAGGGCTGTAGATAACTATGATCTTTCAATAACAAATTGTTGCAAATCAGATTTATAGAATTTACATCATCATGAAGAGGCACTCTCCAAATTCTACATCTGTGCACCAGGTCTGTTAATGGCTGGGCCAATTTTGCAAATTTAGCACATGTTCTTAAAACCCTAAAGAATAAAATTACGTGCAAAATACAAAACCTATTTTTTTTTTGCAGAAAAAAGAATATCCTTCCTTTAGACAGAAGATAACATGATAATTTTCTGATGAATTTAACATTAGTAACAGTTTAGACAAAGGAATAGAAAAAGTATAAATATATTTTGGGTTTAATTCCCCATTGCAAATACAGCTAAATGAATCAGATGAATTTGTGTAATTTCCCCCTATTAGGTTCCATACATTGTCAGTGCACCCACTAATTCGCTTGATTATCTGAAAGAACACAACAGCAGTAAAATATGTAAAATAAAATAGTATCCTGAAAGTTTAAAGAGGTGTAATAATAAAATCAGAATATTGTTTTGAAAAATTAATCAACAAAACATTAATATACAAAATATTTCCTATGGGTACTTGAAAATAATTTTTTTCTAAATGTTATTTGGCATAAAGCAAAACAGCCTTTAGCTTTAGAAGTAAAATGAAAATGCATTTTCTTTCTGAGGAGTCTACAATGGGTTATCAAATTAATAACAACCAGTGCAAAAAAAAGGTAATTCCTAAGGTTGTGGGTAAAATTAAAACCACAATTTTGAGGACTTTGCATCAAATTCTGTTCATTTAATTTGTTCAATGAAAGTACACTTTAAAAAGTCTGATCAAGAACCTTCACTTTTTTGTCATTCAGGAATTTGTTACTTTTTCAGGCTTATGACAGATCCAGTACCTTGATGCACTAATCCTCCCTCAGTGTTCCTTCCACAATGTACAGGCAGCCAGTGCTTTGCCAACTGAGGACCGTCTGGATCATAAGAGGATGCTTCACTGAAAATCAGCTTCTTGACATTAAATGAATTATTAAATCAGCTCTTGAAATTAAATGAATTATTACTACTTATAAATGCATTTCACTTGAGGAATCTCAAAACACCTTCTTTCAGTCTTCCGATTGCACATTTTGTTCTTTGTCCAATTATAACCATTTTTCATAACTTCTAAATGAGCAGTGGCTTTTTTGCAGGTCAGTGACATGAGAACCTCGTCCTTTCATGTCATCAAGTGGTCATTGGAGATATCCTACATCATTTTTGGGAGAAATCTGAAACCTTTGTTTTCCATGCAAAATATCCGATTTTTTTTATCCAATTTATCCTACAGGGTAGTAATTTTTGGCCCCATCTCTTCAAACGCTTTGGTGTGAAATTAATTTTTGCATCAAGTTTATTCTTCATACGGACCACTGATGCTCAGGAAACATTGGAAATTAATGAATCACAAGCACTGTGAGAATGTTTGGTATTCAACACAGAAGTGTTTTAATTTTTGAAATTTTTGTTGGAGAATTAGCTTTGATCTTGCTCATGATGAAAATCCATTCCATCAAGAACGGTATAAAAAATCATAATGTAACACCATAAAACATTTAATAACCATACAGAAATAATAGCATAAACCACTACAAAAGCAATTCCAATTCTCAAATAACTTCAATAAACACAATTAAACAATGTGGCTATCAGGCTGTGACTGCAAGCATTAACACAAGATGGCAGCTATATGACAAGTTGGAAATCAACAGTGTTGCCAACTATTTATTTGAAAAATTTTAACGTGTCAAAAACAAAACGATTTTAATGTAATCATGTTTTCTTCAATAATAACTGATTGAAATGTAAAATTGATAATTTAAAAAGGTGGCTTCGATAGTATGATCACCCACTTATAAAAAGCATTAATTCTTAAATGTAATCTGCTAAAAATTACTCATGACAATTTTAATCTTGGAGCAAATTATGAAATAAAAACTGTCATACTTTAAATTATGAATAAGAACTGTCATCAATTTTACATTTCAAACAGTTATTATTGAAGAAAACATGATTACATTAAAATCGTTTTGTTTTTGACACATTAAAATGTTTTTAAATAAATAGTTGGCAACACTGTTGATTTCCAACTTGACATATAGCTGCCATCTTGTGTTAATGCTTGCAGTCTCAGCCTGATAGGCACATTGTTTAATTGTGTTTACTGAAGTTATTAGTTGGAATTGCTTTTGTAGTGTTCTTTTGGTTTGGGACAGTTAAAAGTGGTTTATGCTACTTCATTAAGACGAATTCGCTTAATACATATAATCAATAGAGCAAATGACATTTCGAATCCTTATCCATAGTGTATGAATGTTAATTTATTTCCTTTTCTTAAGCCATTTCTGGTAATTCTTTTTCAAAACATATTAATATTTTGTTTCGTCTTTCAAGTACATAAAAAGTGTACAATTTCATTGGTTTGTACAAATGTTAAAGTTAATTCAAGGTATAATGAAAATTTAAAGACAGGATATAAAAATATTTCAGAAATGTTATCTAGAATTTTGAATCTGCATTGTTGTCCCATAAAGTAGATCAACACACAAAGGGAACAAATGTTTACATTTTAGATATGGGTGATGTAACTCTATCTTATTTTTTGAAAGATTTATACGAAGTAAACATGAAAAGGAATGCTATGAATCTTTAAAAACGTATTTTTTGGAAGTCATTTAAAATAAACGAAATGAAGTAGATCTGTTATGAAAGCTAAACAATTTTTTTCCTTTGAGTTTATAACATTTTCTTGAATATGTTATTTAATAAAAATTATTTTAATGAACTTAGAATGCTACAAAATTGCCAAGTAAAGTAGAAAATATATAGTTCTCAAGGATCAGGGCATACAAGTCATTTCAGAATTTTGAAGATTACATTGTTTACAGTAGTCCAATATAAAAATTAAAATGCAGACAGTTATTTAAATAGTTGATACCTGCTCAGTAAATGTAGGTTTCTGATTTATATATGCAAAATAAATTACATTTATGCACTGACAGCAGATTTCACCATCATCACAAGGGCAATAGCTTACAAAATTAGATGTTTTAGCTGATATAAAATCCAAATAGAGCTTAACTTGCAAATAATTCTTTTTGTAATTATAGTACCTAAATAAAAACATACCTTCTGAATGATCTGTTCTTGAGCTTTATGTTTCTGCCTCATGCTTGTGAGTTCTCTCCACAGTAATTCATTCTCTGTTTTCATTTTCATAAGAATATTATCCATGTTCTCTTGCTTTTCACGAATTGTTGACAAGTCTATCAAAATTTCCTTTGCATTTGCTTTTGCAGGAGGTTCAGATACTACTCTAGTGTTTGGAATCTGAAAAATTATCCGAGGTTGAAGGACTTGTGGATATAGAAAGGATATATTAAAATGAAAAAAATCACTAACTTTATTAGAAAGTTTTACTTTTTTAATTAAAAGCACAATTTTAGTTTAGAACAGTGATTCTCTTATCTTTTTAGCTATTTTTAGCTGAAGCACATATAAAACGTGACTTTGTCAATATTTAAATACATCTAATATTACAAATTTGTTATATATGAGTGTTTAGATTCTGATTGGGAATATTTGAGTGTATAATTTGGTTCAATTCATTTTTATTGTTCTATAAATATCAGGTGTAAAGTTTACAATGCTCACAAATTTTCTGTCCTTAGCCCATCTCTATCTTTTAGATTTATCATTGCCCTTTCACTAGACTGCTGAAGAGTTTCATTAGAATGTGAGCTATGTTTTTAATCATATTTTGTAGTTCCATAACTAAAACAGCCATTTGGAAAAGTGTCAAAACTTATCATGAATCTCAAACCGTTGATTTCATTTGTTTAGAATACTTGTTGCCATGTGCCAATATGCAAATAGTGCCAATTTCCGTGCCACCTACATTAGGGAAATATATATGAATAAAATGGACAGATTTGGTTGTAATGTACCTAAAGAGTATTAAAGTTAAAATGAAAGGAAAAATGAGTGTTGAGTAACAATGTTAAGATTTCTTATATGGAGACATCACAGTTAAAAGTAAAAGATCATATGAGATCTTTATGAAAATGTTAAGTTGAATTGATGTGACATTATTTAAGTTGGAAGATTAAAGGGAACTAGCAAAATTAAAAAAATAAAACAAATACCAGGCAATTTGTTCTAAAAATTGACCATCACACAAATAATGCATAAAAGATACAAAATTTATAGGTACTTTTCTCTTAATCAGTTCTAAGAGTTCAGCCTTCTCTTTCATGAAAAATCCATTCTGAAACTCCATTTCATCATTTTCATTTCGCAATCCTGATTTTTCAATATTCATAACCTTCTTAAATCCATCTATTGAAAGAAAACAATTACAATTTAGTTATGCTCCATTTCATCATACACATTTTAAAAACTTAATAAGCAGATCAATAAGATGTAAATAATGCTAAAATGATAATAGCATCATCTGTTTTGAACTACCCTGTATACACCCTTAATTTTATAATCTAAATAATTCAAATATGTTTGCAAAAACTAAAAGGCACATTTGTTATTTTTAAATTGAGGAATAAATGCTTGAACTTCCAATTCAAAATTCTGAATTAAATAAAGCATTGAAATTTATCATATATCATGATTACATGTCATATTTAAAACAGGAAAATCTTTTTCACTGACAAACTTTTACAAATTCTTCAATTTTCAAGCAGAAAAGAGAATGTCAACAAAGTAGAATAGTTAAGAAAGTCACTACTTTTATTTCCTTCTAGAATTTGTGTCAATGTTATTGTCAGTAAATATGCATACAAAATAGTTGATAAATCAACAAGTATTTCAATTTTCACAAAATAGCATTAATGTTTATTATCTAACAAATGGACTTAATGTAATGGCATAAAATTTAATAAATAACACTTCAAGAGTGAATAACAGATTTCTTGTTGAAGGAAATCAGATAACACAAATGGCCAAGCATTTGTGGAAACTACCCATCTTATGTAGCAGCAATAGGTATGAGATGAGAGAAAAATCAAATTTATAATTCATGTAGTAAGCTAAGATTTAAAAGACATAATCAATCTAAATCATGTGTTACCTTTAGGTTCAGTGTAAAACTGTAAATCCCATTTCTAGAGGAAACAGGAAGACTTATAAAAGTCAGTGATGTTAGGTATTTTGCAAAATTAAAAGAAGTACCTTTTGTTTGATATTTCTCTCTGTGGATTTCACAGGAGTTGAGTGGAAATAAGGAAAAGGTTTATTTAAATTTATATATACATTTGAAGTAGAATCAAGAAAGTAATCAAATGCCCCTTGGAGAGCTATCATTTTAACCAATGAAAGATCATAGATCTTTGCAAAGAAAATAAGGTAATTACATTACAACACTTCTAAATACACTTTTGAAATTCTTTACATGATATTTTTCCAATAGTTCTAGATTTTTTAGAAAATTTCTTATGGCATGCAAACTTATTTTAGTTGATTTTACTCTTCTAAAGGGCTTTTTAAAGATCTCTACAATAAAGCATAAAACATTGAATGAGAATTAATTACCATTCAATTTTATCTCAATGAATTATAAGACCCCAAATCAGTTTTCATTAATCATGAATCCCCTTATTGATGAGCATGCCATTATAATCATAAAGATATGATGAACGGCAAGATAGGCGGCACAGATATCATCTGATCTAACACAAAACTTACAGTTAAGATTTTAGAACTGTAGCAAAAACTATACTAGTGGAAAATGGGCGGATTCTGATATCAATAGTAAGAAAACAATAAATAAAGCATTTTGAGACCTGTGAGATATGAGATTTTTTAATTTCTCATAAATCACTTAATTAAAATAAATATAATGTACAATACTATAATTTTAATAAATATTTAGATTGTCGAGAACATACTTTTCCAGTTTTCATATATATTCCAAAAGAAATATACTTACACATATTCAATTGCCGAATGAAACTGGCCATGTTGCTATGCTTGAAGTATTGTGGTAGTAATTCTTTTGCAAATCTTGCCTGATCTTTGATTATAAAGCTGTAACCAGACTAAAACAAATGATACAAATAAAAATTACCTAATAAAAAAATGTTTTTTTAATTTCAAGCCACTTTTTAAAAACCTAATTTAGATGTATTATCAAAAGTAAATTTACTTTTAGATAATTTAAGGAAACTTTCGAGTGCAACTTACTTTCTATGCATAGAAATTTTTTAAACCTAAATTTATAATAAAACTAACATTTGTATATACTTATTATGAGATCAATATTTTTTTTCTGAAGTCAGTCCAAAGTCTAGGCTGCAGTCATTACACTGTATTTAAACTCATACACGTGAAAACAAAATAAATTTAAAATTGCTCTCAAATAAAACATTTTGGCAACTAAGAAAAAAAGGTTTAGTTGAGTATATTTTACATAAATTAAACTCAGAACTTTAATGCAGAGTTAATGGAAAATAATAAAAAGAAAATTGTCATATTTCTAAGAAATATATGAGTTTAATCGTAATAACAAACACTTGACCATTTTCACCACAACCACAAGAAAGTCATATATTCTTAATATTTCGAAAGTTCTAAATGTACAAATGTTTTCTTTAAATTAAAACATTCTTTTTCAATTGCTAGGTTTGGAAATTGAAAAACATTTTCCCACAATTTTTAATAAATTCCTTTAATTTTATTTGCAGGAAGAAAATTATCAAATGTTTGGATACAAGAAACCCTGCAAAAAATCATCCAACTAGAAGAAATATAAAACCATCTTCATTAGAGTCATTCTGCATATTTGGTTACTCATTATTTATAATATTCAAATATTCACGCTTTATGTTTGGGAGTCTCATTGGAAATAGTTACCTCTCCCATTTGTGGGGACACAAAGGGTTCTGCCCTCTAGGAGTTGGCACCTGTGTTAGGATGACAAATGATCAACAACTATTTCTTTTTGCAAACAGGCAGAGGCTGAGTTTGGGGCCAGTTCATACATTCCAAAGTGTTTTCAGTTAAGCTTGAACTGTCTTTCAAGAGGGAATTTGTTATTTCTAATAAAGGAATCAGCACTGTTTAGCATTTGTTTTCAGTATATTAAAAACGAATATTGGGTGCCCCTCATTTCCTAGCTTATTTAGTAAACCCTCTAGAAGAAAATCAACCGGGCTTAAATAGAAAGAACCTCTTAATATATGCTTCTTAATATCTTATATCAAAGGGAAACTGATTTCCTCTTTGCGAAAACATTGTATTTCAGATATCTAGTTTTAATCTCATCATGGGAAACTCGTTTGTGTAGCAGACACAAGAAAGCCATCTTACGACACAGCTACTTCTGTATTTGTAGAAAGAATATTTTAAACCTCTAACTTCCCTTTCAAATAAGTTGTGAAACAAAAAGTGGGAAAAATTAGAATTTATTCAACTTATTTATTATTACATATAAAAATTTATCAATTTCATACATTAAATTTCCTAATTTAGAATTTTAAGTATTTTGGATATGTATTATGAAATACAATTCAAATACATATGAAATACAATTCGGTAAAGAAAGTATATTACTTGGCACAGTAACACTGCAAAAACTGAAAACTCATCACTTTTGTTTTATACATACTTTTTGATACAAGCATGTTGTGTGCATAAATTAGAATTTGACTTCATGAAAAGATGTATAGGACAGTTTTGAAAATATTTTTGATAATTGCTGCACCCCCTTCCTTTCCAATATTTAACCATAGTTAGCCACTGGCATAGGCTAAAAAGCAAATTAATTTTTACACATTTTATAAACTAATTTAAATACTTAGGGAGATTTTAAGTAGCATTCATTGTCAACCAAAAGGTTTTAATGTAACAGAATCTGTCAAAGCACAAAAAATAGTTAAAGTTATTTAGGCATGTCTTTATGCCAAAAATAATCCACTGATAATAAAATCAACTGATTCTCTAACAAATTTTAAGATCAATATTAGTTGATGTACTAGGTCAATTTCCCTGTCTTACAAAATCAATAATCATAATGGAGGTGTATCTTCAATTAAACAAAATCAGTGTATTACAAATGAAAGGTGTAGAATTATTTCAAAATGCAAATTTGGGATACATATACTTATCATTTTTGTATCATAAAACTATCTGCAGTTCCTTTGAGATCTAAAAAACAGTACTCTTCACCAACAATTTGACACATTATGAATATTGTTTAGATGTAGGATCAGTCAATAAAAATTATCTTATGTTCCAAAGAAAAGAGATTATATTGATACGTAAATACTATCGATTTTTTTCAGGTAAAATCCAAATTGCGTGTTTTGTTGTTTCATTCGGCCTATGTGAAACCGGATGAAATAGCTATTACTTCCAGTGTGAATAGAATTTAAAACAATAATGCGATATTTTAGAGTTAATTATATGGAATGAAAAGGTATTGTATATTCGAAAACGATTACAAAACTAATTGTTTTTTCTATGGTTTCACGCCGCAAGTTCGACTATGTTGTGGAACACATCGAAAATACAAAGATGATCATAACAGATAGATATATACCGACAATTTGTGGTTATTTTAAACCCTGAACGGAAGTGAACACGCACCTAAGCCGACTCGAAGACTAATGGCCTACAATAACTTACAATGCGCTTTTTGGAGTTTTGATTTGCAGTAATGGCTTTTAAAAACTCAGAAATTAAATAAAAATTACTTTTTTTCAAAATAGAGGAAATTTTGAGGAATTCATTTCTCCATATTCATTTTTGCGTCATAAGTATAACACAAATTAGTGACATCAGAAAGCATTTCCACCAAAGTAATAATCGAAACAATACATAATTTCACACTTAAAAATAACTTGAACGATAAATAAGTTTATTATTTTCGGACAAAATACTTGGAACAATCTTCACTTACATCACTCCATGCAATTAAATCATCGCACGCTGGGTCTTCTACTAATTTCCACAGCTTTACAAGGAAAGCCGGGACATTAGACGAATTGTTATCAAAAGAATGCATCGTATTCGGCATTCACAGCAACAATTAAAATTTTCAAAATATAGCTGTTTACATTGCGCAGATTTCAAGACTTATAGGGACATTTTTTATTAAAATAGGATAAAGAAATGAATATATACAAAAAACACTTTTGCCGAGTGTTGCCAACTGCTAAGTAGTTCGTTGTGTTGTTTCGATTTTAAGTTGAAGTAATGGTATTGGTATTTTCAATTAACGTCACACTGGAGCAACACAACGGGCTATTGGTGACGGTCCGGGATCAATCCCAAAGGGAAAGATCCGAGGACAACACCACGTAATTTTGAACCACGTTTGAGTTGAAGTAAAAAATTTTAAATGGAAATGAAAGACAATAATTAAAATTGGAAAATAGATATTTTAAAATACATTTATTTAAAATTTATAAAAGTAGATGTTAAATTCTTAAATATTTCCAAAATATCTGCATTCTAAAGTTTGAATAACTAACTAGCTTCATTAGAAGTAATTCAATCACATAATTGATGTTTTTTTGTTCCATTTGAGTTTAAATATGAATTATCTCTAGTAAACTTAGTATTTCCATTTTACTTCAGAAAATGCTTAAACAATTACTCATAGCCAATAGTCCGGTGTATTTCTTTAGCAAGTGATATATTCAACTACCTACTTATAACAATTAGATTTATTTCTTTTTAAGCTGGCAACTACGAGGATGCCGCGATTTGTTTTCATTTCATTAGCCTAGCAGACGGATCGAGAGAGAACAAATGAGTTTCATAATTTTAAAAGAAATGTCTCTTTTGGAACAAATGATCGAAACAATATTTCCATAATACTGTAGCTCCAAGTTTCAAAAAGTTTTTCTTTAATATTTTTGAAGTTGCGAACTAAGTTTTTCAACCGGCAAAATATCATTAAAATGTGTGATGTGAAATCAATTCTTCGATGAAAGTACACACGTTGTGATTTCTAGACGAACTTATTTCAACATCCAAAATTCTATAAATCATGTCTGAGCCCTCTTCATTTAGGATATTAACTCTTTATTCCTTGGGATTTCTAGTTCGCTTTATTCTTTTAAAATCTCCATCCATTACTGACGCTTTGTCGAATCGAGTTGAAATATCTACTCCGATAGCGTCTTGGAAAAGGGGTAAGTTATTATTTTATTTAAAATTAGAAATATAGAATTATTCATCTTACCTTTTTATTTCATTTCGTCATCTGACCGCGGTTCAAAATTACGTGTTGTCCTCGGATCCTTCCCTTTGGGATTGATCAAGGACCTTCACCAATAGCCCGTTGTGTTGCTCTAGTGTGACGTTAATTAAAAATACCAACCTTCTGTTTCATTTTTTATCACCCCACTGAAATAAATTTTCATAAATATGCTTTACTTATTTAACTGAACATTTTTCTGGTTTCTCCACTTATTCATTCTATGAAAATAATTTTCTTGTTTTGGAACTGGAAAATCAAGTAAACCAATTCTGTAAAAATTGTCATCAGTCTAAATTTGTGAGCTGAAAAATTCAGACCTTTACCATCATAACACCTTTGGGTTTGCCCACTATGCTAGCAACCTGCAAGTGGTAGGCGGAATAAGTGTTTGATACCTATGACTTTATATACCATGGGTGTGTTACCATTTCTCTGACAGTAAAACTTTCTGTGCATATATCCATTACTTGATGACTGTCTTGTGTTTGGTGCAGCTGGGAATGGCAAAATATGGTCGTTGCACCATAAAACCAATCATAATGTTTTAGCAATTCTGCTTATAAATTGTAGGCGAATGTTGGTCTAGAATCAACAGTATTAAAATTTTAAACACGTTTTAATTAAATAGTTTATACCTGTTTATCATACCAGTCCTTTATTATGTGACATCCTTTCAAAATTCAATACACACATAATTCAGTATTTTTACCAAATGATGCAAAATTTCTGTGAAGAGATAATTCATGAAAAACATTAGTTTGATTTTTTATTAGATATTGCTTTTATTGTATTTTCAGCTGTTGAAGGAGTTACTTTATGGAAACAAGGAACCAACCCATATGACAGTGACATTTTCCATGAGGTAAAAGAAAATTGTTATAAGTACACTTAAGTTATGAGTTGATATTTTGTATTTAATGTATTTATAAATTATTAAATACATTTTTCAATAAATGTATTACACATTTGATGAAAAACTAAATGTCATTAAAAAATTAATTTCTTATATATGTGTATATATATGTTCCATAAATTTGAATCAACTTTTGTGAGTGTATTTGTTTTGTTTTCAAAGTTAACAATCTATGTCACAATTTTAATGAAGTAATTTATATTTTTTTATGATAACTTAAGATTTGTTTTTAGTTTTGCACTAATTTATTTGCAGTTTCAGTAATGCATATTATTTTCAGAGCCCACTTGGATTAATCGCCTATTATTACCTTTTGAGCAACATTCCAGATTGGCTACCAGTGATCTTTGCAGTAATTATGCTAACGTTTATTTTATTAAACTGATGAGTTGATGCATTCGCTTTATTTTATACTCTAGATATTTTACATCTATTTCATAACAACAAATTTCTTTCACTTATAACCTTTTAAATTTATGTTTGTTTTAATGAGGAAATGTTTAGTGTAGTAAAATCTTAAAGTGACATATATAATATTATTTAATAATTAATCCTTTTTATCAGTCTTATGGATTAGTTCAATTGAAAATATCTTAATTTTGGATTGTGACAAATTTGATAGACAATAACATCATAAAATGAAATAAGTAAATCAATTGATTTGATGATGTGTGTAAATAACTTTGAAATGTAGATAACTTTTTATTCTCTCTTTACTATAGTTAAATTTTAAGTGAAATGTTTAACTACTTTAATGAGAAATTGCTTGCATACAATAAATATTAAATCATGACATAGGTATAGGTTTAAGGAAACAAGTTATGCAAGCAAAATAATATTTGTGATAAAATAGTAGAAAATGCAAGCAATAAAAAGCAGAAACTCAGTAAAAACGCACATGTGATAATATACTTAAATTTTTAATAGATATGTAATTTTCTAACATAATAATGCAAAAACCAACATCAATGAGGAATGACTTCTAAAATCTCATTACCATTTGTTTATTCCCTTTATCTTCCTTTTTATATAAAAAAATATTTTGAAAAGTGCTGTTTTTTGCTATAAAATTTTCACTCAATGAGTTATTTTCAATATAATGTATGTACCATATTATTTTGACACCCCTAATAAGTTTTTATTTCTTACAGGCCTGTGATGTATTGACTGCTGTTTTTCTGTCATTTATTGCTAGAATTTACCTCAATAATTCAGTGAGCATATACCTTATTTTTATTTCATTAAAAATTGAACACAATTAACTTATTTTTAGGGTCACTCCATGTCAAATCAACACACCTAAGTATCATTTTCAATGTGATCTTTTATGATTTCAATGAAATTTAGTGTAATATAGCATCATACAAGAAATTAAATTGTACTAGATATGAAATGCATATCTAAATTATTTTTCGAATTGCAGATTATTAAAAACTTGAAAAAACAGCAACATTTGGATCACATAAGGTTAAAAATTTTGTTCAATCTCCAGTTGCTTGTATGCTAAATTAAAAAATCCCTACATTTTGAAATTACCAAAGAACCACTTTTTCAGGTCTATGAATGCTTAACTTTTGCTGTAAATTTGGAGTTGGCACCCTTGCTAGATTTAGAGCTAATTATTATTTTATGGTCCAGACTGAACAAACAATGGTTTGATGGACAGTAAATTAAGGGCTACGTGCTACCCTCTGAGCAAAAATTGAAACATTTCCACGTTATCCATTGAACCCTGTATAAAATTTTTCATTCAAAAGCAAAATAATTTATATCTTAAAATGTTAACTTGTGTTCCAACTTGAAACTGTTAGAGCATTTTTTTTATTTTTACAATATTTTAAATGAAAAATTCAGTCAAGTTTCATATGCTAAACCATCTTTAATATGCTTTCAATTGACACAGAAAATAGCCTTTCACATAAATACACTCATGTCCACATTTATCTTTACATACCCAAAAATAATAATATTCCATGAAATATCCAATCGACGTAATCCATTTTTGCAGGGAATGTGTGAAAGACGAGCCTAATTAGCATTATCAATCAAAAGTGATCAAACGGTTTCTGATATACAAATCAAGGTGTTATGTCATCCGACGGTGAATCAAATGCTTTGCGCAAAGTGAATATCTGAGTTAATTTCTGCAATACAGCATTTGATTTCAGTGTGTAAGGACTCAAAATAGTTTGTTATGGCTCCGAAGTATCATTTGGAAGAATCTGTAAAGTGGTGAATTATCAGCCGTTTAGAAACAGAGCAGACAATCATGGAAGCAGCAAGATGTGTGAATATTTCAAAACAGACAGTCTCTATGCTATGGAAACAATTTCAGAACTCTAACTGTTGTAAGGAGGCCTGGACAAGGCCGTAAACGAATAACAACTGCTTTTCAAGATCGATACCTGGCAATAACAGCCCCGTCGTAACAGAAAGTCTACTACTCGGCAGTTAAGTTCAGAGGCAATCGCCACTGGAACTGTTGTATCACGGCAAACTGTATACAGAAGGCTTAATGAAAAAAGCCTTTATGCCATAAAGCCAAGGGTATGGTTTTCACTGTCTTCACAACAAAAGAGGGATCGCTTTAATTGGTGCAAAGAACATCAGAATTGGAGTGAACACCAATGGACCCATATTCTCTTTACTGATGAGTCGAGGTTTAGTTTAACATCTAATTCTAAGCGTGTTTACATCTGGAGGGAGTCAGGAACGCAAAATCTTCCTTTGAACATTATGGAACGTGACCGTTTCGGTTGTGTAGGTGTGATGGTATGGGGAGGAATAATGATCAATGGACGTACGCCCCTATACGTTTTCAACAGCGGATCTGTGACCAGCCAGAGATATCGGGATGAGGTCTTAGAACCTTATGTAAGACTTTTCAGAGGTGCATATGGATCTGACTTTTATTTATGGACGATAATGCTCATCCACATTGAGCAAACCTCGTTGATGAATTCCTTGAAAGTGAAGCCATTGAGCGAATACTGTGGCCAGCTAAATCTTCTGATCTGAACCTGATAGAGAACTTATGGGACTACCTTGGAAAAGCAGTTGCACGGAGACATCCTCCTAGAGATATAAATGCTGTGAAGACCGCATTGCTGGAGGAGTGGAACTTAATTCCCAAACTGTGGTTAACAACATTATTGCCAGCATTAAAACACATTGTGATATGTGTGTCCACGTCAGGGGAGATCACATTCCATATTAAATTCATAAGCCTTAATTTTTTTCTGAGTTATTCTTTTTTTCTGAACTCTCCTTGTCACATATTATTGCCATTTTTATTGTTTCATGCTACAGTTTTATATCATATACAATGCTCTTAAATTTTTTCCTTTGTATTTATATGTTATGATGTTATTTATCATTTCACACAAATTCTTAAAATTATGGTTCACAGTTTCTGAGAAATCCATGATTTTATGCATGTAAAGATAATTTTGGACATGAGTGTATATTGTAAGATAATAAAAGCAGAGTTGCAAAAGTTTAAAAAATATACATATATTCAAATTTTCAATTTGTTAATATTTTAAACAATTCAAATGATTGTCTCAAAAACTTGTATTTTTGGTTTACTAACTAAAAAGTACCTTCTCACCAATTTTTGTTGAAATTGGAGGTAACAAAGTTGAATGTATTGAATAGACATGGAATACTGACCCTTTAGTTAAATTAACTGGTAAGATTAGGGCAGAAATTTGAGTGCTTCCATACTGTAAATGTTTTCACTGTGCTTTGAGGTTATACATTTTGCTATTTGTGTACATTTTAAATGTCGTGAATTCAGTGTTTAGTATAAATTTTATTTTGAATTCCTATTTTAAACAAAATTTTATTACATAAATACATTTTTTATTTAAATAATTGTACTTTATAATGTGGTAAATATGAAAGGTGGAAGCACACTATATATTTACTGCAGTCTATTCTCTAGTGACATATTGTCCTTGTTAGCCCAAAAGCATGGTCTTTCCTTTTCACTACCTGAGTTTACTGCTTTTAGTTTTTCATATCATTTTACCAGTATTGCTCGAACTTGCTCTGCCAATTTCGATCATACTTTTATGTTCAGTTCAAGACTCATTCTTCTGATCCAGCTTACACAAACTCATTTCAGTACCTTCATTTTCCAATAAATGTATGGCATTTTTTCTCTTTGGTAGTATCAAAATTTAAAATAATAAATAAGTTTTTTCAGCAAAGCATTATCTTTACGTAATAGACACAGCAAAATGTTTACTAAATGCTTGAGATAATGATTTGTAAGAAAGTTTCTATTTTTCGTACACAAGAGATAACATTTAAATTCGCATAGAATAGAGTACAACACAGTTTAAATTATTGATTTTAACTTTCTATATGTACCAAATTCTTTATTCAGATGGATTATGCTTATTATCAAATTGATGTGTATCATTTTGATAATATATATGATCCACCTGAAAGAGTATGAACGTTATTTTTGAAGTTTATTTTCACACATGCTAGTTTATTATGTTATTCGTGATTATAAATATTCTTAATGTTTCACTTAGATTACAAAAGAGGAGAAGTTAAAAATTCCAGATAGTGCTTCACCTCTTCTTCTGAAAAACATTGGTATCAAATGGGCACATTTTTATGTAGCTGCAGTGTAAGTTATTGCTTATTGTCCTTTAATTTTCAATTTCTTAGAAATAATATCCATTAATATGCATTTGACCCTTGAAACCCTTACAACTTTTACAATATAAAGTCCATCTTATACAAATCTTTTATCCTTTTGCATCATATTCAACAGCTACAATTTAATCTATGCAATTATAATTTATTTGTTTTATTCAAAAATATGTACCTTACCTTCAAACATTATCAAGTATTCTTATATACAATAGCTCTTGATATTTATTTTATGTTCTGTGATCTAATACTTATAATGACTACTCTGATTTATAAATTGTGTGTGATGGATCTAATAAGATAGTTTTAACCTTGATTTATGTAAAAAAATGTGTGAATTTCAAAAGCAATGTACCACTTTTAATACTTATTGAATCATCCAATTGAACTTAAACATATTTATGTTATCTGTTCATGTATATATACACTCTGTGCCATAAAGAAATCAAAATACACTAAGGGTCGAATTCAACTTCCTTCAAAGAATTTAGTTTGAATTCGAAAATCCTACCCAATCTGTTTTTTCACTTTTGACTTGAGCTATTCATCAATCCCCCGTGAATCGTTTGAAGTGGTTGATGTTACCACAATATGAAGATGATTACCCACTCTCCATAATTGTGAAATACCAATAAGAAACCAGATTACATAGTCAGCTAGTTCCGAGAAATGTGTTTGTTTAGTTTTATGACCAGTAGAAAGGAAGTAGGGGAGGTAGCCCTCGAGATGAATGCTTGCGGGACAGGAAAATAAAACAAAGTAGGGTGGAAGAGAAAAAAAGTGGTCCGAATTGAAATATTCAGAGCCTAGTAGTCTCTGTAAAACCGAAGAATTTTTTGAATATTTTTAGAATAATTAAAGTCACATTTTGAAATACAAAAACTTGAAACTTACTTGCTTAAGAAGTATGAAAATGATGCAATTGTTATAATTTAAAAAATTAATCTGCTAACCAAAAATGTTGCTGTTTGTCAACAAAAACAATGCACCTAATCAGTTGATTGAAAAAATCAGGAGCAATTGTATTGTTCTTATATTCTTTTATGGATTATGAGAATTGTGAAAAACTTAATTTTCAATAATTATTCAATGTGAATAACTTAACATTATTAAAATACAAATACAAATGTCACTCGAATCTCCTTCCAGAATCTCCACAAAAAATATATTTGTTCCATGCTTCGACTTTCTAATGTAGCACACAAATATAAAAAGTTTGCCAATCTAGGTGATATCTAAAATAAAATTCTCCCCAAAGACTTGAAATCATAACTAACAAGGAACTCATCTCTGCATAATCTACAAAACATCAGCCATGTTTGAACAACCTAAAGACCAAGTAAAATATGATAGATTCGAAAATTCTAACATATTGCACGAATATAAGTTTGCCAATCTATATAGGCAATATCTGAAATAAAATTATCTAAATCCCAAAGACTCGCAAAATCGTAATTAACGGGAACACATCTCCGAATAATGTGCAAAACATCAGCCTGTAAACACCAAACAATATCAGATGGATTCAAAAATTCTATTATCATATACATAAGTATACAATATTTGCCAATCTATGTGGTATCTGAAATAAAGTTATCTTAATCCAAAGGATTCGCGAAATCATGACTAATGAGGAACTTTCTTTGAATAATGTACAAAACATCAAGCAAAAATTTGAATGGATTCGCCGGGTGAAAAGTAGACAAATTCGAAGAAAGGTGAAAGCGCAGTGGCAGTTGAATACCAACATTGACATTTAACTCAAATTTCAAGACGAATCATTTGAAAATTTATGTTGTTGAATTTGGCCCTAAAGGCACTGTTTGATCGTAATGTACATCAGAGCATCTGTGATGTACATTATGAAGAAATTGAGAATCGGGTCACTGATCAGGTCTTCGCCACTCACGAATGCAGTGATAATCTGCCCCAAAGCAGAAGTAGGTAATTTCACACTAAATATGATACTCTGTCATTCTATGCTATTCATGGCTCTTGACCAACACTATCATGAAGAAGTAGATGATTCGTAGAAATCACAATGTAAATTTCTGCCAAAATTAAATCACTAATTCCAAATGGTACGGATATACAAAATGAAACATGGACAACATAGGAATAGGAGTTAAGTGGATCATAAGTGAGAGTGCAATATCCGTATTACTGGTGTCTTATCAAATATGATACACTGGAAACATGTGTACTGATATGTGTATGCACACACATGTAAAAATACATATTAACAAAAAATGTAATTTATTACTCTTTCATGCTGTTATTTAAACAATAGAAAGGAAAAGGCTTGAAATGGAGCATTAAATGACAATTTTCAAAGTGTACTTCAGTATTCAAAGCAAAAACACATGTGAAAATCACAATATTCAGTTTGTATAAAATTAATGCATAATAAAAAATCACCGGATTTTTGAAATCATTTCTGCATTAGTATCTTGTCTTAATGATACAAAAGTAGTTGGTATGCAGTGTACCTTTTTGGAAAAAATTACTATTATGTTGGGAAGGTGTTTATGCTCTTAAGTCAAAATTGAAAGAATTCTTATTAAATCAATTTTTGCAAAAGCCTGGAAAAGGCCAAGTTTAAATAAAAATTTGATAGTGACTGCCAGAAAAGTGCCATGATAGTGTTGGCCAGAAAAAGTTAAGCATCATTGGAAGCACCTTTGTCTGAGGAAACGTTTTCAATTATGAACCTAAATAAATGTAAATTGAGGGCTAATTTAAAAATGGGGATGTGGAGAAATCTAGGATTTCTACAACAGGATTAACTCCTGACTTCAAGTCTTGTTAATGAAAAAAGTGTAATGTTCAGCATTGATTTTTAATAAGGATTCTTCCTAAAAGGATTATTGTTGTCAGTTCCTTCCTCATGAACACCTTCCCCTTTCGTCAAACTTATATGTGGCCTGCTTTCTTTACAATCTGGCCCACATCACTCATGAAGCTATGCACCCCTATACTATCTCATTCTCAGCTGGGTTTAAGTGTTAGTTGTATTCCCATGAAATAAGGTTATCTCAATTCTTTGATATATTAAAGCTTTTCCTTTATATGAGCCCTAACACCATAAAAATTTACCCAAGGAACTTACATGCCAAAAGGAAGTAATTTTATAACCAAGTCACATTTTCTGTTTAAGGTCCAAAGGCTGTATGATTCTGAATTATTTTAGACATTTCAATTTTCATAAATAATTTGTATTAAATAAGTTTAGGATACTCACTGCTGCTCATAAGCGTTTTCCCTCCTTCATTTTCTTCCTTATTCCATCAAGATGATGCACATTGTGTATCAAGTTTTGAGATCTTTTAGTTATATGATTACTTGTGAAAGTGGTTAATCCAGTTTTACAGCTGTTACAATGAAACTGATTAGCATTTTGAGTGCATTAAATGTTTAATAGTTTTATGATAATTACAGGGCTGCACAGGCAACCCTTTACAACTATTTTTCAACCTTAGCGACTTGAGGTATCATTTTTTCCAAACTCGTCTCAAAGTTCCTAATTTCAAAATTTTGGTGACCTTTATTTTTTGAAAATTCATCTAAGGTCAACAAAAATTTAGTCTTCTTTTTTAACTAGTATTGGATGAAAAAAATATTTTTTTGGATTTTTTTAGGGAGAAAATTTTTGAAGGAACACAAATTTCGAAGTTTTCGCTCTAAGCTGTAGAAGCACCCATGAAAGAAAAACATCAGAATCTGGTTGCTAGATTGTCATCAAAACCTTATTCAGGAATTATTTAGTTTTATTTAAAAAAAAACTCAATAAGAAATTTAAATTTTAAATAAAACTAAATAATTCCTTATTGAGTTTTTCAATGTCTGTTTCATACTTAATTAGTAAATTTTGTGTTTTAGCCGATTCATTTTGTATCTGAGTAATTAAAATTGGCTACTAAAATAGGGTTTCAGAGGACATTTTTTTGCTACTATTTTTAAAAATTTATGCTACTATATCACAAGTGCTTTGGCAGCCCTGTAATTAGGGTTTTTTGTGATAGGTTAGCCAGGTACCAAATTCTTTATGGGTAAAAAAATTGTCCAATTATATGCTGCCTTTGTATCCACTTTCAAAATAAAAACATTTTATTGCATCACATATGCTTGTCATGTAGAACAAACCTACCAGTGTTTCTGTAAAATGTTCAATAGCATAAAATAGCTAAATGATCAAAATGTTTCAAAATCCTAATGATTTCTGTTGCAACAGCTGTAAAATAATCAATCTATAAAAATAATAAATTTTATTAAAATTAAAAAGGTCAGTTATACTGTGCAGAATATGCATTAGTGCACTGAAAAAAACGGACAACTACTTAACTTAAAGATGACATTGTGAGCTATCAATATTTTTTATAAAGGTGATAAGAATTTCTAACCCTTCATTTAATATACAATTTTAATGCTTGCACATTCTGAAATATCATTTGTTATATGGATAAAAAAGGTATGCCTTCAAGCCTGCTAAGAATAGTTTTTAAGTATGCCTTCATGCCCTAGTAATAATAATTTTAATCATAATTTTAGCTACCTGCTATGTCCTTATGCAATTTTATCTTGTGGAGGGAAATCAACCGTTACCTTCCAAAATATGTTCGTTGTATTGTTTATACTTTTCACTGTTGCTGGTAAGTCCTTTCTGTTATTTTGAATTGAAAATTCTCGTTTTAGAATATTTCTTGAACTGAATTGTCCTAGTCAATTGTTCAGCGTTTTATCATGAACTCATGTCTCTATCGACCCCTTCAAAACTTCTAAATTAAAACCTCAAATCTAGATTAGTTTTACAATTTAACTTGTGTATTTTACAATTTGAAATGCAATTGAAGTTTTTCGCAATTTACCCTTTTAAAAAAAGTGATAACCAATATGTTGATAGACTTAACCATGATTACTATGATTTGTTGACATTAGAAGTATTATTAAAACCCACTCCTTAACCTTTACATTGCGGCGCTTTTATTCCGCTACCTGAATGTGGGACGACTGTTGTCCCGCCCGTAGTCAAAAGGTTAAGTGTTTTTTTAACTAGTTCATGTAAGGCTAACCTCAGAGTGGTTTTCTGACTTTCCAAAACCAAGCAGTATACTCTGCTTAAAGAAATATACAGGATTTGTTCTCAATGTTTTTGCTGTTTTAATTAGCTTAGTAATTCTTTCCCGACTAAGGTTTGATTAATTTCGTTTAATTTGTATTCCTGATAAATTAAAATTTTCTTTTAATGTGATTTTATTGCCAACTTTTTAAGGTAGATGGTTTCTGGCCTCATTAATATTGGCACTATTGTCAAGCCACTCTTTCTATCATGTTGCCTTTTTAGTACCACTCATCATGTTCATACACCAGGTAACTTTTATTCTAGCCATCTTTTGATCAATTTGTTTTTTTGATGAAAATTGATTATGCATATTGTATGAAATACATTCTAATTTCATTTATATGTTTAATTTTTAGGTTTTTTTTTTTACCTATTTTGCGTTCTAGAAGTTGTATTTTAATCAGTTCACATCTGTGACAAATATATATACAATCAAACCTCATTAAGACAAACTCCACTTAGTACGAATTACTGATAGTACGAACTAAATTCCAATCCCAGTCAAAATGTATATTCATATAATGTTAACTCCTTTCTTTTAAGAAATGAGGTTAGACGAATAAATTTTCGAAACTTAAGGCCAAACGGATTCTTTTCAATAGTATTATCCATGAAGTGACTGAAATTATAGAAGATTTATTTGTGTAAGAGAGTGAAGAAAAAATAAATGAAGATTTTGATGAAGACGAAGGAATAAGCATGCCCTTAAAGGAAGCTGCTGGCTTAGGAATTGTTCACTGCTTTATGTTAGGCAGTGAAAATTCATCTGCTCAATTAAACAGCGTTGACCACATCAAAGATTTTCTTAAAGAATGTCAAAAAACTCCACAAAAATCGATAACAGAACTATTTCAAGACTAAAATTGCGTAATCAGAAAATATCTGTAATCAAGAATTACCTGTTTAATCAGGAATTATCTGTATAATCCTTGTGATGAAGAATATCATTTATCTGTAAACAAAAAATTGCACAGGAAGTAATGTAAATACATTAATGTTTTATTTTATTGTTGAAATATTTGTTTCTGAATTTGGATTACATGAATAGATAATACTAGTTTTCTTTTTGGTCCCGTGAAATTCATCTTAACAAGGTATAAAAATATCTATGTATAAAAGAAATTATATTTTATCTTGCTATTATTAGTACACTGAAAATCTTACTCATTTTATTATCAAAACCTTGTAATTCCAAATTTTTTTAGTTTGAGGTTTTAACATTGTTTGATTACATAAATATGTTCACTAAACTTGTTTCAAAAGCTTCTAACTTTACATTCATTATAAAGCTCTCTTGACGAATTTGTAAACCATTCTGTCATTTGGTATCTAGTTTTTATTACTCCAAATATTTTTGATTTCAAGACTTATGAAGTTTCGATAGAAAATGACGATATGCTGTTTGCAAAATTTTTATCTTGCTATTTTGTTGTTTTAAAATGATAATTTTTAAAATGTACCATTCTGTTTTGATATAAGTACGTATTTTATGTGAAATGGATTCTGTTATGTACAATGATTATTCAGTCCCTATAAAGAGCTGTTTAATTTTATTCTTTTATGCATTAATTTTTCTTGCAGAATACCTCAAAAGGACTTGGTAATACTGTCATGATTACAGCTACAATTCTAACTTTCTGTAGTGTTTTCATCTTCTTAATTCTATCGTTTCATAAACTTACTGGATCATGGCATTTCTTGTGGAGTACTTATGGTTGCATGTAAGATTCTGTCAATCATTTTTGAAAAAATAATAATTACTAGAAAACAAAAATTAATTTTGTCATAATTCTTGTCATATTTTATGTTCTCAAAATTTTGAATACTTAAGTATGTATTATGATTATCAAATTGCTTTTAATTTCCAATACAACTGTTTAATTAAAAGGTGGCAGCTGTTTTCTAAAATATGATACATTTATAATTTCGAAGGAACAAATTTGTATTTTCTTTTATATTTATTGTGTTTTATAGTTTAAATTGGTTGATGTTAAAAGTAATTTTATTCTAATTAAGTATTGTGCTTTTAAAAACTTTTGTTATAAGAATTTTATACTAGTCTCTTTATAAAACAAAATGTCTTTACACTTTTAATATGTACCTATCTATAATATTAATATGTAATTGCTTTAAATTTTCTCATTTTAGACTCTCAGTTCCAGACCTAACACCAAATATTGGCTTATTTTGGTACTTTTTCACTGAGATGTTTGAGCATTTTCGTGTTTTTTTCATATGCACTTTCCAGTTGAATGTTTTTGTTTACACCACTCCTCTTTCTATTCGCTTAAGGTAAGAATTATTTAGTTACTAAAACTATTAATAAATGGTAACCCAATGGTGTTAGATTTGAATGCCATCTAAGCTGACTGAGAAATCATTTAAATACCCATACATGGTAATTGGTAGCCTATATTATATAAAAAATCATAAAATCTACCGATAGTTTTGAAAATTTGCATTCATAATACAGAAAGTATGAACCCACTAATTCTGTTGCCTTAATACGATTGTTGAGTATGGTATATCTCAAAACATTCTTCTAAATGAAGAGCAACATCATACTTTTTACATTGCCAACAACTTAACTTCTTTTACCTCCACGTATGACTACTGAGGACACCGAAATACAATGAAAAAAATTATTTTTTCTCAATCATGAAGCATTGGTTGAGGCTACAATGTCACATATCTACAATTCATTTCAGAATGCACACAAGTGACATCTGGGTGTAAACATTGAATTATATGCATTTATGTCGATTAATACAGCCTTGCAAGCTGAACTCATATGATGCAAATGGGTTAATGTGGAAGTTTCGGGACTCAGATTTAAACTTAAGATACAGTAATTGCTTTTTTCGTTGATCAGTTTGCTCTGCTTTGTGCAGAGTAATTTTTCATCCTGAAAGATGAAATTAGTTTTCTTCAGGCATAAGAATTTCTCAGAAAAAGTCACAATTTGAAATATTTTCTTGATTCCATAATTGTGATGTGTGGCTGGATTTCTGGGTTTTGCAATGCACCATTTAACAGTAACTCAGAATTATATTTTAAATATTTGTGAATGAATATTTCATTAAAAATATCCAGAACATTTAAAAGAAGCTTTATTTCGTTAACACATTGACTGCCGGTCACGCGAGGTTGTGTTAATAGTTATTGCCATAACATTGAAGCAAGGTTTTACCCATATGCCAACTTACTTATTATAAGAAATATGATTTAAAAGTGGTAATAAAAGATGGTTATGTGTATCACACTGATAGCTAAGCATTATGTAAGCCTTTAATTATAAAATTTTATCACTACGCGCCAGCGCGTGATTGGCACTAGAGGTAAAATTATTTCCCAAATGCCACATTACGCGCTGGCGCGTGACATGTAAAAATAAATCAAAATAAGTAACAATATGCATTATTTTTGTATGAAACTATCACAAACAAACTATATGTATACTAGGGGGCTCCGCCCCTGCTCGCTCGCGCCCGTTCCCTAAAAACGTGATCTGGAGGAAATTACTGAAGGAGGAATTACGTTTTTTTATACGAGGCGTGTTTTTAAGTACTGTTTTGAAATAAAATTAAAACAAGTACACTTTTCTTAACAATTTTATTTTTACATGAAAGCCTGTACTTTAATCTACTTTTCTGCATAATTCCCACCAATATTAAGGCACTTATCGTATCATACAACCAGCTTTTGAATACCATCCTCGTAGAAATCTGCCGCCTGATTAGACAACTACTGCAACACGGTCGTTTTGACATCGTCGTTGAGGCGCTGACCACCCAGATGCCTCTTCAAATGCAGGAACATGTGGTAGTCACTGGGCGCTAGATCGGGGCTGTACGGAGGGTGATCAAGTTGTTCCCAGCCAAATGATCCGATCAGCTCTTGAGTTCGATTGGCAGTGTGTGGATGGGCATTGTCATGAAATCTTCTGAATCCGACACCTGGGCATCTTTGGGAGAAAAGAATTCCTCGTCACTGTCATAACTAAATTTACTCGGGTACTCGTCCGATAGCTCAGCCAACAAACTTGCAATTTCATCAGCCGTTAGCTTATTATTTTGCAACTTTCTTTTCTTTGCACGTGAAGTTGCTGCAGAACTATCATCTGTACAACTCATGTTACAAGATTCTATTACAAAGCAATAAATCAGAAACCACACACCTTTACAACTAGTTTCCAACCTTCACTCCACGCCAATACCAGCATACATACCCAAAACCCAATGCCGATTGAACTGGAGAACAAACAATGAAGCGTAGCTTTTCACGCGCCCGAGCGTGACTGGCACCTGAGACATCACCCCACAAAACACGCCTGCGCGTGATTGGCCCTTCACCGGTAACGCCAAATCACGCGCTGACGCGGGATCGGCAGTCAATGTGTTAAGCAGAATATGTGTTTTGTAATAATGTTCACATTTTGCTCCTCCTAGTCCAAAGTACAACAATAAATTCAATTAAGTATATTAATGAACACACTGAAGAGAGAGATTGTTTCTTGATTTTAACATTAAACCACAGATTAAATTCAATTGTTATCATGAAGTTGAATTTTGAGCTATCACTTTCGTAGCAAAACAATTTCATAAAAATAAGCTCTTAATTAATTTTTGTTTTTCTGTTTCTAGAAAAGAGCCAATTTTTCTATTATTCATTCATCTCATCATTATCACAATCTTCAAATCTTACCCTTGTATTGGAGATATTGCTTTGTACCTAGCTTTATTTCCTGTGTGGAGTCATTTGTTTTATTGTAAGTATGATGTAACTATTTTTTCTAAACTAAAATAACTTCATTGTAGAGAAAATGAGCAATTATAGCATATTTGTTTTTGATTATCGCTGGTTGAAATAAATTAAACAATTGTTTGTAAAAGGACATGATTCAGTATTAACAAGGTTAATTTGACCCATAAAGCTCTAAATAAAAATGAATGTGAGTTATGTTTTGGAAAATTTTTATAGTAACTCCTCACATTTGAGTCTTGCTCTTTTAACTTGTTCTCAGATGAATTTTGGTTTGAGAAGCAAAGAGATAATCTAAATCTATTTCTTTACAATTTCAGTGTTTACGAACAAACCAGACCGACCACAAAGATTTTACTTTTGCTACCCAAATGCATGATGCATATCAAAGTTACCTAAAAATGTAGTTTTCTGTCACTTTCATGACATTTAATCTAATTGACATTGACCAATCAGCTATCATATATCAATTCAGAATTTTATTGGAGAAATGCTGAAATCGTTTTTGAAAAACAGCCAAGGGACGTCATGTCTGGGATACATACAGGAAACATTTCATAGCAGAAATGCTACCACCACCTCATTTAGCTTGATAGAAAATGCCTCTTATAGTTTTATTTGGTGAGTACGTTTCATTCGAGAATTGATATTTAATTTGCAGGCATGAATTCTAGAATTTTGTTAGAATTGTTTTTGACATTTGGAGAAATACTGATAAACATCAGTTTTGAGTAGGAACCAAGATGTGCCAAAATATTGTTAGCAAAATGTTCTGTATTTTTGGGAAATGGCATTTCTGCTTACAAACTAATAATAGAGAGAGAGTAATAGCCATATTAAGTTAAATAAATGCTTTTCAAAATTTTATTTTCATAGTTTCATTTTTATGTTTTTAGTCATGAGACAGAGATTCATTGTTTGCTGCGTTTTGGCCAGCTGTACATTACTAGCTCCAACCCTTTGGCATTTGTGGATATATTCAGGAAGTGCCAATGCTAACTTTTATTTCGCTATCACCTTAGCTTTCAACACTGGACAAGTAAGAAAAACTTTTTATTAAACTTAAAATAATGTAATTTAGTAATTAGATGAAAAAATATTGATTTAAATTAATTGAAAATATTTTACTTCATGAGTGACTAACACTTGTCATGACCATTATCTGGAATGCAAATCTATTGACAATGCTAATTTTCCCTTTATTTCATGACCACGATTTTCCCTTAAACTGTAACTGTCCATTTATATTTTTGTGTACTGTATTGCTACTATCAAAATATTCCAAAGTGTTAATGATGAAAATCAGGAAAGAATGTATATATTTAAGTATCTATATTTTATTTTGTTTACTAGCATTTGTTCATATTCGTTTAATCCAGTTTACATTTGTGTATGAAGAATAAACATTGTTAATCTTTACGATACGGCGGCCAAATTTCGTTAATGCCTCATAGAACTGCATATTTCGCTTAACTTCCTTCCCCCTACAGAATTTGGGCGAGAGTCTTGAATGACTTTTACGACTGACCACCTAGCACGCTTTCCTTTCATAGTGTTGTCCCAATGCCGGTCAATGGAAATTGGGGAAATGATTGTTTGAAAATTCTCTCAGGTTCCCACTTTTCGCTATATGTGCTCTTTTCTACCCCACTTGATTCTTCGTACTAGGAACTATATCAGGTTTGAATTAAAAATCGTTTAGGACAGTAGCAAATGCATACTCCATTTGTTTTACTTATATTAGTATTTCAATGACTGATTTTGATAAGCACAAGTCGTTTTTTCAAATTAAATACAAGATTTTGATATTTCATTTTTAAAATGGTCAGTGTTATTTTGTATAATCGTTTATCTTCTTAATTATCATTCATAATATTCATATTTTGGTAGAAAATAGAGTGTAAAGTGTTTACATTACAAAAAAACGACAGATACTTCCTATTTAAATAATTACTATGTAAACAAGCACTTAAAGAGTAGACTTATGTTTCGTTCTCTTTAGGAGTATTATTTTATTGCACATGATTAAAATTTTATTTTATGAGTTTGTTAAAAATGATTAAATAATGAAATGAATGTTTGCTTGACTGGTGGTATTCAATAGGTTCAATACTTTATGAGAAAAACTCTTACTACTGTGCTTTCAAAAAACTTTTTTTAACTGAATGTGGAACTTCCGTCAATCCTTGTTTTGAAATTTATTGAAAATTGTACATGTAGGGAAGTAATTGTTGTTATTTTAATAGATATTATAAAGGTTTTAATTCATTTAAAATCACTTTTAGAATTCAGTCATAGACAAGAGAAGATACATAAAATGACTAAATTTCCTTATCAAATGAGTATCATGTGCACACCAGTCTCCAACATTTTGATCTACTTTTAATATTCTTATAGCGCTCAAGTTTCCAATGGATTTAAGAAAATCACTTTTGCGACAAAGATTTTATCTCACAAAGAAAGATGTACAAACTTTTTTATAAATAGTGACCGAGTTTCATCTGTTATTTTTGATGATTGGTTTATGGTTTTAAAGATGATTGAAAAATCATCTTCATATTAAAGTAATTTGGAGATCATGGTTCCACACCTAAAATATTGAATGTCTAGGTATACAATCAAAACATTGTAAAAATAAATTATTGGAATAGTTCAAATAATTTGTGTCTAATAAAAAACATGGTTACATTCTACCATTATGTTAAGATCATGAAAAGCGTATGCTTCTTTTACGTTAAAATAACGCCCTCACCTTATTTATGTATGTACTGGCATCACGACCCCGAGATACCCAAGTGATCTTTCCCCATAACTTGACTATGTTGGAATTTTGCTTAGTGAAAACGAATCCCATGTGAAAAGGTGAAGAAAACTGCTAGAAATTACTGCCTTTGAGTCGCTAATTACAAAAAAGACTATTATGCGGTTTTCTCTGCTGTGTCCTCAAGACCGAAACTTCAATATTCAAAAACAAGGGCCATATAGCCTAGTATCCGATATAACAAGTAATTTCTGTACCAATTCTTTTGACGTAATCGTATTTTTAAGACTAAAGCGCTGTTTTTTATATCTTGAATAATCCTATTAAATTTAAATTCATTTACCTGTTACTATAAATGACAGTTGCTCATAGATAGAGAAACACATTTCATAAATTGGTTGTCAATAATAAATTTCATACTAAGCTGGATTCTAAAATAAGGGTTCTATGGGCTCTCATAAGCATAGCAGTGGTCACGCGAAATTACCCAACCACTCTACTACTAGTCATTCTATAAAAGTACAGGTTAAATCATGAGAAACTTTTTTAAGAAACTAAGTATCCTTTTCTGAACAATTCACATTACTTGTCTACTTTTCTCTATATAAAAACTGAGTAACTTGCTATTCCGTATTGCTTATCCAGGGCACTGGAGGAACTGAACAAAAGCATTTTAAACATCCTTTCCATAATTTCTTAATATTTTAGTTAAAAATTAGAATATCCTGTTTCTTCTCTTTGAAAAAGTATAAATGACCATGAAAAGTGTTAATATTGCAGCAAGTACGAACTTAATCTATAATATGTCATAACATTACATAGGGTTTAACATGTAAAAATTGTAATCTGCTTTTAAAAGCTTCAAGTGTCATAACTATATATGTATCCAGGTACACGTAGGTCTTATGTACTATTTAACTTGGTTATAAATCATGTGGGTTTTCCAGAAAATCTTTTGTAAAGCACTGATTTTTACATAAATGGTTTCTAAATAAAAAAAATTCCTATGATCTACATCTTGTCAATACAAATCAGTTCATTAGAAAATAATTTGAAGTAACTTCCATAGAACACTTAATTACAAAGAACTGAAGGCAAAAGAAAATAATTTGAAGCATACCTTTGCTCTAAAAGTTAAACATATATAATTCGAAAACAAACTTTGAATATTTAACAGTAAATCATTTGAAAATTATAAGTTTATAAATTTTAAAAATATCAATCTCAAGCAAATGTAAGTAAATCTCAAAAATGTTATTGTTGCATACTGATATATACTATCCGTCATTCTAATTTTTTTATTCTAAACTTACTATTTACATTTCAGGACATTAAAAATGTGTCTATAAAATATATTTAGAATGCACAAGTGAACAACAATAGTTTAACACCATATATTACCATTAAATTTTACACTACAAAAACCATTAAATTTTACACTACAAAAACCATTAAATTTAGCACCTTACAATATTATATACATCTGTTCAAATATACAAATGCATCAAAAGAGGGAAAAATTAGTGCAATAGAATTTAAGATTTAAAATTATTTTCACTTTGTCTCTTGTTTCCATTTACAGTAAAAAATTAATTAATTTCAGTGTTCATGATATTCTGAAAAGCAATTTATATCTACGCAAGAGCAACATTGCATGTTTTGTACCCAATAGTAGAACGCCTCTGTTTCTTTTTGAAGAGCATACAACACACCTTTGACACTTGCGTTCATCCAAAGGCCAATGTTGCAAACAAGGCCTCTTTTGAGTTGTCGGGGACTGAATATTCTCAGTTCCTGTCGAAGAGTTGCCAATCAGTTGCTTGATAAGCTTTAAGTGAAAACCTTTGTGGGTTAAAACATTATTTAGTCTGTGTAGTATAAATGCATTTAAGATGAACAGATCCAATAAATGAAAAATAATTTTTTGTCAATTTCAGCGATTTTCTTCTGAAAGTATAACTATTAGCCATTCGATCGCTGAGATCAACAAAACCCATATCTTTATTATACTCAGCAACAACTTGTGGCTTTACATTTTCTTTTTTTTGTTTCATTCATACATGTTGGTGAGCATGTATACCTCTCGCTTATCTTTCCAGCATACAGCCGTCACCCCCTCACTATATATTACTCTAATATCACCACATTGCAATTTTGGCAAAGAAATGTCTTTAGGAAAATTTTTTCGCTTAGAACGAACTGTGCCACAAGAATTTAGTTTGAAATTTGCATCCAGATCTTGAAATAAAACAGGTGAGGGAGAAAAGTTATCCATAAACAATTTATGTCCTTTGTTTTTTAAACATTCGGCTCTAGAACATCGAGCCATTTTAGAAGTAATATTTCTATCCTTTATACTAAAATCTAAAAAACGCAGACAGAAATATTTCATTAGCAATGAAGGTATTTGGTGTTATACCAATTGTACTAAGAGAACCGTTGAATGAGAAAAGCCCTCCCATAAATGCCTTCCGTACTTAGCATATTCTTTGGCGTGAGAGATATCACCAGCACCACTTTCTAACTTTCCCATAGAGTTCACACAATGATAAACAGGGGATGCACTGAACAAAAGGAAGGGACCCTCTTAAAGGCAGTCACTGACAGCTCGTAAATGGTGATCGATGTCAGCGGTCACTTTAAGAGGGGGAATTCCAAAGTACACCATCAGTATCAAGCTGCTCTAGGAAGGAAAATTCTCATGTTACACTTGTACCTTCCATAGTCTAAAGGTTAAATTAAGGGATATAACCAATGCACTAGCATAATATTTTACTATAGAGGATTAAGTGTAGGATTAGTCACACCTTACTCTATATTTGTGGTGAAACTATTGGCAACAAGAATTTTTTAATTGTCAAGAAAGCTAAAACTGTTTAGAATCCATGGAAAGGAAACTGAAGCTTGCAGTTTAGAATACATTTTTACTATGATCAGAGATTAAACGCTTTTTTGTGCACTTTTTAACAATTTTTAACCAAATGATTCACATTGGAAATTTGTTGGTCAGTGTGAATTTTAGAAATACAACAAACCCACCCGAAGTGTCGTAATACCTTTTCGTACAATTCCCAAGGTAAGAGTTGTTGATTAAGAGTGATATGGAACAAAAATGTCAGGTTAGAAATTTTTGAAGGGTAGAATAATTATAAGGCTCAATCTGAGGTGTCCAAAGCATTAAATGAATTCACGGTATTCTAATTTTGAATTCAAACAGGTGGAACACAAATTTTTATAATACTACTACAATTTTTTGTGATGACAAATGTGATAAAATTAGGTTATGAATTCAAATTTAATGTTACAAATTTATCTTGGAAACACAAGCACACCAAGATTGCTGCAATTCAAATAATTATTCAACATTACCAAGTATATGTGATTATGCTTAACTTTTGGACACAGTTTAGTTAGTGTTTCATAGCAGGTAATGTACTGAATTTGTTATTCAAATTAAAAATTTTAAGTAAACAAATGTAATACCAAGTGATGAAAAATCAAATCATGTGATAGCTACTGTTAGATGTAGGCTAATTTCTTTGTTAGCATTTCCCCCTTTTTTGAACTTTTGCAAGTATTTTTTTATTCCCTAAATTGTGATTTTGTTCTAAAAGTGATAAATGCAGACTAAAAGCTGCTTAAGTGAGTTTATGTAAACTTAAGATTTTTAGTGATAATAAAATAAACAAAAATGTGCATTTTTTGCCATTATCTTGAAACTCAGCCAATTTTACGAAATACTAATTAAATTGCCTAGAAAAACATTGATCCTCACACATGATAAATAACAGTTTTTACTCATGTGCCTTAAAAAACTGTAATAGGGCCTGATTTTTCACTTTATATTTTAGGTGCCCTTAAAAAGCCTTAATATTTGGTTGAAAACCCTATTTGAAAGTTCTGATTTTTTACAAGATTACAGTATATTTTGTTCACCTACATTTTAAAAACCAAGATCAATAATGGACATTTCATGACATTTGACAAGGTCAAATGTCATGAAATTTGGTTTTAATGCACATTAGGAAAGACCTGTATAGGTAGGGAATTCCTGAAATTTCTCACACCTAAGGGGAGGGATCAAAGAACAGAATTTACATCCTTTTATGTGGGATAAATCTTTGATTAAATCCAATTCATTTTATTCTGTCATGGACATGTGTAATTATGAAAGTAAAGTAAAAGTGATAAATTGAATGCACAAAAGTGGAGAAGAAAAGGGAAGTTTCTAGCTTTACAAACAACATCCAGTAACCATTATTAAATCTTATGGTAAAATGTTTTGCTATAATCTACATCAATATATGTTAAATGTAGCTTTAAAAATACTTTTGAAAAGGCTTTAGTTTTGGTTTTGCTTCAAGAGTGATTCCCCTGTGTTACAAATTTTATACAACTGTCATGTGTCATATCATTGCTTGGCAAAGGGATCCGAAAATTGTTGTCAGGCCAGAAATAAAAAGCATCAGCACAGCATTAAATCCACACTTTGAGCGTTTTCTATTCTCATAGAAAAACCAAATGACCTATCTATTCTTGGTTACAAAATGTTCCTACGAATGTTTGTATTAAGATGTGTATATATTATAACAGTCTTAATATATATGTTATAATGTATGTAGTAAGACTGTTAAGGTGCATGCTGATAACAATAAAATTATGTTTTCTGTGATTGGAAGGAACATTTATTGAATGATTGAAAAACTTTTATGGAACATGAATTGTACAAAAAAGTTAGGTAATCTCAAAAATCTTAAGTACTTCATTAAGTGCAGTTTTGAAAATATGACATTAATTTTTATATAGAAATCGATCTAAAAGATCACTTTCATACTTTTTATTTACACCAATTTTTTTATTTTAGGTCTTTCTACTTACTGATATTTTGTCAGCTTATATAAAGAGAGAATACCATCTTAAAAATGGAGTTAAGTATACTGAAGATGGAACTGTAGTTTTAATGAGACTGCAATAACGTTTAATTTAAAATAGGACAGTATTATTTATAGATAGTTTGTAACACTTTTTATACAAGTACTTTGAAAGTAAATAGGTTGCAATGTATAAAGTAATGTGTTTCGCAGTGATTCAATTGTGTGAATAAAGTTGTATTCTATAGTTCATTAATGTTTATTTATCCAGTACCATGTGCAATAATGAAATCTGTCATACTTTTTCATTAAAAGACTTATAAACTAAATAGGTGTTGTGAATACTTAAAATGAACATAAACTTATTTGATAGAAAGAAGTTATGGTATATTTTGTGTATTAAGATTATAACCCTTTGGTTATGATATTTTTAAAATTTTACACCAAAAGGCATTCATGTGTTTGGTCATTTCGAGATATTTTCTTATACATTTTACAAATGGTGTTTTACTGAAAATGGGTATTTTTAGATGAATTTTCTTAAAACCTCATTTTGACTGACCCTCTATCGCGGAAGCACTTTCTATTTGGGAAATTTCAAAAGATTGAACTTTATTTAAATGTGCTTCTGTGATTTCAATAAAAGTGAAAAGAAGCTTTTCAGTTTATAAAACTTCGTTGGGAGACCATAAAAACTTTTTCTTTTGAAAATCTATCCTTAGTTTTTGCTTATTTTATATTAATAAAATAAAAAGTTTGATTTTTCTGTTGGAATTCTAGCTTTCAATTTAACCCAACCTCTATTACAGGAACTGTTGGAAATTGCATGAACTGACAGAGAGTACTACATATTTGTATTTCTTGTTTTCTTTTATAGATCATTATTATTAATAAAACACTCTTGGTTTGGCAGAGAAACTAAAGAATTTAGTAGAAGAAAGTAACTAATTTAAAATTACATTGTTAACAGTATTTTTTACCATAATGGCTACATCCCTATTATGGCAAATTCCTTAGATTTCCTTTTGTTTCATGTACCTTTTTGTAAAAGAATGTTAATGTGTGTAATTTGTTGGTAATTTTTTTCTAGATATTTTTATAGGTCGTAATTGCATTTTTATAGGGCATTTTCAAGCATCTTTTAGGTTATTAAATCCTAGCCTTAGTCATGGTAGCTGTGATTGGAGGTAGCAAAAATAAAGATACCATGTCCAGTGATTGTAGTCTACATCTTTTTACTAAAACTAATCAGCATTTTTTATCACCAACCCAAGTAGTTGATATTTTTTGAAATTTAGGAGCACTGTAAAGCGCTGTGTCACTCTGGCTTGAAATTATTGCTTTATTGTGAAATTATAACACTAATTCATCAATAAATCGGAAGTCTAAAAATGTACCGTTAAAAGTTGTGCTTTAAAGACTTATTTCTGTCCACCTGTGTTGAAGATATTAAAAATTAAATGTTATGCACTTTATAGGTGTGCCTGGCAACCGTTTGGCATAATAAATTAGCTCCATTGAGACTGGCACGATGAAGAACCATCGCCAGAAGGAATAGGGAAACAGAGGAGAAAAGGCCTCGCAACGAAACTGTTCCTATTGGTCTTGGCTTACATTATGCCAAAAAGAAACACTCAGTGAGAACCATGAAATTGGGTATGCAAAATCCTCTTTACTAGACTTGCAAATGATTGAAGTTTGGGCACCACTGAACATCAAAAGCGTTCGTGAAGTGCGTATTCTGAGGCTTATTGAAGAAGTGTCAGAGGCTCGCTGTGAATATTCTGGTTTGGTGTTACTATTGAATTATCATTCGTTTTGACCAAGAACTGTACGACTTTGAAAGGAGTCACATTGTGGAACTGAGAAGCAAGATAGTCTCGTCCACAAATCGTCCTCCATCTGGGATGTACACAGGTTGTCATGAGACGTTGCTGGCAGTAGTGGATCAGAAAAGCTACACTTGCACGTCAAGAAGGCTCTGGTCGTCACAAAAGGGCAAATGTGAGAGGATAGTCAGGTACTGAGACAAGCTGAATCTGCTCCAACAACTTCATTATCGACCATCCAATGATGCATATAATCTGCTGTCTCCTGTAGCATTACAAACCATTTGACTCCCATTCACATGTCTGGGTTATTCTGGGCCGTCAATTGCAGTACCTCCGGAATATAATGTATCTGGAGAATGCTTGACATAATGTGCTACAGGATAGCAAAAGGGCTTTGTTTGATTCCATGCCACGCTGTATATCAGCATGTGTCGCCGACAGAGAGGGCTTCACAACTTACTAATTTATGACCTAACTAATGTAAGTCTACAATAATAAAGCGTCCGCTAGAGATTTGTTATTGTGATAATTGCTTTATCTCTATGAACATCACGCGGTAAGTTCCATTCCGACCTAACACTGGCGGTTCAATTCTCCTGTGTCAGTAAAATTTTCCTTGTGTGTGTATGTCCATTCACTTGACGTTTATCTTGTGTTTTTCGCAGCTTGGCCAAATATGACTTGCTCCATCAGCTTTTCGAATTTCCACTGGAAAGCAGGTGGGATATACCAGCTATACTTTAATCCACGAAAGATTCCAGGGATACTGTATATACTTGCTAATTCCAGGTTTATGAAACAAACTAGATTGACGGACGAGGTGAAAATGTTGAGAGGAGCCCTCATTCACATAAAGTAAAACTGATAACAAAGTTCGTCATGTGCATGTGTATAAGATCCAGAAATATCACGCTTAAGGCCAAATGTAGGAGTAATTTTTGAGAGGATGAGGAGTTTGGAGAAGTAATTGCTACTTCTAGCAGAGATCGAAAGGAAGATCCCGAGAAAGAAAACTTCAACAGTTCTCGGTAACAATCATCCGAAATTTTGCGTCCTCGCATTTCAGGGCCGCGGAATTTTTTTAACTCTACAAGTAGGCCTGAGTGACAATGTGGCCCGTTCTAGCTTTGGCAGAAAATGCGACAACTTTTCCGGACACCTTTCTGAAATGTGTAAGGTAATTCGGCTCCTGTTGAAAAAGAAAAAGGTGTCGATGTACACCAATTAATTACCTACCTGGGTCATTCTACGCAAAATGAGCAAATCGGCTGTGGCTGACATATCACCGATTTTAATGAAAATCAGTTTTTAAATAGGTCACATACGGTAATGACCAACTGCAAAATATTAGATTTCAGAAATCTATTTTGTTAATTGACATTTAAAGTTCAAGGTCACACTAATTTAGATTTTCTAGCACTGAAAGTTTGCTGCACACTGTTTGCGACCCTATATTTCAATAAGTTATTGACACAAATTTAAAATTTTTATATCCTTGCATTCTTCAGAAAAAGGTCTCTTAGGAAACATCAGAGTATAATTTAATAGCCGTCATTGCTGAATCTGAGGGATCGACGAAAATAGAAATTTTGCCAATTTGCTACAAATTTCAAATTGTTCTGTCTCCTGGAAATCAAAAGACAATATTAAAAATTATTCTTAATGAAGAGCCTTTCTTAACAAATAGCGTGGCGTAATTTGGTGATTGTATTTCTACTCTATTATAAAGAGAAAAAACATTTAAAAGTAAAAATTTTGGAAAAATTATATTTTTCAATTTTTAAAAATGCATATTTCACTGTGAGGGAAAGCTCCAACAACATCAAAACTCTTCAACATAAAAGAGCAAGATGTCTATTATATGTCCTGAAATTTTCATAATTGTAATTTGATTATTTTTGTCTCGGGAAAATTTTTAATCGGACGTAAATTTTATTTTTATCGCAGTTGATAATGAATTATAACCTCCGCTAATATAAAAAATGCGGTATAAGAATGAAATATAACTATTATAATGGTGCACGTGCAAAATTTCCCCTAGGAAATTTCTAAGTAAAGATTTCAAGATTCGGCAGCACTAGGAAAATTTCAAATTTAAGCAACTACGAAATTGAACGAGACCTTTATCAGATTGAAAGTGAATTTGAAGACAATCGAGTAAAGGTTTTAAATGTTTAAGCTTTTTTTAATTGTAATTTCCTTCAAAAGTTACAAATAATTTGGTATTCCATTGTTGATTTGGGGTTTCATTGTTGCCATTTGAAACGAGTAATATGCATAGAATGGGAAGGAAATGCTATGATTGGCGATAATAAACATTGCCATTTAGTGCGATACTGAGGGAATATGGTAACCCGTAGTAGGGCTATCCGAATAATCGTTTGGCGGCGAAAATTTCAGTCGCCAATTGATTGGAAGGGCAAGAACGTGTTTTTGCGTTTCACTAATTTTGTTATTGTTGCTTTGGGACCCTTTTTGATCCCAAATCCTGAATTTTTTTACATGTAATAGACATATTAAACTACATTTTTCCAAAATATAGTTTTCGTCACAGCTGTCCTTCATTTCATTTTGTGTGCCTACTTTAAGTGGAAAACCTTCATATAATTTTCCTTTGCTGTTTTGGATGATGAAGGAAATGAAAGCCGACTTCCAAACTTCAGCAGTAGTTTTATCCTACTTAGCACTGTATCTGGTATGAATTTCAACGATGCATTTAATTTCCTTTAGCCCATAGAAACCTTTTTAATTCTATCAAAATCGACTATTTTCCATTTTTTGCTACTAATTTTTAGCTTAAATATGATGTTTAAAATTGTTGTTTCCAAATAGATGAAAAGAAAATTCTTCAGAGATTACAAAAATATGAAATATTATTGTCTACGTTAAGTAGTTTTAGAGAAAAATATCTTCAAACATGCAACTTCATCCGATTTCACAACTGCTCTTCAAAGTTGCAAGTCCTTAAAATGCCTGAAACTTCCAAAATATTTCATTTTGAGCCAAAATATTTTGGATATCGTTATTTATGCATAAACTTCACCCCTGTAGCAAATTTAATGAAAATCCGTCACCCTACGGCCATATGTTTTTCTGATTTTTGCTCATTTCACATGGAATGACTCACCTACCTATTTTGCATTTATCGTCCTAACACTCGCATTTAAATGACGGCTGCTCTAGGCTACTTTTTGTTCTATTTTCCAACCTAGGTGACTAGGAATTCCTTTTTAATCAAAATCGTCTCGAAAGCTATTTTCAAAATGTTGGTGATTTTTTTTTAATTCGCCAAAGGTCAACGAAATTTTTGTCCTTTTCAACTAATAGCTGACGGAAAAAATATTTTTCTTTCGGGAGAAAATTTTCCAAAACATGCCAATTTCGAAGTTTTGGTAACCATTAAAAAAAATATCGGAACCTGGTTGCTAGATTGTCTTGAAAACCTTTTGAAAATATTAAGGTTTTTTTTTATTTTAAAATTTAAATATCTTGGCTATATCTTCAACGTGTTTCATACTTATTTTTCACATTTTGTGTTTTAGCCCGATTGATTTTGTGTCTGAGCTACTAAAATAAGGTTTAAGAAGACTGCTTCTATTTTTAAACATGTATGCTATTACACAAGTGCTTTGGTTGTGGCAGCCTTGAAATGATCATGAAATAAATTATACTAAAACTCCATAGGATGCGGATTGAAGAATGCGAAACTAGTTCTCCGAATCGACGGACCAAAAATATTTTCCACGTTTCGTAGAAGACTAGATTACTAAAAAAAAAATTATAATAATTATGCTTAATGAATTTCAAGTAGGCCATTCCACCTCAAGAGCGGATGGAGAGCGAGTGCGGCGTGTTGCTGAGATGTGACACTGCCCTCCCCTCGTTGCCAGTTGAGACGGTGTTTCCAGAACGAGACGTAAGAATGCTATTAACTCGAAAATGCTTAGGAGACTTATCAGTAATAACCTAAAATACCCACAAACAAAAGTTGAAAAATTTGACTTATTTTGATCAGATTTCAGACGGAATCTAAGAACTGTTTACGGGTATATTTTGTATCGACAGAATGATAACAGATGACCTATTAAACAAGATCTGGCGATGAGAAACAAATAAGATTTTTTTCTTTCCTGAAGACCGTTATTTTTTCCTACGTAGAGAACTACGTCTTTCGCCTCACCAGTAACTTAAGTATTGAGTGTCACGAAAAATTGTAACGCACTCTAGCTGCAATTGAAAAAGACAGGTAAGTGCATATACCGTTAAGAACAACAACGCACCAAACCAGATGAAAAGTAGCCGCTGTAGGTTGGACCTGAGCGAGCTGACAACGTCGCGAGAATGTCTCACATTTGACTCGTTATTGAGTTGTCTCGCTTCCCTTTAGATGTCAACACGTTTGAACCACGTGCCATAGCGTTGATATTAACACCTCAGTTCGTTGCTAGAGAGCTGCGTTATCCGAAGCACATCACATTGGCGGGAAAACCTACATTTAGACCAAGGTAGGAGGCTCGATCGACTAAAAAAATTAAAGGTCCAAGAAGCACGATGGAAAATCCTATAACGATCAAGAAGTTACACTTTGGGAGTAAGCCGAGGGCTTTGGCATGCGAAAAACGCCGGCCGAGTGAAAGTGTGAGCAGCGTGTCCCGGAGAAGTAGGCCCGGGTGGCTGCAAAACTGACTCATGCGGCCTCGGAGTCGTAACCATCGACTTCTCGTGCACCCGACATGCAACACCAGCTCATGAACTTTGATGTATAAGCGACTGACCTGGCATCTGGGCCTACTGGATCAAGGTAACAGAACACCGAGATCAAGTATATCAGGTACGCCGAGTACGGAGCTTACTACAAGCACGCTGACGACACATTTCGCTAGACACTCCAGTAGATTTCATCACAAAGCCGCTGATGTGACGGGAGATCGACACTTACAAGATAATCGAGCAAGTAATCAACGTACCCTTCGATATCGACACCATGGTGGGGCAGCTGCATTTTAAGCTGGACGGCAATTACGCCTTCAACAGAAGCATAAAGAAATCCTTGACACTCGTATTATCGCCCTAAGCTTACCGTATATTCCATTCAATCTGTAGTGTCGTGTTTCATCGCCAATAAGTAATTGCATACACAACCTCGTTTCATTTCTCGCACTACTCACACGTTGTTCTTCGTAAAGGTATACGCCTGTATAATTGTTTTCATTTTTAATATGAACAAATTAGACTGATTGTTTACGAAGTAAATAATTTTTACCAAATTACTATTAAAATTAGTAAAGTTATTTATATCTAACTAGTTAAAAATAAGTTGAATTACGGACTGCAAGTCTACCCAAACAACCTTTCACTTATCCGATTAATCACAATTCTCAAATTACATTCTATCTTCTCCAAAAGTACCAAATTAATGTTGATTTGAGTGTAGGTATTCAGCTGCTTTAGCGGAGAAACGCCGAAAATGCAGGCAAAGGAAATTTAAATAATAAATTCCCTAAGATATATACTATCTTATAAAATAATTAACATTTTATGTGATAATTTCACAAACAGAAATAAAACGGGAAGACACACCGACGCAATGAAGTTGTGTACTAAGTTTTATATTCAGTATGCAAAGTTTCATGAAAATATATCCAACCATTTGGGGTTAGTGCGGCACACACATACAGACCGACCGAAACCAAGCGCAGAAACCATTGAATTTATATTAGTGTAGGAGTGGTGTGAGAGCTGTTTTCAAGAGTCGATATCTGTTTCAAGTGTCAGGTTGCAAATTTTCATGTCCAGAGTCGATTTATGAATCCAGTTTAAATAAATTCACTGAGAATAAAATTTAATAAGGTGACATCTAAAATTACAATACAATTCCGCTTCATTTCGCGGCCAAGATTTTAAGCGTCATTACGCTTCCATTGTTACAGTTCAACTGATTGGCCCAAGAGCGCCATCTACCGTCATTACGGAACATACTCCGCCACGATGAACCTTGGTTCATCATAAAAAATAATTATATAGATAATATCAAATCTTCAAATTTAAGTTTTAAACAAAATGTAAAAAATGTTCAGCAAAATATAAGTTATAAAGGTAAACTGTTGACAACAAAATACTACAAAATTAAATTCAAATATTATCGAATACTAAATTTAAAACATGAGAAATAACATGCACAATATACTTACAAATCTTCAGAATTAAAAGAAAAATATATACCTGCTTAAAAATTTACAAATCTGAAGAATTAGCAAATTCACACTTTAAATCTGAAAAACACAATAATTAACATATTAATACAAAGTAAAATTTTAAAGAAAACAAGAATTCAGGTAATTTGTATATTGCCGAACTTATACATACTCCTCCTATATAAGGAGTCACAACATTTTTCAATAATCGACGTCTCTAGTGTCATCGTTGGTTGGTTTGAGGTTTTATGTCGCAAGGGCCATATTTGGCCAAGCTGCGCCAAACACAAGTCAGATAATAGCAAGTAATTGTGAAAAGAAAGGATTAATAGAAGAAAGTAGAGAAAGATCGCTTGGGCATCGTGGGATTGCGATCCTCATGTTTACCAGAGACAGTAAACCCCATGGGATAAGAATAGATCACTAGGATACCTCGGTGCTTTGTGTCATGAAGTTCACCTTACCAGATCTTGCGTAACTCGTTTAACTATTCTATCAAAACAGCAATGCTTCTGCTGCACTTGTGAAATTCCAGAAATTAAAAGGCTTACGTAGAAGTCCACTGATGATTTCCAATTTTCGGAATGACGCGTTTTGAACAGACAGGAATTTTTTCTATAAAACCAGGTCGAGGTCGCAAGCCAACTGGATGCAGAGAACAGAAGTTTCAACTGCTGTGGGGTGAAGTAGGAAATAGCAAATGGACATGGTAGCAGTAGTGCATGTGCGATATCAAGGGTGCCGTATACGACAGTTTGAAGAGTTCTGCGAAATGTCTTGAAGTTTATGGTGATTATATACGCGGAAAACATTTGATATTCATCGCTCGGATGATGGCGTATACTGTGGAGTGATGAGGCTTATTTCCCTTTGAATGATGCTGTAAACTCTCATAACTGTCGTGTATCTAGTCTGACACAAATCCCACGTTCACAAACAACCTCCATTGCATGCACCAAAAGTAACGGTTTGGTGTAGCTTCACGACATCCTTTATCATATTGGTCCTTTATTTGAAGAAAATGCCTCGTATTGCCATTGACACTTCTGTTGATGACTCCAGTTACACAAACATGCTCCGGAACTTTGTAATTTCATCATTTCAACAGAGAAATTGCCTTGACACCACAATCTTCATGCAAGATGGTGCACTCTCTCATATCTCTTTATCTGTGCAAGCCCTAGTACGTTAAAACTTTATGGTCGACAGAGTGATTATCAGATCATTTTCAACGTCCTGGCCATCCCGATCATCACATCTGAGCCCCTGTGATTTTTGTCTGTGGGGCCATTTGAAGAGCCTCGTTTATCGAGGCAATATTTCCAACTGGCAGAATTTCACGTGATCTGTAATGTTATCTGGCCTATCTGTGATGTTAGTGTGATTTCATATGTAATTGCAATTGTGGCGACCTCCTTCGTCAGGCAAAGTGCGAACTAAAACCTCCTTCGTCAAGCACAGTGTGAACTGAAACTTTTGCACCCCCGCATCTGGGCATGAAAAGCAAGGTGACGGTGGGTACGTTAGAGCCCTATTTGTGATGTTAGTGTGATTGCCTATTTAATTGCAGTGAAGTTATTGCCCTGTTCTTTTTGCCGATATTTGTTATTAATTTAATTTCCACACGTCATTACAATAAAGTTGCTACGCGTTAACACTTTTCTTGATTATACTTGCTAAATGAGTTCGGCAATACGTGCCAGCGCAAATTACCTGGACCGCAGCGCCAAAACGACAGAAATTCGGACTGTCTTTTTCCTTCAGAAATCGATACCGCATAATTTTATATACATAAGTATGTAAATAAAATTTGCTTGGGATTTACTCAGAAGTTTTTCCTAGAGAGGTCTAAACACCTCTTATTTAATTTAGATCATCCTCTTTATAGAGAGATTAGTAAAAGTACTTAAATTATCTCTTCGAAAGTTTCAATTTATGCATATATCAGTATTATTTATGTTTTAATGGCGCATGACAATGGGATACTTAAGATATAATACCGATAAGATAGAAGTCCAATATCCTAAGCCTAGATTGAATATTAAGGTATGAAAACAAGGGCTTATCTTCCGAGCAATATCTCTTATAAAGGAATATTTATTTAAAAACAAGATAATTACATTGTGATGAAACATTCCGAAGTCTATTCGCGAAAACGTAGTAGTAGTTATAAAATAAGCATTCAGATTATATTATGAATATGTATTGATGTGTATTATGATACAGGTATTATGAATACGTGTGTGGATATGTATCGGTCTCCAGACGTTTCAATTGTCGGATTGTACCAACTCCTAGAGTGTACTTGCCACCTTTAGCTCAGTGGGTTAGTCCACTGAGCTAGCAACCTGCGAGTTGAAGGCGACGCAAGTTCGTTCATGTATGTTCGATACCCGGGGTATATTCCTCTCTCATATGTCAGTAAAATATTCATTGTGGGTGTAAGTCCATTACTTTACGTTGTTTGTCTTGTGTTTGGAGCAGCTTGGACAAATAGCATTCGCGCCATAAAAACCAAACAACATAAAGGGTGCTCCGATATTTTTTGTTGAGACCTTGAAAAATGAGGAATAGTATTCAACCCTCATATAGTGACCCAAAACAAGTTTTCAACCGTGGAAAAACGAGAATATTTTAGGAAAATGAATTCGTGTCGAACATTAAAACCGAACTTAACCCAATTTTCGGCTATAAATTGCCACGTTCCGTGTGATTGCCTTAAGGAGACCTAGCTGTATATGTGTTGAATTTTTGTCCTTGCCAGTTTGTCTTGTAAAAGTTTACCATCCCGATGAACTGTTAAAGCACCATGTTGTTGGAAATTATTTTTGAGCAACTTAAATATGTCAGACCTGTGCTGCATTCTTTGTTGTTGACCTGAATTTCTATTTTTATTAAGGTTGTCCACACGATGTCCCAAACTCGTTGCTGTGTCTGTAAGAAAACATACTACCTTGCGATCTTACACTTTTGTTCGATCTAAGGCTGCTACTAGTTCCTGGTGTCACAATGTTTATCCGCCCTCTCTTTCGCTTAGGGGAACCTGGAACTCCCTTCCCCTTTTGTAACTACCACTTTTTCACTCTTTCCACCCTTTCATCAGAATCCTCAGATGATGGTAAGGTCTCATCTTCATTAACTCTTTTTCGTCCGTTAAAATCTTTGACAAACTATATTTCTTCTCTCACTTGCATTTTTCCCCTTCTCTCAAGAGTCTTGTCAATTCCTACCATACATACTCGCCTCCCTTTCTTCCCCTCTTGGTTAACAAGACCTTGTCTTCAGTCATTTTTATTTTGTTTTTAGCATTAGCATGTGCAATATCAGAGATTATCCAATGTCGATGTAAATTCATCTTTGTCACTTTGTGTTGCATTTTTTCTAAATTTGTTTTTCTTCATTAGTCTCCACTGTGCAGTCTCAAGTTTTTTCTGTATGTTCGGAGAATCTTGTACAGGAATTCTTGCCTTTTAGCAAAATTGCATAATCTCTTTAATTTCTGAAGTCTGCCTTATAGTAGCATTCATCTCAGCATGGTAACGAAGAAAAGACCCAATTGGCATAAGTATTGAAGGTAGCTCTTGTGGCCAGAAAATTATGTTATAGTAGAACAAGGAGGTTAAACTTTTGTATTAGGCCCTTGTTGATGTTGATGCCTTAATTGAACAACTTTCCATTGAAAAAAGATTATTTCATTCTTTATAATTTAAAATAATATTTAAAACAGTTGATTAGATGTATGCTTTGAATGAGGAAAGATCATGCTTTTGCTAGCATTCTAAAAACAAAACTAACCATGCTTACAGTTAGAATATATTGTTAATAGCTACTGTCGCGAATGCGAACCTGCTATCGTTTCTGCGGACAGGTCGCGCATGCGCAAAAAGGAAAAACTGACAGAACATTCTTAAACTTTGTATAGAACTCTCGGATTGAGCGGGAGAAAATGTGTTGTTCCTTTTTCTGTTAAAATTGTAAATATATCGGCGCAATTAAAGAGTAGCGAAATTTATACGATGTGTTTTCATTTGATTTGAGCTTCTCTGTGAATGAATATATAAGTTTCAGCGAAAGAATGGATAATACAAAGGCATCATAGAATTCTATCTTTTTTGCCCAGCCCTAGAAAAGAGGATAAGGATTCAAGAAAAAGGGTGAGTGAACTACTCACATCTTTTATTATATTTTAGATGAATTTTAACCTCTTTGAAGCAATATTTTATGGCGCCCAAACAGGGACTTGGGCAAAATCGAAAGTGAATATATTTGAGTGATATTGATGCCTTTTGTTTATTTGTATGAACTTTTGCAATTCTCCCTCAATATTAGAAGTATTGATTTATTATAAAATTGAAATATTCGCAATTTAAAAACGACCAGTATAGAATTTTGTAGAAGGAACTGGCCGACATGGAATTTGCGAAATCGAAGCGTTCAGTTATACGTCAACTTACTACCAAATTAATTAATAAAATTGAAGGGAAACTATCTGAAAATGTTGTTGAGGATGAATTGCATGTGTTATTAGAACAACTTTCTCTTAAAGAAGTTGAACTTAGTAAAGTAAACAGTGAAATTGAAGCATTAATTTTGGATGTTAAGGACATTGAAGAAGAAATAGTTATTAGTAATGACTACAATGAGAAGCTAATTGTGTGTAAAGTGCAAATAAAAAGAAAAATTGAGAATTTAAAAACAAGTTTGATATCTACTGTTACTGATCAGAATAAAGTGGCTCAAGGTAAAACTATTATGTCTGTTGGAAGAATGCCAGAAAGTTCTATAATTAAATTACGCACGATCACTATTGAGAAATTTAACAATGATCCTGGTGATTGGCAACGATTTTTCGATCAATTTGAGTCGGTTATCCATAAAAATAGAGATATTGCTAATGTCGATAAATTTAACTATCTAAAATCGTATTTAACCGGATCAGCAGCCCATGCAATTCAAGGTTTCTCTTTAACCAATGACAATTATCAAGTTGCTCTGGATACTTTAAAAGAGCGTTTCGGAAAGAAAACATTAGTGATTAATTCACATTTAAATAAACTTTTATCTTTAACCCCTGTGAAAAGAATTACCGATATTCACGCACTGCGAAAATTATGACACATGTCTGACGCAGGTGCGTAACCTTGAATCGCTCAGTTTAAATCCTGAAAATTATGAAGCATTATTTTGCCCTATTCTCATCAAATTATTGCCTCCAGAAATTGTAATTGAAATTGCTAAAAATTGTGGATCTGAAGATATTTGGAAAGTTTCTGAAATGTTGGATATTGTAAAATTAGAATTAGAGTCACGTGAGAAAGCCCAATTTTTGGTTCAAAACCATCTTTCAAATGACAAAGGATTTTCGCATCACACCACTTCGTATGATGCTAAAACGAAAGAGTTCGAGTTGCCTGCCAGACATAATAGAAATTTTGGCTATCGCTCTTTTACACCTAATAAAAATGTGCCCACTGCGTCAGGATTATTAAATGATACCAGTAGAAGGGTTAATAAATGTGTGTTATGCAGTGATGAAACCCATTCTTTGCAGGAGTGTAACACATTTAAAAATAAGTCTATGAAAGAGACAAAGGGATTTCTATCAGAACGAGGTTGTTGCTTTATTTGCTTAAAACCTAGACATCTCGCCCGAGACTGTAAGTGTTATGTAAGATGTTCAGAATGTCAGAAAAGACATTTCTCTACTATGTGCCCAGAATATGTCAACAAAACTGAACGTCACGAAGATGTCCCCAAGCAGAAAGCGAGTGATAAAACCCAAGCCTTGGCTAACAAAACTTGCAGCCAAGATGTATTAATGCAGACTTCATCGGTAATCTTAAAAAATAATGATAAAGAGATCCTTATAAGATGTTTGTATGATTCTGGAAGTCAGCATTCGTACCTTTCAAAGCAGATAGTTCAGGATATTGGTTATCAGTCTTTGGGACAACAAGAAATGAATCACAGTCTTTTCGGGGGGTCGGAAGAAACTAGAACCCATGAGCGGTACAAAATATTTTTAAGCAATCTTTCAAAAACTTTTTCATGTAACTTTGAAGTGTTTGACCAAGAAAAAATATGCGCAGAGATCCCAAAAATTACAGATGGTCCCTGGATTATAGAAGCAAAACGCTGCGGAATAGAGTTTTCAGATCATAGTACTAAAACAGGGAACAATGAAATCCACTTGCTAATTGGGGCAGATATTATTGGGAAGCTTTTCACTGGAAATTTTAAGCTTTTATCAAGTGGCCTCGCTGCAATTGAGACTCATTTAGGGTGGACTTTGATGGGGAAGGTTCCAGAGTCTAGGGGAACTGGCAACACTTCTTTACTTGCCATTTCCTTACATGTTAAAAGTGAAAAATTGAAAGACCTTTGGGAACTAGACGTACTTGGAATAAGAGATCCCATCGAGAGAAAAAAAACCGAAGATTTAAACCAAGAGGCTTTAGACTTATTTAATAACACGGTAGATAGAGATTCAGATGGAAGGTATATTGTCTCACTACCTTGGATTGTGAAAATCATCCGACACTTTCTACTAACCGAGAACTAGCGGAAAAAAGACTTAAGTCAACGGTTCATAACTTGAAGTCCTCTGAGAATTTAGATGCGTATCAGAAAGTGTTCGAAGAATGGGAAACTGAAGGAATCATAGAAACGATTCCTGACTCGGGTGCAAATGAAGGTCACTTTTTACCTCATAGAGCTGTGATTCGTCAAAGTTCTACTACTAAGATAAGACCCGTTTTTGATGGCTCTGCAAAAGAGAAACACTCCTTATCATTAAATGATTGCTTAGCCAAGGGTCCAAATCTGATAGAACTGATACCCTCTATATTGCACAGATTCAGAAAGGGTAAAATAGGCGTCAGTGCAGATATCAAAAAAGCATTCCTTCAGATCAGCTTAAAAGAGAAGGACAAAAACTTTTTGAAATTTCTCTGGTATAAAGATGGTGATTATAAACAGCTGCAAGTTTATAGGCATTGTCGAGTGGTTTTCGGCATTAATGCTATTCCATTTCTGTTAGCGGCGACCTTGTTGCATCTTTTAAACGAAGTAGAAGAGCCTCTCAGACATACAGCTGAAAAGCTAAAGAATTCATTCTACGTCGATAATTGCGTAACCAATGTAAATTCGGAAGAAGAATTACAAGAATTTATTGCCAATTCTAGAAATATATTAGGGTCAGCGCAATTTGACCTACGAGGTTGGCGGTACAATCTTCCTGTTAAAGACAACATAGCAGGTAAAAGCATAGGACTCATGGAAGACCAAAAATCACCTGAACCAATTTTGGGCCTGCAGTGGCACGTAGAAGATGACAGGCTTAGCTTGATGAGTTTTGAAGAAAAAAGCGATCCAAAGAAGATCTCTAAAAGATCTGTTCTTTCTGAAGCCAACAAAGTATTTGATCCTATAGGATTTACCGCTCCGGCTACTCTCCTGCCTAAGCTAATGCTGCAAGAGTGTTGGAAACTAAAGCTCAAGTGGGATGATGAACTACCCGAAGATATGAAAAAGAAATTTACAAAATGGAAAGAACAACTAGAAGTCTTGAAGAAAATAAGAATCTCGCGTAAGCTCGCACCTCATGACATCCAACTTGGTGAATCAAGTCTCCACATCTTTTGCGACGCAAGTAAATCAGCTTATGCCACCTGCATCTTTCTTAGAACATCCTACAATGACGAGGTGTCTTGCCAACTAATACAAGTCAAGACGAGAGTAGCCCCAATAAGAGAAGCAACTATTCCAAGACTGGAGTTATTATCCTGTGTTATCGGAGCAAGGTTAGCAAACACCTTACTCAAAGAACTTGAAAACCTTTTATTGGTCTGATTCAGTAAATGCGCTATACTGGATTAGAAGAAATGAAAACTGGGGAACATCTGTGTACAATCGAGTACAAGAAATTCGGCTTCTAACGAATCCTGAGGATTGGAAACACATATCCGGTACTTTAAATCCGGCTGATCTACCGTCACGGGGATGCACTGCTGAAAAATTGAAGATAGGTCGCTGGTGGGAGGGACCAAAGTGGCTGGAACAACCTAGTGATAAATGGCCAGTCTCGGATGCGGGCCCGGATTTTGATGTAGTCAATTTGGAAAGACAAAAACAGTAGTATCTACTACCAACTAGAAACTACAAACCCAGATAAAAGCAGAATTCGAATATCAAGGTTTGGACGACGTTTAAGACCTGCCCAACGTTTGATTGATTCCTGAGTTTCATGAACCTGAAACTCAGGGGTGGGAGGATGTCGCGAATGCGAACCTGCTATCGTTTCTGCGGACTGGTCGCGCATGCGCAAAAAGGAAAAACTGACAGAACATTCTTAAACTTTGTATAGAACTCTCGGATTGAGCGGGAGAAAATGTGTTGTTCCTTTTTCTGTTAAAATTGTAAATATATCGGCGCAATTAAAGAGTAGCGAAATTTATACGATGTGTTTTCATTTGATTTGAGCTTCTCTGTGAATGAATATATAAGTTTCAGCGAAAGAATGGATAATACAAAAGCATCATAGAATTCTATCTTTTTTGCCCAGCCCTAGAAAAGAGGGTAAGGATTCAAGAAAAAGGGTGAGTGAACTCTACTCACATCTTTTATTATATTTTAGATGAATTTTAACCTCTTTGAAGCAATAGCTACAGATAGTAAAAAACAGTTACAGTTCGTTAGTAAAAGTAACAGTTGGTAAAACTTACAATAAAAAATATGGGAATTATTTACAGTCTGTAGCGGATCAAACTGTTAGCGCATTGGAAGTGAACTGAATTGAACTACTACTCACCCCATAACAACTCAACCCCTTCTTGGCATGTCGCCAAGTACGTCATCTAACGAATGACATTTTTCCCCCTTAAGAGAAGTTCTGCCCTTTCCTTCCAGACGCGCATTTGCGCTGTGGTCCTGTAATACTTTTATGTTTTCTCGTAATTAGTACCCAAAATGTAAATATGTAAATAAATGTTTTGTTAATTTTACCCCCCGAGATGCTTAATTAATTAAACTCCACTCACCCACCTTGTTATAAAAATGGCGCCCTACGTCGTGGCCTGGATTTAAACCCGATTTAAGAACAAGCCTGTTCGAATTTGGATTACCAAATGCCTGAAGTTATCAACGGACTACGCAGTTGGAGTTTGGATTCCTGAATGACGATTCCAGCAGACGGAATTTTACAGATGAGTACTTCTTAATTACTATCTGAAAATGCTATAAGTAGCATAAAAATTGTTTTGTTTCTCGAGAAGATATAGTTTCATAAGTATAAGTAACTTGTTGTAAGCACTTCTGTTTTCAATAGAATTAACGTCCACCGTTTCGTTAAATATTGAAGTTTTGTTTTGAAATAGAATTCTATGGTGAATTCTGAGTTGGAGTTTCTCCAGATTTCCGGAAACAGAAGTATTTATAAAACAGAGGAGAAATAGTTTTAGCCATTTTAAGAAATATTTGATAGAAGTATTGATTTGGAATGATACTTAAATTTTGGAAAATTAGATGCTTATAAATAATACTGATAAAGTATTGATTTGGAGTAATATTTATGTTTTGGAAATCTAATGCTTGCATGTTATGATACTGCCCATTATGATTTGAAATATTATTAGTTTATTGCTTTGCATTATTTTGAATTGATTATGAATATAATGCATGAATATTTTGTTATGATTAAATTGTGAATGCCATCAATGTTACATTTTGATTTATTAGTGCTATAGTAGAATTGCTTATTTTGTATTACCCTTGTTTTAAATAAGTGGCATATTTGGCTAAGGGTAAGAAACAGGACTTGATTGCATTAGCAAATGAACTTGATATTGCTATCGATGATAATTTTAAGATAATCGATATTAAAGATGCTATACTAAAAAGCGCAACATATGATGAAGAATTCACTAAGGAATTACTTAATAGTATGATTAGTGAAAGGAAAGAAAAAGAAGGACGTGCTGAAAAAGAAAGAGAACTACTTGCTACTGAAAAAAAGGAGAGAATGTTTGAGCTAGAAAAATTAAAATTGCAGGTAATTGCTATAAATACGAACACCGACTCACAATCTGTTTTGTCTACTGTTGACACAGATTTTCCTAAACTAGAGTTGAAGAGGCTAGTCCCTAGCTTTGATGCGAAAACGGACGATATGAGTTTATTCTTAAATTTGTTTGAAAAGCAGTTAACTTTTTTGAGGGTACCATGTTACGAAATGGGTAGTTTATCTGATCGGTCTCCTCCCAAGTGACATTGCTAAGTTGGTAGCACAAGAGACCGATGCGGATGCTCAGAATTATGATCACATTAAACAGATTCTACTTAAGCGTTTTAGAATGAGCGCTGAAAAATTCCGCCAACTTTTTGTACAACATCGCAAAAGTCTCGATAGTACATGGCGCGATTATTATTTCGATTTACGAAATTACTTTGAGGGGTGGCTTACAGAACTGAACGTTACAACATTTGAGCAATTAAAGGATCTAACGATTGCTGACCAAATAAAGAAACGAACTCCTCCTGACTACAAAGAACACTTCCTTGACCATTGGTCTGATTGGATGAGCAAGCAGATCCCAATGAGTTAGCAGACGAATTAGATGCCTATGAGGAAGTCAGAAGTATGAAACCGAGAAACGTAATTCAAGAACCTAAGAAAAAGGAATCTCCGAAATTTCGACCACGAAATGAGCCTAGAAATGTCAAGTTTGATCCACAGAAAACGAAAACGTTTCATCCTAGGAACGACATTAAGAGTGAGGACCGACCTCAACTTAGTTGCTATGGATGCGGAAAAGTGGGAGTTATAAAGCCAAAATGTCCCACCTGTTCTCCAGTTACAACAGTGGAAAGAACAGAATTTGGCTCTTTGCATCTTCGTTCGTGTTCAGTTCGACAATCTCAAACAACCCTATTAAGAATCACAATAAATGGGATGAATGGTATAGCATGTGCTGATACTGGAGCGAGTAACTCGATTGTGAAGTGTTATACCGACTTTTGAGAGAAAAAGGAATAAAATTTGAAGCAACAGTTCTCAACGTCACACTTGCTGATGGTTTTGAGAGAGAAACCGAGGTACGCAAAGCCCAGGTAGATATCGAAATTGAAGGACGTTTGGTCAGAACCGAATTATTAGCCTTTCCAACAGCGAAAGACAATCGAACTCTGTTAGGGACAGACTTTTTGCGCAAAGCCAAAATAGTGTTGAATGTTCCAAACCACCACTGGTTTTTTAGTAACTGTCCGAGACGAAAGTTTCCCTTTGCTGAAGACACTTTCCAAAGAACTGTCGAAGTAGCAAAAGCAGATGTTGATGTCAATTCAATACATTTGAGAGACGATGAAGGAAGACACATCACTAGAGAACAAAAAACAGAATTAAACGCATTGTTAGAGAATTTCTCAGGTATATTCCGACCAGGGGTAGAAGCAACTCCCAAGATTCAACATTATATTAATACAGGTAAGAATCCTCCTGTTTCGCTGCCACCCTATCGCATGTCCCCTGCCAAGAAAGAAGTTTTAAATAAAGAATTGAATGAACTCTTGGCAAATGGTACTATAGAAGAATGTGAATCTCCGTATGCTTCACCTGTAGTATTAGTTCCAAAACCTAATGGGAAAATGCGTTTATGCATTGATTACCGAAAACTTAATGCAATCACAGTAACTGATAATTATCCCCTCCCCAGGATGGACGACTTGCTTCATGACGCAAAACACACCTCATACATGTCTACAATTGACTTAAAGTCAGGTTATCATCAAATTGAAGTAAACCCTGCAGATCGTGATAAGACAGCTTTCATTTGTCCTTTCGGAACTTACAGATATCGCAGAATGCCTTTTGGGTTAAAGAACGCCCTTGCAACTTTTCAGAGATTAATAGACAATTTTCGGAATTCGGTGAAAGATGTGCTAGTTCTTTCTTATTTAGATGATATTATCATATTGTCTGAAACCTTTCAAGAACATCTTTATAACTTAGAAGCTGTTAAAAGAAACTACAAGAATTTAAGTTGCATGCTAACCGTGACAAATGTCACTTCGCGTTGTGATGATTCATTGATAGACCCCTCAATTAACCCTCCTAAGGCAAACTCGCCGACAGAATCGTAAAAGAACAGGACAATGCGTTTCCATCTCTCTGGCACCAGACTGTCGGGACTTGGATCAAAGATTGACAAAAGAGAATTCGTTCCGAAAAGCGCCCAGGTGTTTAGGAGTGCACCTGCCAGGTGATTAAGTCCACCTGCTAGGTAATCAAGCCCACCTGCGCTAAGTAGCTGATCCCATTTTACGTCAGACAGTCGCCACCTAATCAGAACCAATCGAAAGCGAACAAATTAAAAGCAATAACCAATCAAGAGAGAACCAATCAGAAAAACCACCAGCGAACAAAGGCTGCAAAGTTTCAAAAGGAAAAGAAGAG